>CM046035.1:26852064-27175398 GCA_025215565.1 Flaveria ramosissima
TTGAGTACAGAATCAGCTCTTTGATGCCTCAGTAGATTGTTTTGTTTGAGCAGTTGAGCCTTAGCATTCGATTCTAATGTAATGATCTTCAATTTCAGCTGCTCATCGCTCTTCTTTTCCTCTTTATCAATTTGACTGAGCAGTATAGTGCTATATTGCTTGTTCAAAACCTATCATCATTATCTTTTCATTTTCTTTCTTTTCAGTTGCTGCTGACTGTCTTTAAGCTCAGCTTCCTTATCAAGTAAAGCATCAATGACTTCCTTCCTCCGATCGCTTTTGAGCATCTTTCTCTCATCAGTCTTTTTATTCTTGCTTAAAATGTTGTCTCAACAACCTTCATCCTTTTCTTTGATCATTCCCTTCAGTTCTTGTTTCTTTTGCTTTCTTTTGTTTGATTTAGCACCAGCTTGTGTTGTACTCAGCACCAGATAGCTCTTGTTTGACAGGGATATTGTTGGTCCATGTGATCGATGAACAGTACAATTGATAGGATAATTTGATCAATATCAAACACACAATCCAAATACAATAATTGAGAAGTGACTATGATGAATCAAGACATAATTGATATCAAATGAACAAACTCACTCAATAACAACAAGCACATTGTAGTTTTCATGAGTAACTGCTTAGAAATGGTAGCTTGCAACAGAATTCCACGATTAGGGTTTTGCAAACTTACCATACAAGTGAAATGACAATAGTATATATAGCAGTCATGATTTTCGCTGACAGTTTCGCTCAGCCAGAAACTGTCATGCCGAAACTATATTTCGCCCGGCAGAACACAAGTTCGCCGGGTAAACCAAAACAGCAAACTGTGAGCGAATGTATAGATTCGCTCACAGTTTCGCTGGACTGCCAAAACTGCTAATTACTAAAAAAATACAAAATGAAACTAACAAAAGTCCTATTACAATGTAAAGTAAACATCTATACTAAAGTGAGTCCAACCTAACATGATCTTCAATACTCCCCCCTAGGTTGGACCTCACTATCTCACTTCTCTTGATTTGACTCGTCGGCTCCGGTTTCCTCTGCTGCTGTTGGTCTATCTTCTTCATCACCTCCCGCAGAACATTTAGAAGCTTCAGCCACTGATCCTCCAAGGTAGTTCCTGCATCACCAGCTTCCTCAGAATGACCACTAGCTCTAGCAAACTGCCTGGTCATGTCTTGAACATCCATGGCAAAGTCATCTTGTGCTCTCATCACCTTTTCAGCCAAACTCTTACCTCCGCCCGTACTCCTCTTATTTTGTTTGCCACATTCATAAACAAGCTGCCTCTTTTCGTGTTTCCTCTCTTGCCCCAGCCTTAATATGATTTTCACAAAGAGTCAAGAGATCTTCATCACTGAAGCTGAATAACTCCATCGGGTCAAACACCCTAAACTCTTTTTCCGTGTTTGGCTCTAATCACCGCCTCGCTAGTGTTATTATCATAAAACCACTTTTCAAAGTCCTGTAAACGTTGGGGAAGAGGATCAGCCAATCTTACCCTGTTTACAGTTTTTGGTGGTTTGACTCTCAAAACAATCCTCCCTTTGCCAGTCTCCCAGTCTTTATCTTTCTTTGATCTTTTTCGTTCAGCCTTCATGTATCCAAATGACTAAAATTATCATTAAGTCCATTTTTAATTTCCTTCTCAAGAAATACTGCCCTTTCACTTAAATGAGCATGAATCAAAGGCAAAGTGGCCAACCGTCTCAGATCCCATTTGGGCAAGGTCTTAAAAGCCTTCCTCTTGAGCATGTAGCTGATATTACCTCCTCTTCTTTTAATCATAAACATCTTTAAGCTAGGATTATAACACCAACTTATTATCTTCTTGTCTGCCTCTTTCCTGCTTAAACCTTCCATATTTTGAAACAAAGGAGCAAGTTCTTCAGCCTCCTTCTCCTTCACCAACCAGTCACTCTTATCCATCTCAAACACATCACCTTCATCATCTCCCTTCTTAGCAACATACACCAGTGGTCTCTCATCTACTTCATAAAACTCTGGTTCAGAATCATAATCAACCAATTGCTCATCCTCCTCTTCTTCATCAATCAAACCTTTTCCTTTATCTGACACTCCTCATTGGTAGCTGTAACAACCACTTCTTCATTCACAATATCCTTATCAAAATCAAACTGTAGATTAACAAACCCTGCTCCAATAATCATCATCCTCATTTCTTCCAGCATCTTCTCTTGGGATCTCTTGTTCCCCTGCTTCAGTATCAGCTGCTCCAGAAGTGCCCTCTCCTACCTTGGATGAAGTACCCACATTCAAGAATGAGTACTTAGATATATCAGTCATATCATCTAACTCAGATTGAGTTAGTTGACTAGGTAGGCCAGCTGCAGCTTTCATCTGAGAAATTTCTTCAAACAATCTTTTAATCAAATTATTCTGATCAACCAACATCTTTTTCATTCCTTCAATTACCTCATCCTTCTGTTTTTCCCTAATCTCCTGATTCGTCAGTTTAGTCTTTATCATACTCAACTCATTTGCCAATGAAGTATTTAGACTACGAATCACATCCTCATCAAGACCAGCACTTGCCTCTTTCCTGGCTGTGAATCCCTCGTGTCGATGTTTTGTTCTCCGTTCAGGCTCAACAAAGTCAGTTTTCTTTTTAGATCTCCGTTCTTTCTCCACCCTTATCTCCTCTGCTTGTGCATCTATATCTTCTTCGAAATCATAATCTTTCTCTTTTGCATATCTCTTTCTCTTTTTAGCTGCATCAGCTTGTTGTACCCTTGTTTCCTCAGCCCTTTTGTTTTCAGACTCATCGACCCGTCTGATATAATTCAATCGTTCTGGTGGGTACATATTTTCCCAGAGATGGGTGATTTTACCACTGAAATCATGGCGGATAGCACAGCAATCAGCAAATATCCGAGGGTTCATCTGCACTAATCTCTTGACTTCACCATGTTTAGGAACATCAGGAATAAGATCATCAATAATCATCTGAATAAAGCGAGGATATAACAACCATTTATCCTTCTTCGCAGCCATCACATTTTCTGCCATACACGCAAAGATCAGTCTAGCAATGTTTGCTTTCTCCCCTTTACAACATATCACCATAGCTTTGGCCCAGTCAAGATTAAGTCCATCGGATCCACCCTTACGGTGATCTAAGCACATAATAAAAACATGAGCTATATATCTCCATTCCTTAGATAAAAAAGACTTTTTAATCTCCTTCCTCGAACCAAACGCTGGTCCCTCATATCCCATTTGTCTGAAAGCTTGGAACACTTCAGACTCTGTCATATCAACTTCATCACCAGAATCATCTTCCAGTCTAAGAATCCTAGACACGCTCTCAGCAGTAATAGTTATATCATGATCAATCACTCTAGCTGTGATTCTCTGTACATCTCCTCCAGTGTTGTATTCTGCTGATCTCCAAAATCTCTAATATGAATATCATAGATAGTGGGTGAGTGAGAGATAGCATATGCAATGGGTGATCTCTGAAGCCATCTAATACAGTCTCGAAATCCGGCTGCCTTGGAAGAGTATCGTCTAATATGGCAGTGATGTTATTCCTCTCATCAAACTTAAGATTCGCCATGATAACCTAAAAAGAACAACAAATAAATTTGAATAAGAAATACTGAAAATAAGAAAATAAGACAAAAACATAAGAAACAATCAGTTTCGGCAAGCGAAACAATAGTTTCGCTCACTAAGACATGATAGTTTCGCTGAATCAAAGACAATTTCGACAAGGAAAACAAACAGTTCGACAAGCGAAACTATAATTTCGCTCATTGAAACTTGTTATTTTCGCAGAGCAAAAGGTAGTTTCGACAAGATTAGAATGAATTAAAGTAGTTTCGCAATTAGTTTCACCAAATATTAATTTAGTTTCGCTATTACAAATTAGTTTCGTTGACATAAGAAAATACAAGCGAAACTGTGTAAATTAAAGATCAGTCATTGCGAAATTAAAGAAGATATGGCGAAACTGTTAAGTTCGCTCGGACAGCATAACTTTACAGTTTCGCGGAAAAGATGTGAACTTTCGTTCAATTTCGCAGAGAAATTAGTAGTTTCGCTGAACGAACAGCGAAACCACCGAAGAGACACAATCAAGATAACTTAAGAATAGACTATTTAATCCAGATTAGAAAGTGAATCAGTGTTCGAAACTCACATACGAAGTGAATCTCACGAAAAATCAGTCCAAATCACAAACACAAGTCAAAATCGCCTTAAAAGTTACGGATAAACCCTAAAAGTAAAGCTGTGCGATTGTGCGAAATTATGAGAGAATATTCGCAAACATGACTTATATAGCAAATAGTTTCGCAGACAGCGAAACTATAAATTCGTCTGGCGAATTTACAGTTTCGCCAAGTGAAACTGTAATTTCGCTAGGAGATAACTGATTAACAACTTATTAGCCAACCTAGCGAAATTGGAGTTTCGCTTTGCGAAATAGTTAGCGAAAGAATAATTTCGCACCCCCCCCCTTTTTTTTATTTATTATTATTTTATTTTTTTTATTTTTATTTTTTATTTTTTATTTATTATTATTTTTTTTATTATTATTTTTTTAAATTATAATATTTAAAGGAAACACATCTAATAATGAGATCTAAAATAATCAGAGATCACATTCTTTAAATATTTTAGAACATAAAGATGATCAAAAATCATCTACCAGTCATGAGATCATACTGAATACAAGATCTGATAACAATCTGCACAGAAACAACTGAAATTAGAACAAATCAATAACGATTGCAGATATAATTGTCCACTTAAACTCATGCCTTATCCTTTTTTTGACCAACAGCTTATGATTCATTTAAGGTTCGATTAGATGCTTTAGAATGCTAAGACCCCACAATCATTTGGTAAAAACCCTCACCCAACCTCAGGATTTCTTGAATTATGAATCAATCTTCATAGAACAAGGTTTGTGGATTAGTGTGCAAATGATTATAAACAGAATATTTCATTCTGAGAGAAATTCATCGATAAGATGATTTGACATAATTATATCAAAATGGTGAGAGCTCCAGATCTATACTCACGTATAACAGAGGAGATAACCATTTGATCATGTGCTGATGAGGGCTCCAGGTCAGTACTATCGTACAGCAGAGGAGATCATCACTCCAGGTCAGTACTCACGTACAGCAGAGGAGATAAGCACAGACACAAGACATCTTAACACTAAATAAACCAGCAGAGGGTGATGACATAACAAAGCAAAATGAACGAGAGATTCATTCTCAATCCAATTTTTGTCAGGACTTAGTTTTTGTGCAATCCAAAATGATTGAGTAAATCCAGACATTCTTTAAACATGAAGTTTAATTTAATCATAAAGCTGCTGTCTACTTCATTCATCAGGCTGAGTCTATCAAGCATATCGTTAAAGAATCTGATCCATTTCCTTTTTTTTAATGTGAAACAGAATCCAGTAACAGTTACTATCATTTCTCATAGAAGTACTGGTCATGTAAATAAAAATATTTAGAGAATATATAATCATTTCTCATCATGTTAAATTCCGATCTTAGAATAATGATATTACTCCCCCAAATTTTTATTTTCATATTTCTATTATTATAAATGAATTTTAATTTTAATTTTTTTTTATTATCAAAGAAATAGAAAATGAAAATTTAAAAAGATATTAACCCAAGCATAGAAATCAATTCATAAAAACGAGGTTTATCAAATGTTTTTGTGAATAGATCAGCTTTTTGATTTTTTGTATCGATGGGTATAATATTAATGAAACCCTTCTCCTGAGCATCACGAATCGCATGAATTCGTGTTTCAATATGCTTTGTGCGAGAATGATGAATGGGATTTTTAGCAATTCCAATGGCAGCCTCATTGTCACAGAATAAAGGTGTATGAAGGAAATTAATTCCATAATCAATCATTTGGTGTTGGATCCAGAGAACTTGAGAGCAGCAGCTGGATGCAGCAATGTATTCAGCTTCCCCTGTAGAAAGAGAAACAGTAGTTTGTTTCTTGCTCTGCCAGGATACCAGACAATTTCCCAAATATTGACAACCTCCAGACACAGATTTTCTGTTTAATCTACAACCATTGGAATCACTATCAGAGTAAGCATGTAAATCAAAATTTCCACCATATGGATACCAAAGTCCGAGACGAGACGATCCTTTGAGATAACGAAATATTCGTTTGACAGCTTTCTCATGAGATTCCTTTGGAGCCGATTGATATCTAGCACAGTAACCAACAGCAAAAGTGATATCAGGACGACTTGCAGTAAGATACATGAGAGAGCCAATCATAGACCAAAAAAGATGAGGATCAACTGGTTTTCCATTTTCATCCGGAGTTAGACAGGTCTGAGCAGTAAAAGGAGTCATCTCAGTAGACGCATCATCCATCTTAAATTTCTTCAGAATATCTTTAATGTACTTCTCTTGATGAATAAGAATTCCTTCTTTCTGTTGTTCAACTTGCAATCCAAGAAAGAAACACATTTCACCCATCATACTCATTTCAAACCTTTGGCTCATCTTCTTCGAACTCTCTACACAATTGAGAGTTTGTAGATCCAAAAATAATATCATCGACATACACTTGAACAAAGATCATTTCACCATTCACCTCTCTTTTAAATAAGGTCATATCAATGGTACCACGAGAATAACCATTGCTTAGAAGATATTGCGTAAGAGTCTCATACCAGATTCTGGGTGCTTGATGAAGGCCATACAAAGATTTATCAAGCTTATACACTTTATCAGGAAAATCAGGATCTTCAAAGCCTGGTGGTTGACACACATATATCTCTTCATCAATGTCTCCGTAGAGAAAAGCACATTTCACATCCATCTGGTACACTTTGAACTGTTTATGAGCAGCATGAGCAAGAAATATTCTGATTGCTTCAAGACGAGCAACTGGAGCAAAGACTTCTGTATAATCAATTCCTTCTTCTTGAGCAAAGCCTTGCACTACAAGTCTAGATTTGTTTCGCACCACCACACCCCGATCATCTGGTTTGTTTTTAAATACCCATTTTGTACCAATTGGATATTTGTTGGGAGGTAAATCAACTAAGGTCCAAACCTTAAGCTTTCTGAACTGTTGAAGTTCCAATTGCATAGACTCTACCCAACAAGGATCTTGTAGAGCAGCATGAACATTTTTGGAACAATTTGAGAAATAAAGCATGAGAAAAGACAAACATTAATCAGACCGGATTGACTTCGCGTGCGAACACCATCAGAAACAGATCCAATCACATTATCAAGCGGATGATCTTTCAAAGTTTTATAATCACTTGAAGAAGGAAAGATAGTTGAAGAAGTATCAGCCATTGCCGGAGAAAGAGTAGATGAAGGTGTATCAATGACAGGTGTTGAATCAGGTAAGTTAGGAGATGTAGGAGATAAAGAATCAGATAATGGAGCTTGATCAGGCATTGGAGACGATGAGCTGACATCAGTTGAAACAGCATCATTTACTAGCGGGATGGATGGAACAGACGATGGAGATGATGGAATAATATTCGTTTGAGTACTTGGAATTGATGTATCATCATCGAAAACTGGCAAATTAAATGAATTGAACACAGTATCAAAGTCAAAAACCATGCAGGTTCAGATTTCACTTCAGAAGGATTGGATTCTTGCCAATCAACATAGAATGACTCTTGAACAATACGTGTTCTCTTGTTATAAACTCGGTACGCCTTTTGAGAAGAAGAGTATCCAACAAAATAACACTCGTCAGAAATAGCACCAAATTTTGTCTTTTGAGATTGAGTATTCAGAAGAGTACAAGAACAGCCAAATGGTCGAAAGAAATCAATTAGTGGCTTCCTCTTATGAAAAAGTTCATAAGGAGTCTTCACTTTATCTTTCACAATTAGCACCCTGTTTAGAACATAAGATGCACAATTAACAGCTTCAGCCCAGAAAATGATGGGTAATGAGGATTCTATCAACATTGTCCGAGCAGCTTCCACAAGAGTGCGATTCTTTCTTTCTGCAATACCGTTCTGCTGGGGTGTTCTTGCAGCACTAAATTGTCTCACAATCCCTTTTTGAGCACAAAATGAATCAAGAATCTGATTTTTAAATTCAGTGCCGTTGTCACTTCTTAATCCCATAACTCTTCTCTTACTGACTGATTCAATAGAAATGATTAATTTCTGCAATTCCTCTGCAACTTCACTTTTGTGTGCAAGAAACCTCACCCATGAATAACGTGAGAAATCATCTGTAACAACAAGACAAAAAGATTTTTTAGCAATTGATTTAACACTAATTGGCCCAAATAAATCAGTATGTAACAACTCAAGAGGACTTGATATGCTATTTAAAAGGTTGGGCTTATGAGGTTTCTTATGTTGTTTCCCTTTGGCACATGCCATGCATTTTTCAGTAACAGAAAAATCTTTTAAAGGAAGTCCTCTAACAAGATTGTTCTTTACTAATTTATTGATTATCTTAAAATTGACATGGCCTAAGCGACGATGCCACAAGAGTGACTCAGAGGTTGATGCTTTTGAGAGAAGACAAGTTGCAGTAGCCTTTGACTCATTAGAATTCATATCAAGAAGATATGTATCATGTTTCCTTGGAGCACGCATGAGAATTAAATCCTCCGGAATAGCTATCTCTGATTTTAAAAATAAACATTCGTCAGATTTAAATAGAACATGAATGTCTTTATCACAAATTTGAGAGACACTCAGAAGATTAAGCCAATTCAGGAACATGGTTGACTTTTTCTAGAGTAAGAGAACCATTGGTAACTTCTCCTTGTCCAATCATTTTTCCACCCTTCTTATCTCTAGCAAATGCCACATATCCTCCATCTATAATCCGATAATTGGTCAACAAATCCTTTAATCCCGTCATATGCTTGGAACATCCGCTATCAACATGCCACAGACTATGTACAATCTTTGAAGAAGATCCCTGAAATGAATTAACAAATCATTTAGCCAGGAGCAATAGGGACCCAAGATTGAACAACTTTTGTTTTTAAAGAAGCTGATTTTTTATGAAAGAAATTATTAACCAATTTTGTCAATTTATTCCCAAAACAATTCCTATTAGAGGATCTTTGAATCAAAGGGCAATTTTTGATAAGATGATCCTCTTCGCCACACCTGAAACAATGATGTTTGAATCTAGGTCGATGATGTGATGAGGTAAAAATAGGATCAATAATAATCTCCTCATCACATTCAGACAAACTAGAATCAACATCACTGAATGTCTCATACATCTCATGATGTTTATGTTTATTTGAATCAGAGTTCTTTTTTACAAAATCAGAACATGATTCTTCTGACAAATCAGTAAAACTCGTACCATTGGTACCAGTGTTAGATAAAGACGAACTGCATTTTTCTGATGATGTCATATTTAATGGTATGAAAGATGGAATAGGTTGAGAAAAGAACTTTTCAAAAGAATTAATTTTAAGTTGCTCAGTTGTTTTAGGAGAAACATCAGATTCATTGCATTCATTACCAGAACAAAAATCATCACTATCATGATTTGAAGTACAAGATGACATAGAACAATCAAGAGAACATGAGACATTCAAGTCTGTTACATTTGAACTAGAAACAAACACTGAATTTAAACTAGACTTATTATCTAAAACAGACTGCTGATTTTCAGGTGTACTAGAATAGTGCATCCAAGCCCACTAGTTGGTCCATAGTCGTAGTCTTCACGAATGTACTTAGAGTTATTCCCAACTAAACCTGCTGACATACTGTCAGTATCTGATTTGATTAAATCATTAGAAGGATGAGGAACAGGCATAGGAGAATAACAGTATGTACTAGGAGGAGGATAAACCTGTACATTTTCATAACCCAAACCTGTTTTAATTCTTGCTCCCCGTTGAGATTTACAAAGATCATCATGTTTCATTCCAGAAATAGTCCATTTATCTAACTTTGACTGAAGTTTGCTTGCTTCAAATTCAGCAAGAGCAACCCGTTCAGTCAAAGTATTAACCTCTACATTTCTTTCCAAAACAATTTTTTTAAATGATTAGTTTCTTTTAAAGCCTCATTTAATTTGACAAAATATTTTGATTCATTCATTTTAAGTTCATCATTAATTCGTTTTAAATCCTTTTCATTATCAATTAACAAACGATTAGCCTTATAAATCCCAAAAAGTCTAATTTTGCAAGCAGATGAGCACATATCCTGTATTACCTCATAAGGAAGTCCCATTACCATCCTTTCAACAGCTAAAGCTTTATCGCACATGCATACTGGAGTACTTGATTTCCTTTCCTCAACAGTAGCGGCCGCATCATCCTTCTCTTTTCCTTTCGCAACTTTTGAATTTCTTTCTTCATCTGAACCTGTAATTTCCTCTTTCTCCTCTCCACCTGCCTTCTCTTCTTTCTCCTTTACTGAAGATTCATTTTCTCCTTTGAATTCCTTGAACAGCACAAATCCATCTTTATCAACTTCCATCTCATCACTTTCCACAACCTCAGCAACTAACGCGTGATTTATTTCAGATCTTGTTTCTTCCACCTCCGCACTCCAGTCAAAGTTTGAGATCAAGGCTGACTCATTTTTTGAATTTCCTTCTTCCTTTTCTTTCTCTGCTGTCAATCTTGGTACTCCAGTGTTACTAGGATCTGTGACAATTGGTAATGGACATTCACGTTTAAAATGTCCCAATTGTTTACAATTAAAGCACCTCAATTTTGACTTATCAAATCCTTGTTTTGAGGTAGATGATTGACCACCAAAGTTCTTTCTTCCTGTTCTTTCCATGAATCTCCGGGCTCTTAAAGTTAACATCGCCATTTGCCATTGAATGCCAGTTTCTTCTAGATCATCAGGATCAACCTGATACATATCCTCCATAGTCATTCCTTTACCTTTCAATTCACCAGCAACAAGAGCTTCATAGCTCTGAACAAACATTCCAAAAAGAGCCATTGTTTCAGATGGAATTGAAGTTTCAGCATTCACCTTAGAATTTCCCAATTCTTTTCCAACATGATTACTACCACTCGAGAAGTTACTTGTATTGCTCCCTCCTTGAATTGGATTTTGAATGTAAGAGTTTGCAGCGGATGACAACAAAGCAGCATTTTGAGAAAAACCAGATGTGGGCATCATAGTCTGGTTAAATTCTCTTCTTTTCATATCCAACTCAAAAGATTTCAACTTGTTAATGATATCCATCAGCTTATAATCTGTAAAACCTCTTTCTTGTTTGAGCATCCTCACTTGAAGACTCCACTGTGGTGGAAGAGAATCGAGAAGCCTGTTAACTTGTTCACTGTTGGAGAGTCTTTCATCATACTTCTTTAGAGTGCTTGAAACGGTTAAGAAACGATTTGTAAGATTTGTCAAACTTTCATTCTTGTATCCTACAAACGAATTGAACTCCTTTTCAGCTTGAATACTCTTGTCTTTCACCAGATCTGCATTTCCATCATAGAATTCACAGAGAGCATCATAAAGGGATTTAGCATTTTTATGCTCTGCAAAACGATTGTAGATGTCTGGAGCCAAGCAAAGAGTTAGAGCACCAAAAGCTTTTTGATCACGATCAATCAGTTTCAGATCTCTTTCAGTATAAGAAGATGGGTCTTTGTTCTGAGAAACGACATCACCAACCGTAACCGTAGGTATATGAGGACCTGAAATAATTGATTCCCATTGATTATGATCTGTGTAGAAAAAGAAAGCTTTGAGACATCTCTTCCAATCTTCAAAATTATCTCCATTAATGAGTCTTGGAGGTCTATTAGGAGCAACACTTTCAAGATCCGCCACTGTAAGAGTAGTTAATTTCGACATTATAGTTTCGGCAGAAAGATTGATAATTTCGCTGACAAATTCGCTAACAAATTCGCTGAAAGAGGTGACTTGGCTAACAGCTTCGCTGAAACAATACTATCGCAGACACTTTCGCAAACACAGACACTTTCACTTGCAATTTCAGCAGCACTTTCGCTTGAACAGAGACAACAATTGCTTAGTTTCGCTGCTAACTTCGCAGGAAACAAGCTTGAACTTTCGTTCAGAAATAGATTCGGCAGCAATTTCGCTTGATGATTGATCAAAAACACAAATGAACTTTCGTTCAAGGGAATACTTTCGCTGAAACTCTAGAAAACAACTTCTGCTCCAAAGTAACTCATAATTTCGCTGAATGAAGATGACAGTTTCGCTGTAAGAACAGTAGTTTTGTGGTCGATCTCAAAACCCTTTTTTCACCTCAAAATCAATCTGAAATCATCCAAAACTCAATGAATTTGAGATCTGATGATTGTAGAATCTTCCTCAATCAAGAACAAGTATAATTCAATCAATTTCCATGCCAAAAACAGCTGATAATCCAATGAAAATTGATTGAAACTAGATATTGACCAAAACCACAAAAACTCAACAAATCAAGAGCACTAAGGCTCTGATACCATATTGTTGGTCCATGTGATCGATGAACAGTACAATTGATAGGATAATTTGATCAATATCAAACACACAATCCAAATAACAACAATTGAGAAGTGACTATGATGAATCAAGACATAATTGATACTCAAATGAACAAACTCACTCAATAACAACAAGCACAATTGTATTTCAATGAAGTAACTGCTTAGAAATGG
Source organism: Flaveria ramosissima (assembly GCA_025215565.1). Classification (NCBI taxonomy): domain Eukaryota; kingdom Viridiplantae; phylum Streptophyta; class Magnoliopsida; order Asterales; family Asteraceae; genus Flaveria; species Flaveria ramosissima. The sequence goes on from CM046035.1 coordinate 26,864,701, forward strand.
TAGCTTGCAACAGAATTCCACGATTAGGGTTTTGCAAACTTACCATACAAAGTGAAATGACAATAGTATATATAGCAGTCATAGTTTCGCTGACAGTTTCGCTACCAGCGAAACTGTCATGCCGAAACTACAATTTCGCCCGGCAGAACACAAGTTCGCCGGGTAAACCAAAACAGCAAACTGTGAGCGAATGTATAGATTCGCTAACAGTTTCGCTGGACTGCCAAAACTGCTAATTACTAACAAAATACAAAATGAAACTAACAAAAGTCCTATTACAATGTAAAGTAAACATCTATACTAAAATGAGTCCAACCTAACATGATCTTCAGATATCATTATCACTTAGATCATCTTCATTGTATGCAATAATATCAACATAGTCTGCTTCTGCATCTACTTCCTGATGCTGAGAATCAACCTCATCATCTTTAACTTCTTCCGGATCAACACTTGCTGAGCTTGATCTGGGTTCAGTGGCTTGATCTACAAGTTCTTGATGAGGTTGTTGTTGTTGATGATCAATCACTGGAGATACTTGTTCAGTTTCATTTGAATGTACTGGGGATTCAGTTTTGGATGATGACAGTTTAACTGTACTTGCTTGTGAGACTAATTCTGTCTCCCCAGTGTAAATACTCTCAGTAGCTGAATTTTCGGGAATTGGAGGTTGTTGATAAATTTGCATTTGAAGCTGATTTGGTGATTGGGGTTGAATGGGAGAGATTGGTTCTGTATTTTGGCTGGCTGGAGATTGTGGTTGGGGTGTTTGTTGTTGATTTGGTGATTGATGGAGGATAGGTGAGATTGGTTCTGTGTTTTGACTGGCTGGAGATTGTGGTTGGGGTGTTTGTTGTTGTTTTGGTGATTGATGGAGGATTGGTGAGATTGGTTCTGTATTTTGGCTAGATGGAGATTGCTGATGTATGGGAGTGTCTTGAGCAGAGTTGGTTGTAGAGTTCTCTTGTTCACTTTCCCACACAAGCTCTTGAGGAATGTCTACAGTAGCATCAATCACATGTGCAAACATGTCCATGTCACCTCCTTCATATTTCCCAGATATTTTGTTCAGCACAGATCTGCCAAGGTGTGCTTGAATAAACATACCACCCTCCACAAAAGTTCCAGGCAAATCCGCATTAATGATAAGTTGAATGAACCTTGGAAACTGTGACAACCGACCTCCAGGTTGTTACCCTAACCCTAGATTACTTGCATCATTATCCATGTTATGAGTGCTATTAATTGAAACTATTCAACCCTACTATGAAATTGGAAACAATTCTTACTACTTGATGTAAATTATGATTTTATGTGATTTTTATTATTGACTTTTAGCTAATTTAGGTTTCTACCTTTTAAAAATTAGTGTCCTGGGAATGTCAACTAGTCACCCTTACAAAATTAAATTCAAGAGAAGGCAATTAAAATGTGAACATAGACACTCACACATACATAATTTTCGGCCATGCATGCATGGGCATGCATTAGATACCTCAATTCACCATCCACTAAATAATACATTATACCCAATACTATAAAATTACACTACATAATATCAAATTACAATTAAAATTTAAATGGAAACTCCCCCACTACACTCCAAATCGGCCGCCCCCCTCTCCACTCCTCTCCTCTCTTCACCACCACCCCACACACCCACTCACCTTTCATGCAACTCTCTCCCTCTCTCCCTCTCTCCCTCTTATTCGAATCCACCAGATAGCAAACACACACACACCTCACAACTCTCTCAAAACAATTCTCTCTAAGTCTTGTGCAAGAAAAATTCGAAGAACACCACCAAGTCCATTCGGCCAAGAGCAAACCGCAAGGAAGTGGCCTAGTTCGCGAGTTTTGGTCACACAACCACACTTGTTTCACCTTTCCAGCCTTGGTTCGAGCTTCTCCATTCAAGTCCAAGGAGTTTCAAGCCATCCACGACCAACAACACCTTCTAAACCGTGAGTTACATCGAGTGTAAGCTCATGTTGTCGGTTTTGTGACATTTCACTTGTTTTCTTCATTTATCACCTAAAAACCGTGTATTTCCTTGTTGTAGCAGAAACATCTCACCATCATCTTGTTCTTAAGGAGTTCCCAACGTTCTTGAAGGTAAACCTCATGTTATGTTAGTCATTCTTGAGGTGGAAACCGATTTCCACCATGAAAACCCTCTTTTTGGGTGTTTTGGTATCATCTAACTTGTGAAAGTTTCAACTCTTGTAAACCAAACTTGTGACCTGCATTTTTATGACTTAATGGCTCCCAAGAACCTGTTTATAAAAGTTCCAAGAGGCTACACACTCAAATCCACAGTTGATACATGGATTTCACCTTGAAACCCTCCTTTTTACATGTAACAACACCCTTTTAAGCATTTGTTTGAAAAATCCTTTTAACCAAGACCCATAACCTACTCATGAACGACTTAATGACACCTTAATAATCTGTTTATGAAGTTAAATGAAGTGTTGGTAACATTTAAACTCAAGTTAAGATGGTTTACACAAGTGTAATTGTCGGTTATGACATTTTCTACATATTTGAAGCATATGGATGTATAGATCAAGTAGGCAACTTGTTGGGACTGAAATTTCAGTAGGTTTTAATGAATATTAGAAGTGTTAGCAATGTTTAATCTCTGGAATAAAGGACATGTTGTGATTTACCCTCTTTTAGTCACTTTCGGGACCCGAAAACATGGTAGAATGACTTTAAAAATAGTAAGAATATGAATTTAACACTCTTGAAAAGTATTCCAGGCTCAAAAATGATAAATAAATTACTCTGGAGTCAATGGATAATTTAAATGGTCAAATACACAAATAAATGACGTTTTAACTAAAACCGGGTACAAACCGAGCATCGTTTTTGAGAAAAATCCATAAAAATAGAGTTCAAAACTAAGATTTATAAAACTCATATGATTTAAGTAAGTTAAGTAATAAAAGACTTAAAGGATTTGAAAATTCGGTCAAACAAGCTTTAAATGGTCAAACCCGGTCAAAACCGCGTATTAACGGGTCAAACATAAAACAAAGGCCAATTTACACAATTTAAGGACTTAAAAATTTATAAAGATATCTTTTAGAAAATATCTACTGGTCCAAGATTTAAATATATGAAAACTCCAAATTACTGTTAAAACTATCCGGCTTTTACCGTAACCGGGAGCGTTAAACGCGCAGTTTTTAAAATCGAACCCGTAAACTAATGTTTTGAAGCACTTACTCCATAATAATTATAATAAGACTCTAATAATCTGATTTTTGGTCTTAAATGACATAAAGGGGCAAGAAACTAAACTTGAGGGTAGAAACTGTCAATTTTGAAACTTGAGGACCAAACTGTAAAATGTTTCCAAACCTTATAACCGACTTCCAGGAAGCTAATAAACACTTGAACAACAAAATTTCTTAGTATACTTAACCAAATGAAGTGAAAATCCCAATTTTCATGAAGACGCCTTGACCTGCCATAAAAAGGAAACTTTTTATACAAACCTTCACGAAACCAAAGCCTTACTTAATAGCTAAACCCTTGACACCATTGTTGCACCTTAAATGAGTTTAGGGCAGTAGCTTATTACTTAATATGTACATGTTAGGGTGCTAGACTTGAGACACTTCCCGGTACACCAAGAGACTTTTGACTGGAAACCTAAGGTGAGTTCTAGTGATCCCCCTTTTTACTATTGTTTTGGGATGAAACATGCTCTACTTTTTATGAACTATGATTGTGCTTTACTTGATGATTCTATGTGGGATTTGTGGTTACCTGCTGATACTTATATCATGATCATTAATTCTTTCGTGAACCGCTTGTTTTATATGGATAGATCTATTTGGGGAATCCCCCACACACAGTGGCTTCCGTTCCAGGAAGGTTACCCCACTGAGATCCTAAGGGGTCGTTGTGGCATGTAACAAGTTTTGTTAAGATACTATGGTGAACCATCCGGGCAGGTAGGGTTCACTAGTTTGGGGCTCAGTTTCTTCCTTCGGGAATATCCGGTAAAACACAACTTTAGAAGAGGCCAACCGGGACTGAGTGCAGGGTTGATTATGATTTTTCCATGATGATAAACAATGATTATTTTCTTTTAATCAAAGAAGGATTTGTTAAGTCCTTTTGTTTTTAAACATTAAGCACTTGAATTCACCAACTCTTTAGTTGACACAATTTTCTTTTGAGCATGTTTCAGGTAATGTATGAAGAGATCCTGGCTGTTGTGAAGACCTAGACTTATCCCCGTGACATGGCATTGGCATATTTTCCTTGATGAAACATTTGAACAATTTTAGATTTGTGTTGAACAAGTAAAATTTATTTTATGGATGATTGTAAAAACTCATTTGGGGTCCTGATGTGTTTCTACCCCCGCTACCTTTTCAAAAACATTAATGCCATGTGATATTCTCTCCTTTGAGCTCTTATAATGGTTTGTTTCTGCTGCCATATGTTGTTGCTAGTCTGTGACGTCCCACCCTACTTGGGCCCGGGGTGTGACAGATTGGTATCAGAGCCAAAGGTTGTAGAGAAGTCGGGAATACCATAGTAGACCCTAGGCTACAACCCTGATACCCTAGGACTGTCCTTGTGGGAAGTGTTGGGATGATCGGGTTGGGTAAATTGATGATTACACTTGATCAACGTAATCATGAATTTACCGAACGCGTAATTTCCATCACTGATCTTTAGGTTATGGTTGGACTTTTTCTGGTTTATATTGATGATTTGAAACTAATATTAAAAAGGGGATTTAAATGATTTTTATGATGAACTATGTTATCCGATACAACTTGAAGAAACTATTGATCTAGGCAAAACAGACAGCTATATGTTGGAATAACAGATACTATTGCCATCACTACTATTATTAGTACTATTATTATAATCATGAGCTATGAGAAACCAAATTACTCATGATGTATTTCTTACAGGACAACGTCTATGGCTGATAAAGGAAAGGCGCCTGCTCACCCTGACACTGAGACCACTCCTACCGGAAATCTGAGGAGAGAGAAGCCCCGGACAGAGCATGAGGCATACCTCCGAGATGCGGACATCCTGGGTGGATATCCGTCACCTCCGAAGACATTGAGGCTTCCGAGGACTCTTCCTCCACATCACCTTCCCGAAGCCGAACGCGATCCACTCTCCTCAAGTAGCTGCTCCGACCCTCTCACCCATCCCACCTATTGGGAATAGGGGTGCGCGTACTGTCACCCCGACCTCGCAAAAGCGTTAGGCCAGGATCCTCCGTATCCTTTAGGATGCCTCCTCCTCCTCCCCCGCCTGTTAGGATTCCGACATCGGTACCTCCACTGTTTGACCCTCGTGACGAACGCCTGATGTCGCCGAGACATAGTATGTATGACGGCCCTAGCGTACTGGCTGGTGATAGGTACTCCCAGTCGAGTCGCCGGGCAAGTGATGTAGGACCCTCCGATGCGACATTGGATGAGATTTTGAGGACTGTTCGCCGTCATGAGCTGACTGTTCAGCACGCCACTCGAACTTCTCAGTCGGCTCAATTCCAGGCTATGATGGCTACACAGGGAGTGAAGCGTTTAGAGCAGGAGCAGAGGAAGAAGGGTACAGGATGGTTTGGATGGCTGAAGATGAAGTGGATGTGAGAGCTGGAGTACTCAGTGGGATTATCTGTCGTGGGACAGTAGAAGGAAACTATTTGAATTCTTATTCGATACTATTATTTTTATCATGAGTGTGGCACTTCTTCCAAATTGTAAGAGCATGACTCTGATTCTATTTGTTTGGATGATACTATCGTAAACTGCTATTGGGATGCTAGAATTATTAAACTGTCTGTATTAAATTGCTATATGTCTTGTTGTGCCTTGAATTGGTCATTGCCTTTTCTAAAATGTTTGCCCAACTATTATGTCATGTTTTGATTTGGACTTTGTAAGGCTTTAGTGGGTGTAAATACATATGTGCATGCCATGATCCCTCTTCCGAGGCATGGTATGATAGGATAATGATGCATAGGCTATTCGATACAAAATTTATGAGATGCTAAACGAATCTATTTGTGATACTATCAGAATGCCGACTCGTAGAGGAACAAGTTTTGGTCGACATGGAGCCACCAGGGGTCGTCATGAGGAAGCAAGGCCTATTGGACCACCAACTACTCCACCAGGGACTCCCCACGGGGAAAATACTAATCAAGAGAGTGACGAAGGATTGCTAACCTCGTAGCTCAGCAACTGGCTAACGCCATTCCGACTATTATTGCACAGATAAATGCGGACCGGATAACACTACTGGTAACGACCGGCGGTGAACGATGAGAGCCCGACGAAGAAGCCGAGGCGTTAAGGAATGGATGCTCTTATAAGACCTTCATGGCATGTAAGCCCAAGGACTTCTATGGCACCAAGGGTTATAGAGACTTACAGGTGGATTGACGAAATGGAAGCTATCTTGGACATCAGCGAGTGCAAGATGGAGCATATGGTGAGGTTGCATCACAATCTCTCAAGGGATCAGCTCTTGAATGGTGGAAGTCCATTACTCAGACCGTGGAAGAAACGTGGCTAATCGAATGGGTTGGACTGAATTCCGAGAGCTAATGACCAACAAATATTGCCCTATCATCAACTCGAGAAGCTGGAGACAGAATTTTTAAGCTTGGGATGATGAAAGGACCCAACTACACCGAATACATCAATCGTTTCTTAGCCCTGTTCCGACTTGTGCCACATTTGGTGACGCCAGAAGCCAAAGGTGTAGCACGGTTCATCTGGGGACTACACCCAAGAGTTAGGGGATTTCTGGTCGTTCCTCCCAGCCTGTAACCATGCAGCTGCTGTCGACCTTACCAGCAGTTTGACTGATGATCTAATTAGGGCTGGATGGACCGATCAAGCAAGGGCTGATGAGAAGAAGAAGTTTGTTGGTGAGAATAGGAAGTGGTTTGAAGCGAAAAGAGCGGTTGGAATATATCTTTTAGGCCATTGATTGACTTAGACGTGTGTACCTTGACTGATACATTTACCGTAGAATTAGCTGACGGTAATATTTTAGAGGCTAACGAAATCATTAGGGATTGCCCCCTGAATCTAAAAGGGAATACGTTTAAGATTGACTTGATGCCCATTAAGTTAGGAGTATTTTATGTGGTTGTGGGTATGGACTAGTTAGCGAAGCATAGAGTCGAAATCGTATGTGATGAGCGACTACTCAAGATACAGTTGAGTGACGAAGAAGTGTTAGTGGTAGAAGGTGAAAGGAGTAACACTCTATACCCTATGATATCCCTCTTAAAAGCTACCAAGAGCTTGATGAAGGGATGTCCAACTTTTATAGTATATGTGATGAAAGCCCAAAAGGAGAAGAAAGATCTAAGAGATTCCCGTGGTTTCGGAATACCCAGAGGTGTTTCCGGAAGAACTACCAGGACTTCCCCCGAATCGGCAAGTTGAATTCCAGATAGACTTGTTGCCTGGTGCTGCACCGGTAGCCAAGGCACCGTACCGACTCGACCCACCTGAGATGAAGGAGCTAATGGTACAAATTCAAGAACTACTGGATAAGGGATTTATACGTCCGAGTGTCTCTCCATGGGGTGCCCCGGTACTATTCGTGAAAAAGAAAGACGGAACCCTGCAAATGTGTATTGATTACAGGGAATTGAATAAGCTGACCATAAAGAACCGTTACCCTCTTCCGAGAATAGATGACCTATTTGATCAACTGCAAGGAGCAAGTTATTTCTCCAAAATAGACTTGAGGTCAGGATACCACCAACTGAAGATAAGAGAAGAAGATATACCCAAAACAGCCTTCCGAACTAGGTATGGACACTATGAGTATTTGGTCATGCCCTTTGGACTGACTAATGCTCCGGCAGCATTCATGGACCTCATGAACCGCGTTTGCCGCCCTTACCTCGACAAGTTTGTGATCGTGTTTATTGACGACATACTGATCTATTCCCGAAGTAAAGACGAGCACGAGAAGCATCTCAGGCTAATTCTTGAATTGCTCAAGAATGAGCAACTATATGCCAAGTTCTCTAAATGTGAATTCTGATGCGCCAGATCCAATTATTAGGTCATGTGGTAAATGAGGATGGGATTCAAGTTGACCCTTCCAAGATTGAGGCCATAAAGAATTGGAAGATTCCTAAAACTCCTACGGAGATAAGGCAATTCTTAGGACTGGCTGGCTACTACCGGAGATTTATAAAGGACTTCTCGCGTATAGTGCAACCTTTGACCGCACTAACCAAGAACAACACAACCTTTGTGTGGGAGCGAGAGAAGAATGAGGCGTTTGAAACGCTTAAGGAGAAGTTATGCAGTGCACCTGTCCTTGCTCTTCCAGAAGGAGTAGAAGACTTTGTGGTCTATTGTGACGCTTCCCGTCAAGGGCTAGGATGTGTATTAATGTAACGCAACAAGGTGATTGCTTACGCATCGAGACTGCTGAATGATCATGAGAAGAACTAAACGACGCACGATCTGGAGTTGGGTGCCACGGTGTTTGCCCTCAAGATGTGGAGGCACTACCTTTATGGCACAAAGTGCATCATCTACACTGACCATAGAAGCTTGCAGCATATCCTTGACCAAAAGATGCTCAACATGCGTCAGAGAAGATGGGTCGAGCTATTGAACGATTACGAGTGCGAGATCCGCTACCATCCTGGTAAGGCCAATGTTGTGGCGGATGCATTGAGCCGAAAGGAAAGAGAAAAACCTCTTCGAGTACGAGCCTTAAGGATGAGTGTGTATACCAACCTTATTGCAAAACTGAAGGAAGCTCAAGGCGAGGCATTAAAGGAAGAAAAATTAGAGGAAGAAGGATTGACTGGAATGGAAAAGCAATTTGAGATAGGGACGATGGTACATATAGATATGCTGGAAGGGCTTCGGTGCCAAAACACGGAGGAATTCGAGAAGTAATCCTCGACGAAGCACACAAGTCTAGGTATTCAATTTACCCTGGAAGTGATAAGATGTACCAGGATTTAAAGACACTTTTCTGGTGGCCGGGAATCAAGAGATCAATCGCTGTTTATGTGGGGAAATGTTTAACTTGTGTACCTGTTGCCTGGTGCTGCACCGGTAGCCAAGGCACCGTACCGACTCGACCCACCTGAGATGAAGGAGCTAATGGTACAAATTCAAGAACTACTGGATAAGGGATTTATACGTCCGAGTGTCTCTCCATGGGGTGCCCCGGTACTATTCGTGAAAAAGAAAGACGGAACCCTGCAAATGTGTATCAGTCAAGTTACACAATTTAAGGACTTAAAAATTTATAAATATATCTTTTAGAAAATACCTACTGGTCCAAGATTTAAATATATGAAAACTCCAAATTACTGTTAAAACTATCCGGCTTTTACCGTAACCGGGAGCGTTAAACGCGCAGTTTTTAAAATCGAACCCGTAAACTAAAGTTTTGAAGCACTTACTCCATAATAATTATAATATGACTCTAATAATCTGATTTTTGGTCTTAAATGACATAAAGGGGCAAGAAACTAAACTTGAGGGTAGAAACTGTCAATTTTGAAACTTGAGGGACCAAACTGTAAAATTTTTCCAAACCTTATAACCGACTTCCAGGAAGCTAATAAATACTTGAACAACAAAATTTATTAGTATACTTAACCAAATGAAGTGAAAATCTCAATTTTCATGAAGACGCCTTGACCTGCCATAAAAAGGAAACTTTTTATACAAACCTTCACGAAACCAAAGCCTTACTTAATAGCTAAACCCTTGACACCATTGTTGCACCTTAAATGAGTTTAGGGCAGTAGCTTATTACTTAATATGTACATGTTAGGGTGCTAGACTTGAGACACTTCCCGGTACACCAAGAGACTTTTGACTGGAAACCTAAGGTGAGTTCTAGTGATCCCCCTTTTTACTACTGTTTAGGGATGAAACATGCTCTACTTTTTATGAACTATGATTGTGCTTTACTTGATGATTCTATGTGGGTTTTGTGGTTACCTGCTGATACTTATATCATGATCATTAATTCTTTCGTGAACCGCTTGTTTTATATGGATAGATCTATTTGGGGAATCCCCCACACACAGTGGCTTCCGTTCCAGGAAGGTTACCCCACTGAGATCCTAAGGGGTCGTTGTGGCATGTAACAAGTTTTGTTAAGATACTATGGTGAACCATCCAGGCAGGTAGGGTTCACTGGTTTGGGGCTCAGTTTCTTCCTTCGGGAATATCCGGTAAAATACAACTTTAGAAGAGGCCAACCGGGACTGAGTGCAGGGTAGATTATGATTTTTCCCACGATGTTAAACAATGATTATTTTCTTTTAATCAAAGAAGGATTTGTTAAGTCCTTTTGTTTTTAAGCTTTAAGCACTTGAATTCACAAACTTTTTAGTTGACACAATTTTCTTTTGAGCATGTTTCAGGTAATGTATGAAGAGATCCTAGCTGTTGTGAAGACCTAGACTTATCCCCGTGACATGGCATTGGCATATTTTCCTTGATGAAACATTTGAACAATTTTATATTTGTGTTGAACAAGTACAATTTATTTTATGGATGATTGTAAAAACTCATTTGGGGGCCTGATGTGTTTCTAGCCCCGCTACCTTTTCAAAAACATTAATGCCATGTGATATTCTCTCCTTTGAGCTCTTATAATGGTTTGTTTCCGCTGCCATATGTTGTTGCTAGTCTGTGACGTCCCACCCTACTTGGGCCCGGGGTGTGACAGAAACATATACATCTTATCAGCCTTCTGTACTTTAATATGATCACACAGACAGTTGAAGATGTACTTTGAGTAATTGTATGTTCTTCCCTCAAAAATACCAATGATATCAGATGATATATATCTTTAAAATCTATCAAGCCCAGATTTTCTGTTTGAAATGCACTTCAGATAAGTGTGACACACAGAAATCTGTATGGCTTACAGAGTATTCCCTTCTTGATTTCTCCTTTTTCAAAGTCACCATCATACCCCATTATGAGAAAAACATTTTCTATGTATTCATTTTCAAACACATCAGGGTGTCCGACTTCAACATCTCCTAGTTCAAGAACCCTTCTTATTGTTTGTTCATCAATTCTTAGCCTTCGATTCTTAATTTCAGCAATAATACCTTCACCATCTTCTTCTACGTATGCAGAATTCCAGAAATCAGTGATACGTGATCGATAAATCACCGGCTCTGCTGATTGGGCATAGAACAGCCTCGATCTTCTTAGATATCTGATAATTTCTTGACACCCTTCTGACACAGGATCGTCAAGGTTTAAGAAGGCACACACATTGTGTTCTCTCGCGAATCGATTATCCATCTGTTCATAAGGAAAGACTTCGTTAAAATCACATTATTGATATGAGAATACGAACAGTTGTGAGATAAAACAAGAATCAAATGGTTCATTCTTGAATATTACGACATGTTTTACCTTAATAACAACAGATTAAGAACACAGATATATGTTTGCTTAAGGTTTTTTTGATTTGGTAAATTTTGAATGCTGAGGAAGTGGGAAAAATTTTGTTGAGTGAGATTTTCTAGGTCTGAAAAGTGAGCTGAAAAAGCGAATAATGAATTTGACAAGTCAAACCACATTTTTATACTCTCAGACACATTAATTTTTATTTCATTTATTAAGTGGGACCCTCAATGTATTCTTCTGTAGAATTAATTTCTCATTAATTAAGTAGGATCCTCAATGGATTCTTCCGCAGAACATCTACAGATCAACAACATCTGCTGATGATGTGAAATTGTAACATTAAATTACTTGTTGATCTTTATTCATCCGTAGTTTACCAATCTACGGATAAACATTTAAGATTGATTTCCACAAAGTAGCACAATGCAGATAAATATTGTTGTTTGTATGGCCCAACTCCATTGGTTAGACCCATTTATTGCTCTAGGACCTTGTTGGCTTTGTATACATGGCAATTTAGTACAAGAAAGTTTAAAATTATGATTTTTACTAAAATTTTCATGTATCCAGAGGCTAAGATGATGCTCAGATTCCAATTCCTTCAAATTGATAATGATATAGACATTGCTGCTGCTGATTGAGATACTTTTTCATGTATTCTTCTCCCCCTAAATTTGTGATTAATGGTGAACTTAAGCATTTATCATAAATTTCTTTAAGAGGAATAACATGATTTTTTAACTGTATGATAATGATCAGATACATATACACATATGATGGGATCATACTATAATACTAAGCCTCTTCCTGATGAGTTATTTTGTTGATTTGATACCTGAACAAGTTCTGATTGCAAGTATATTGTCCACATAAATCCATACAAGAGCTCATGTATCAACTAGGCATGTTGTTTATCATGTTTTCATATTGATTTGGAAATAAATGTTATGGGCTTCACATTCAATTCACAAAGGTTTTGTCCTCCCTTTGTGTAACCCCAGGATAAACAAACTTGAATCAAATCATGAAGAATTAGATCAAAATATGATGAACACAATGAAAACCCTTTGATCTCTCTTGATTGCTAATAATATTGTTTCCAAGTAAATCCCTCAATCAATTGGTCATGCAACCATTAACCAACACTAATGACAATTAACCTTTTTATAGTCTAGACTAATATTCACTAATTGCACTTAACCCCCTAGACTTAGGCTAATTAATACAAAATTCATATTAAGCATAAAAATGACTAAAATCAAGATAAAATATGTTTTGTTCACACAAAATATATTTATTACAAAAAAACTCCTAGTCATTTAAATCTTCAACGTCTCGTCTGGGTTCTTCGTCTCGAACGTGTCGGGTTTTACTTTTGTTGACTTTGACCGTGACGTTGACTTTTGTTGAGTTTCACTGTGTTGATAATATAGACTATCTTTTCCAGCTCCAACACTTTGCAAGTCAAATCATCATTTTTTCACACTTAAGACTATGTACTTTAAGTTATAATATCTATCTTGAGATGTATTTGGCATCTCATTGATGCATTGATGGAAAAGCTCAAGATAATATACAGTTGATCACATAGGATTCTTTTGAGATCTTTAGATATGATCATCATCAGGTCACCAGGTCTTTACTCACGTAAAACAGAGGTGCCTTTAACCCAGGTCTTTGTTCACACAAAACAGAGGGATGATGAGGATCATGATCTTTTCACCTTTTGCAACTGATATTCAGTATGGTGATCATACACCCAGGTCTTTGTTCACACAAAACAGAGGGAGTATGATTTGCAAAGATAGATATTATAAAGTGTTTTACATAGTGTGTTTAGATGTGTGATTTGGTCACATTAGAATAAGACTCATTTTGTATTCTCAAAATGAAGTTTCCCACAAACAGTCATTTCAGCATTATGTTTTGCATGCACTCAGTTTAGTTTCAACTCAAGATGAATCTACTCACATATCAAGAAGCTTGCTGAGATTTATTGTTATTTATTTGTTCAGGAATAGGCAAAGTTATAGTGTACTATCATTTCCCAAACATATGTCATGCTCATGCATCATTACACACAGCATTTTGTTTGTTTAAATTTGATTAATCTAGGTTAATCATGCCAAGAGACTCAATCAGAAAATTAAATATGACTGAATCAAAGGCTTTAGTGAATAAATCAGCAAGCTGATTTGATGTATCCACTTTGACTAACTTAATTAACCCCTTTTCTGAGCAATCTCTTAGAAAATGATATCTTATCTCAATATGTTTTGTTTTACTATGTTGCACAGGATTAGCAGTGATAAACATAGCAACAGAATTGTCTATATAGATAGAAGTTTGAAGAAAATTGTAACCAAAGTCAAGCAACTAATTTTGCAACCAAAGAACTTGAGAGCAACCAGCTGAAGCAGCAATGTACTCAACCTCAGCTATGGATACAGAAACATTGGTTTGTTTCTTGCACTGCCATGATACTAGCCTTGGTCCAATGAATCAACATCCACCGGTTGTTGATTTTCTGTTACTGTTACATCCACCATAGTCACTGTCTGAGTATGAGTAGAGTGTAAAGTCTCCATCCTTTGGATACCAAAGACCAAGTCCTGGTTTTCCCTTGAGGTATCTGAAAATTCTTTTTACAGCATTGAGATGTGATTCCTTGGGATCAGATTGGTACCTAGCACATACACACACAGCAAACATAATATCAGGTCTACTGGCAGTTAGATACATAAGTGAACCTATCATTGATCTATATAATTTTTGATCAATAGATTTTCCAGAGGGATCAGGAGCAATCTTATCAATTGTTGATGCTGGTGTTTTGCATGAGGATACTTCAGCAAGATTGTATTTCTTTAGAATTTGATGTATGTATTTTTCTTGGTTGATGAATATTCCATCTACTTTTTGATGAACTTGAAGGCCAAGGAAGAAGGTTAATTCACCCATTGAGCTCATCTGAAATTCAGATTTCATCAGCTCTTCAAAATTCACACACAATCTCTTATTAGTTGATCCAAATATAATGTCATCAACATATACTTGAACTACTAAGAGATCTTGATGTTCTTGTTTGAGAAAAGTGTCTGATCAATAGTTCCTCTTTTGTAGCCATGCTTGAGTAAGAAAGATGATAATGTTTCATACCATTTTCTTGGTGCTTGATGAAGACCATACAAGGCTTTATCTAGTTTGTATACCCTATGAGGAGAATGAGGATCTTCAAATCCGGGTGGTTGTGACACATAAACTTCCTCATCAATTTTCCCATATAAGAATGCACACTTGACATCCATCTGATATACAGTAAACTTTTTATATGAGGCATAGGCCAAAAACACTCTTATGGCCTCAATTCTTGCAACTGGTGTAAAAACTTCATCATAGTCTATTCCTTCTTCTTGAGTGTATCCTTGTGCAATCAACCTTGCTTTGTTTCGTACAATGATCCCTCTATCATCCAGTTTGTTTTTGTATAGCCATCTAGTTCCAATAGGATGTTGACCTTCAGGCAAATCAACAAGAGACCACACTTTTTGCTTTCTGAACTGTTGAAGCTCTTCTTGCATAGCTTCAATCCAGCTATTGTCTTTTAAAGCAGCTGTGATGTTTGGAGGCACCACTTGAGAAAGAAAACAGTTGAAGAGACAAAGGTTGGCTATACTACTTTGGCTCCTTGTAGTTCTCTTTTCAGGATTTCCAATGATGTTGTCAAGTGGATGAGTCTTATGAATTCTCATTGAAGGAGTTGATTCAACTGGAATAGATGATTCTAGGTTAGTCATTTCCATTGCCTCAGACTGATTCAGCTCAGGTTGAGAATTCAAGAAATTGTCAAAATGAGAGTCTGTTGATTGGTCTACAGAAGTATCTCCAGTTGTGTTTTGCTCTTCCGCAGGAACTTCTTTGGAGACATTTTGCTCTTCCGTAGGAACTTTTCCGGATGCATTCTGGTCTTCCGTAGGAACTTCTCCGGATGCATTTTGGTCTTTCATAGGAACTTCTCCGGATACATTCTGGTCTTCCGTAGGAACTTCTCCGGATGCATTCTGGTCTTCCATAGGAACTTCTCCAGATGCATATTGTTCAATTCCACATGTAGTATCTGCTTCGACTGAATTGTTTTCATCTGAAGATCGATGTATCCTTGGAGGATCAACAGATAAGGTTACTTCAGTCATAATAGGTGGAACAAATGGATAACATACTTCATCAGATCCTGCATTGTTCAAATGATCATAGTTAAATGATTTAGATAAAGCATCTATGTCAAATAACCATGATGAACCTTTAACTGACTTAGTAAATACAGTTTCATCAAAAGATACATTAGGAGTCTCTTCCACAATGTTATGTTGTGGAATATACACTCTATATGATTTTGATGTTGAAGAGTATCCAACAAAGAAACCATCAAATGCTTTTTCTGAAAATTTTCCTAATGACTCTTTAATGTTCAAAACAGTTACTTGACATCCAAAGACTATTAGAAATCCTATGTATGGTTTTATTTTAAATAGGAGCTCATAAGGAGTTTTGTTATGTTCTTTGACAATTAATGTTCTGTTTTGAACATTGCATGCAGTATTCACAGCCTCAGCCCAAAAAGTGATAGGTAGTTGTGAATCAGCTAGCATTGTTCTTGCTTCTTCAATGAGAGTTCTGTTTCTTCTTTCAGCACTCCATTTTGTTGTGGAGTCCTTGGTGCACTGAATTGTCTTGCAATACCTTTGCTCCTGCAAAAGGAATCCAGTTCAAAATTGACAAATTCAATACCATTATCACTCCTAAAAATTTTAACTTTTGTATCAAGTTGATTCTCAATCTTGATCACAAAGTCCATTAATGTTTCTGATGTTTCACTTTTTTGTTTTAAGAAAAAGACCCATGTAAATCTTGTGAAATCATCAACTATCACCAAACAATATTGCCTTTTTCCAATGCTCATTACATTGGTGGGACCAAAAAGATCCATGTGAAGCAATTTGAGTGGTGTAGTATTAGTATTGATGGTTTTGGATTTATGTGACACTTTATGTTGTTTTCCTTTGTAACAAGAAGAACAATGAGTTGAGCAATGAAACTCTTTATTTGGCAATCCAATGACCAGGTCATTTTTCACCAATTTATTCATGTTCTTCATGTTAGAATGGACAAGCCTTCTATGCCATAATTGAGACAAGTCTTCTGAGAGTTTAGATATAAGGCATGTTTCATGTTTTGTGAGAGAAGTGTTCTTCATATCCAAAACATAAGTGTTTCCTTTTCTTGCTGCTTAGAGGAGAATCCAATCTTCTGGAACAATAAATCCTGGCTTAAGAATGTAACAGTTAGTATCATCAAACAATGTAGTATAATTTTGATCACAAATTTGAGACACACTAAGTAGATTATACTGTAAATTTTTACAGTAATTTACTTTATCAAATTTGAGTACACCATTGGTTATCATTCCTTCACCAACAATTTTACCTCCCATTTTATCCCCACCAAATGCCACATAAGAAGCATTTTTATGTTTGAAATCATGGAGATGAGAACAGTTTCCTGTCATATGCCTGGAACAACCACTGTCAACATACCACTTGTTGTCAGCTCTCCAATATTGTTCCTGCATTAAGAAAAGAAAATCAGTTAGAAGTGACAACCCAAGTCTTAGTGATCTTGGGTTTGTCAACAGGGTCTAAAACAGTTACTCTTTCATGAACAATTTTTGAAGTTTCAGTTTTAGATTTGATTGATTCATTCTGATTTGATTTAGATGAGGATGATTCTGCTGAATGAGATGTTGATGAAGTAGATTCATGATTCACAATTTCTGCTTGCCTCAGATCAACTTCATTTCTTTGAGTCTTTTGTTTTGATAATGAACCTTTAAATGTCTCACTATCTTTTGTTTTTGAAAGAGATATATGAATGCCCTTTTCAAATTTATCAAAGAATGAATCATCATCCTTTGATTCCTTATCTGACAAATCTACTCTTTTGTGGGGTGTTTTTGACTGCTGGAAAGTTGGTCTTTTCTTCAATATTTGAACACTTGATGATGTTTTGTCCTTTGATTTTGACTTTGATATTTGTTCATACTTCTTCAGTTTTGAACCCTTTGCAGAATCAGTAGATTGAGAATCTGATTCAGACTTATCTGATTCTTTCTTCTTTGAGCCTTTTGTCTTGTTCTTTTTGTTGAAATAACATTCCTGTGTGGAATGATTATTTTTGTTGCAGATAGCACAATGTTTGTTGAAGTAGCAATCAGCAGTCATGTGATTGTTCATATTGCAAATAGAGCAGTAGCTGCTGAAGTAACAATCTTCAGTATTGTGATTTTTCATGTCACACCATTTGCAATACTTTTCATCTGATTCTTTCTCAGAATCATTCTTTTTGTTTGCTGAATTTTGTTGTTGTTCTTTCATCTTCAGCTTTGGATGTGCTTCTCCTTTTCCACTTTGTGCACATTTTCATTGTTTGTTGCTGAGTTCCTCTTCCGTAGATCAACAGCTGAAGTTTTCTTTTTCAGTTGATGATCTGCTGATACCTTTTTCTTTCCTTTTTCTTGGAGGAGTCTTGTTGCTGACTTAGATCTTGAAGACCTTCATTCAATTGAGCTATTCTCTTGCAGATGGTCTTCAGCATGTTTCTTTGTTTAGGAGGATCTGGCTGCTTTGTTTCTTCAAGCACTTTTGGAATATGAGAATTAAGATGAACATTCTTACCAGTGATTATTCGATCAACATCATGTTCATCAGAATCATCCAAGTCATCACACTTATCATAATCAAATTCTAAATCATTTTGATCTAATGATTCTGATTCAGAAGATTCAGTTTCACTCACCTCAGCTTCATCGTTAATTTTAGTTTGAGTTGAATCTTTTTCTAACTTTATGCTAGGCACAAAATGATTTGACAGAATGTTGGTCATTGTTGTAGGTAAAGATGTGAAATTATCATTTATAGGTGGTGCAACCGCATTATAACCCAACCCAGACCTTTTCTTTGATTCAATATGAGAATTTAATAATTTCTTATATTGCTGAGATGATAATTGAAACTTCTGAAGTTTCACTTCAGTTGATGCATGATCAGCCATGGATTTTGTTAGGGAAGTGGTCAGATGATCAACTTGGGCTTTTAGGCTATAATTTTCAGAAACAAATTTTTCTAAATCCTTTTGCAAAGAGTTAATTTTTATTTGATACAATTTATGTTCTCTAACATGGGATTCATTCAATATCATTGTTTCTTTTACTTTGTCAGCCAACTGTTGAGCATGGACTCTATATCGTTCAACTTCCTCAACACATGTTGATGAACACAATCTTTCTTTTACCTCTTTTGCCATTGGTGGAACTGTTTGATCCATATGAGCCATCAATGCTTGATTCTCTTTCAAAACTTCCTTTTCATACACACTCCAGTCACACGTTCCATCTTGAAGTATGATCAGCCCTGACTCCTTTGGGTTGCTAGGTCCAGCTGATTCTTTGGTGGCTGGTGAGGATGCATTGATCAGTTGAGATTGTTTGTGTAGAGGTCTTTGAGAAGTTGATTGTTGATGAGCTTGAATCTGATGTTGTTGATGCTACTGGTGTTGTCTCATCTCTGGATATGACTGTTGATTGCATTCTCTTGAGAAATGTCCATAGAGATTGCATTTGTAGCATCTTAATTTTGATTTGTCAACGCCAATCTTTGATGTTTTGCTTGCTGAAGCCAAGTTCTTATTTCTCTTGAGATATTGCTTTGCTCTATAAGCAATCATGGCCATCTGCCATTGTAGATCCATTTCTTCCACTACATCAGGAGGCAGTTCTTCTAAGTCTTGTTGGCAAATATTTGCTGAAGTTAGAGAGCTTCTCAGATAGGCTTGAAAACTGGAACTAAACGCTGCAAAGGCTGCTCTTTGTTCTTCAGAGTCCAATATCACAGTTATTGGTTCTGACTGATTGGCTGAAAGTGAGGGCTTAGCTGTTGCTGTAGTTGTATCTTGTCTATCAGCAGTTCTTCCTTTATTCTTTTGGTGCTTGTCTTAAGATGATTTCTTTGAAGGTTTTGAAGCATAGAAGCTAACTTCCTCCTCATCATCACTCCTAGAACAAGAGTTATCACTTTCATTGTTTGAAATAAATGCACTTCCAACATTATTCGTTTCTTTGAAGTGATAGGGTGAGACATGAGTTCTCACACTCTTGTTTCTTGATTTTTCGTCCATTTCAAGAGCTTCTACTTTTGCAACCAGAGTATATAAACCAGTTGATTTCAGATCTGTAGTGTTCTTGAACATGGATACAGTATGCTTCCAACTTTCTGGCAAAGTGTGGAGCATTTTCTTGTTTAATTCCTCACTTATATACTTCAACTCCAGAATATTCATCTCAGTGACCAACTGCATGAATCTATGGAGTTGTTGAGGAATTGATTCACCCTCAATATGATGAAATGTTTCATATTGTGACCTGAGGGTGTCTCTCCTTATACTTCTTATCTCATCACTCCCTTCGCAGAGAGTGTGAAGTATCTTCCACAAGGAGTGTGCTGTTTTATTGTTCTCACACATGATTAATATCTCTTCAGGTAAAGCCATACTAAGCAAACTGTATGCTTTTATATCAACTTTAACCTTTTTGACATCATCAGGTGATAGATCTTTGGTACTGATTGGTTGATTTTTGTCATTATAATCCGGCCCAAGAGTGTTAGGACCTGGTATTTGAACGAAATACCTAGTGATTAGCGTGTAAACCAGATCAAATAGTGCGGAATCCTATTTGATTGGCAATCCAATCTGTGAGAACACACGAAGAATCAATCAAGAATTGAATCTAACGTTAGAAGTCGATTAGGAATCGATCTAATGTGTTCTGTGAACTTGGAGAACGATTTGGGAGGTCTCTTGACGGCTAGGGTACGTCTGGAATCGTAATGGTATGAATGCTTTCGTTTTTCCACGAATTGGGTCTATTTATAGGTTAGTATTGTTCAATCGTGCGACTGGGCCATAAGTATGGTTCAGTCGTGCGATTGAACCATGCGGTTGATTCATCCGCACGACTGAGTGTTCAGTCGTGCGACTGAGCCAATCTTATGTGTCAATCATACGACTGATCCAGTCTCCTGGTTCAGTCGTGCGATTGAGTCAATCGTATGAAGTTATTCATGCGTATGGTCCATTCGCATGGGCCATTCGCATGAGAACTTCATTAAGTTAAGTTTGAATGTTTTAATTAATATAACATTATGTGTAACCATTCAAACAATCATAAACCCAATTAATCAACTCAATAACGACTCATT
Source organism: Flaveria ramosissima (assembly GCA_025215565.1). NCBI lineage: Eukaryota > Viridiplantae > Streptophyta > Magnoliopsida > Asterales > Asteraceae > Flaveria > Flaveria ramosissima. The sequence continues at coordinate 26,885,447 of CM046035.1, forward strand.
AATGAAATATTAGACATTACAAATCACAACCATCCATATCATTTCATTAATCATTACATATTACATCATAATCAGACAGACAAGATCTATTACATTACAAATCATGATCTAGGGACATACATGCATCAACAAACTCCCCCTTGGACCTAGATCTCTCTAATCTCTTGTCTTCTGCATAACCTCCTTGTATTTCTTGTACTTCTCCTCTTTGTGACTCCCGCGTGAATCTCAAACGCGAAGCAGAGTCGTATAACTTTTGGAACTGGAGGGCTTGTACAATATCTTGCGTGTCATAGAACAGTGGCCACTTGTATAATGTATAGACATCATTAGCCGACAAGTTAGTAAGCCACATCGGGTCGAATACCCTGATCGTATCCATTTGGCCCTCTTTACTTAGGACTATGACCGCTTCAGCTGTTCTCCAATCATAGTACCACCATTTGAAGTGTGGAGTGAAGTCCTGTGTATTTCCCTGAGTGGGATTCTCGACATTGTGCGCGGAGGACTCCACTTCAACACTATCTTGGGTTTGCCAGTAATGGCATCAACCTCAGACCTTCTTATGTACCTAGTAGGCTGTTGGGGTCTGAAGTTAACCCATCTGGTGTGGTACTCCTTCTTAAGGGCAGCCTCGAACCAGCCTGACATCTTCCTCGGGTCAGCATACAAAAGCTTTAGCTTAGCCAGCTGGTTGAGCTCAAAACCTGGTAGAGTCTTCAGATCATGTGGGAATCTGAAGTACTCTATGCCCTGTTCTCTCTTAACTGCATAAGCATTAAGATCATCAAAATAAGCCCATGCTATAATCCTGCCTGACACCTTGTGGTTTTCTTGACTCTGTAGAGCTTGGTGTAGGCATCTTTCTTGGTGCAGCACGTTGGGCTCTCACTTCTTCAAAACATGCAGCCCACTCAGCCTTTCGAATGTCAACATCATCATTTGAGGCTTGGGCTGTTCCTTCTGCCTTCAGTTTCCTGCTCCATCTTGTTCAGTACCTCAAAAGTATCACTGACTAGGGACTCACCCAGATTGGGGACCACATTACCCTCGTTGTCAGCATACTGAGGGTACTCCTCTGCAGTGATATCTTCGACCTCGACTTCATCAACATCGTTGAGCTCTTCATCACTAGTCGAATCAACTGTTGGAGCATCTTTAACTATTTCATCCGGATTGAGCCTGAATATCTCTGCGAGTTGCTCGTTAGATAGGTCATGAATTATTTCCCCTTCTTCAGGGTATAACTCACAGACCTTCTTACGATCCCTTGCAGATCAAGAATCATGGTTAGTTTAGTCTTGACCTGTTGGAGGGGAGCAATCCCTCATCTCTTTGAAAATTTGGATCTGTTTGATTTAAACATTCACACATAAATAATTAGTAAGTAATCAAACAGAAGTACATTAACTTAATATATAACATTCAAGACCTTGTTTTTCATTACATGATTCAAACACAAAATAAATAAATACATAAAACATCTAGTCTGTACTTTTATCTCTTGAATCAAGGTCTCATCGCCCGGAGGAGCAGAGGTGGGTATGACTGGTCCTGTCTATTCTTCGATCTTCTTTATTGACCTGAAGCAGAGGCCGATGCAGCCGCATCCCTCCTTCTGCTTCGTCATCATCATCCTTTCCCTCTGTCCTTTCTTCGTCTGTTTCCTCCTCATCCTCAGTATCGCGTCATCCTCATCATCATCTCATCATCGTCATCATCACCATCATCTCCATCCCCTTCCTTGATCTTTAAGCGCATCCCTTTGATCCCTTAACCGCATCATGATGGTCTTGTTGGTGGTCTCCACTCCTCTATCCTTTTGGCTGATTGGGCATGCTGCTCCTGGAGTTGGGACATCTCTACTCTCTGTGCATCCATCAGCTGGGTCTGCTGCTCCATAACACGAGCCTCTCTGCCATCTGTTGAGACTGGGCAGCAGTCAGGTTGTAAGCTGGTGTATCTGTGCAGCTTTCTCCCTCGTCGCAGCTAGTAAGCGCATCACCATACGTTTAGCGCCGACAGCTATTCCTCTACCCCCGATTGGAGGTAGAGGTGATCCATACATGTGTGAGGACTGGGCTGACGGTCCTGCATGATGTGAGGTGTTGTGGTGGTGGTGTAGTGAGATGGGAGTCGGTAAAATGGTGGAGGTGATGTGGGTAAATGGTATGGTGGTGGATGGGAATGTACAGTAGTGGTAGGTGGTGGTGGCTGTGGTAGCAGTGGTGGATGTGTGGCTGTGGTGGTGGATGGTATAATCTTGGAGGTGGTAGTGGTGGCTGTGGTGGTGGATGTAGAGGCTACAGTAGTAACGAAGGTCAGTCGACGCTTCTTCTTCTTCAGTCCATGTGGCTGAGCCATCCTCTTCCTCCTAGTCCATGTGAAGTGGATGCTCCTCCTGCAGTCCTGCCTGCTGAACCCGCACATAACTCGGGTCAGTCTCAGTCTCTTTGGAATCTCTCGGGTGTTCACCAACCACCGTAGCCCGTGTTCTGTGGGAACAACCCTGCTTCCCACAGTCTCGTGAGGGGCTCCTCATCAGACTCCTCCTCCCCATCACCAACACAAACTCCTGATGAAATCCGGCTGTCTCAGCAACATCATCTCCGGCAGGGCAGACACCGGGGGAATAACATCAGACACAGTGCCTCTCGGTGGAGCAGCATATCGTCCCCGGCGTCTCCACTATCATCATCATCTGAATCAATCTCTGGGAGGAGCAGCCTCTCATCATCAGAGTCACTGTCTTCATGACGCCATTTTGCGTCTGCCTTGAGCACATACCTCTCGTTGGCCAGGTGGCCAATCAATCTCTTAACTTGGGGCTTCACCCTGCTTCCCCCTATAAACCCTCATCCGACCCAGAGTCATGTCATCCATGATCTCTAAAGCCACTGCATCATGACTCTCTTTGGGCAGATGGCAGCTTCTCGTTGAAGATGATTTGTAAGAACCTGGGGTACATACAAAACCCCTCCTTTCCCTTTTCCACCAAGATCTCCACCAGATAGGAGAATATCATGCTAGAAAAGCTGAAGGGGTGGTTCAGCACCAGTGCCACGTAGGCATTTTGGATCTGGTCTGAGAGGTCATCGAACCCACCCCTCCTCGACGCAACGCACTTGAGGATCACGTGTGCTAAGTACTTGTACTGGGGGCTCAGTGCTTGCTCTTGTTGAGCACACCTGAGTTTATGTCCCCAGCGTACTTTATCCTCAGAAAGCATTCTCTCACGGTCAGTGGATGTAATCTGGTAGGATGATCAGTATCATCCCCAAACTCTAGGACCCTCTGGATGTCGGCAGCAGTGATCTCGATATCATGACCCAGTATAGAGCTCCTTATGCTGTAGGGCTCACGGGAGCGGTCCACAGAGGCATTCTCCCAGAACGCCTGATGTAGTGATCTGTATGGCGTGCAAGGAGTGGAGATAGCCTTATGAATCCGGGACCGTCTAAGAAAGGCTATAATGTCGGTGAACTCGGCCCCGTTCCTGTAGTGTGATCCAAATGAGCACAGATGTTGTGCTTTGGATTTATGGACCATCTCTCAGCCATTATCCTGAAAAACATGACATAGAACCATTAGTACATAATACATGAAAATTCTGTTCTAAGTGTAATGTTGAGATTTATTCTGATTCATTCGTGCGAATGAATCATGCGAGTGAAGTCAGTCGGCTGTCCTTTCATGCGACTGAGCTCTCATTCTGGTCAATGTGACATGCGATTGGGTTCAGTCTGCTGACTGAGTCTGCGAATGGTTCAATCAGCCGACTGAGCTCAATCGCATGGTTCATTCGGGCGATTTAACCCAATCGCAAGTTTCAATCGTGCGATTGGAGTTCATCCGGGCGACCAATCGCCTATCCTGTAGTTCAGTCGCCAATCGTTCGAATCTTTACCAAAACAGTGTTTTAACATAGATACCGGTTCAATAGACTCGCATTCTTGTTACTAATAACCTATTCTACTTAATTTAACGTTTTGCATAGTTTTGGTAGGTTATTAGGTCTTTCAAGTCTCGGTTCTTGTTATACAGTCGAATAACCAAATTAGGGTTTGAATCTTTCACGTTTTGGGAAGATGGATCTTCAAACTACCTGTATAATCAATAGCGAGAGTCATGAATCAAGATCAAGACGAAAACAAGGTCTAATGAAAATTTGGCAGCGTACGGTAGGGTGTGCGATTTGAGAGCGATTGGGGTGTGGTGAATGAAATGCGATCGACTGTGCCCTTTAAATACTGAAGCTGAGTTTAATCGGCGACTGGCCTCAGTCGCTCAGTTCATTCGGGCGACTAAGGCTCAATCGTGCGATTGACCCAGTCAGTCGCATGCTGTTGACCGACTGAGGTTCAGTCGGTCGACTGACTCAGTCGTGCCTTTCATTCGCATGTTCAGTTGACCGAATGAGTCTCAGTCGGTCGACTGACTCATTCGCCCCCTTCCAATCGGTCGAATGGGCCATTCTGATAAGCCATTCGTGTGAATGGCTCAATCTCATGTCCATTCGTGCAAGTGGAAGCCATTCGCATGGTTGGTCCATTCTCATGGTCCAATCGTGCGAATGGGTCACACTTAGTTAATTTTTCTGTCATTTTTTCCAATTTACATTTAAAACCGTTTTAACTTTTGAAATTAACGTTATGAGCTTTTGATCATCTCAGACATGATCATTTTTACTTGAAAACCCTTTGATCACCTCAGACGTGATCCTTTTAAACAATTAGTCACCTCATACATGACCCTTTTAAACACTTTGTCACCTCAGACGTGACTGTTTTAAACTTTTAAAGCACATGTGGTCATCTCAGACATGACCCTTTTAGTGAGTTGATTCCTTACTGATGATTTCCTGATGTATCCGACAATACTAACAAACTAAACAACTACTAACTAACTTAGAAAATTTAAACTAATACTCAAAACAGGACTTGTTTTTGGCTTTTTGTGAGAGATAAATCCTAAGATAGACATCTATGGGATTTGGTTCAGAGTAGACAGCTTCAACTTGGATTGACCACACCTGGACCAATTCAATTTTGGAATCATACAGGCAAGTCAAATCATTTGGGACTTGTTATCAAAATCTTTTGATGCTCAATTCTTGGTGTTCATCCAGAGTCATTAGCAACTTTAGGAAATCATACTGGAACTCTTAGATTTTCACATTGATTTAAACTTTTGAGAATTGCAGCCACAATGATTGTCAATATGTTTGTCACTTAAATCCATACACAGACTTTTGACACACACTGGTGACTGATTTAGGTTTAATTATTTCGACTAACATTTGTGGATCCCACACTTATATGGTAATCAACATTCCTCAGGAGCTTTTGAGCGGTCTACGGGTATTATTACAAGAAGAGACTATTCTTAGAGCTTTCAAAGAGAAGCCAGTCCTCAGGTCAGTGCCATCGCACAGCAGAGAGGCGGCAAACAACAATGAATTCTAGAATATCTAGGTTATGCTTATCCTCAGGTCAGTGCCATCGCACAGCAGAGAGGCACACAACCTATCTCCTTGTTAGAGTAGCTTATTTTATTTTACACAAAATGCACCAACAACATAAGTCATTAGCTTTATCGCATTTGTCTTTCATTTTTCTTTGCTTTGCTCTAATTATGGTCATCCGCACACATTTTGGCGTTTACATGCTCATTACCCCTTATTGGAATATTGTTGATTGTGTTAACCAGTGATAAGATGGAAGCCCACAGTCAGTTGAACAACTTAGTTTGATCTTGAGATCACCACTCAGGTCTAATCATCTATTGTGTTGAATCTACCGACATATCATTTGTGGTCTAGCAACCTCTAGGTCTACTTTCTTTTTGTGTTACCTTAGGAGTTACCAGTTTTCTATCATCTTCCCTTTGTATTGTCTAGACTACACAGACTTATACTTTAATTTTTGCATCTTTTCAAAAATTAAATTTTTTTAAGTCCCTATTGATTTGTTCCTGTGTACTATCATTTTCCAAAGGTTTTGAATCGGTATCATAGATACATCTACCTTATATCAGCTATCCACTCCTTCTCCCTCGTTGTTTTTTTTATTATGTTAACTTGCTGACATATTCTCTCCCTAAAATACTAAAATCATTACTGGTTTTTATTTTACGATTTTAATAAACAGCAAAATAACATGAGTTTAAATTTAACAGACGAAAATAAACAGATAAAATAAAATAAAATAAAAAAATTTAACTAAACTAACATCGGACTACACATTATCATCATCAGGAATAACCTCACTTTTCTTTTTAACGCCGTTGACCTCTAGGAAATATTGAAAACGTCGTTTATCAAAGGCTTTAGTATAGAGGTCAGCGCGTTGAAAAATCAGTATTAATTTTTACCACATCAATTAAGTTCTTTTCAAAACAGTCTCTTATGAATGGTATTTAATACCGATATGTTTGGTCTTGGGATGTTGAACCGGATTTTTAGTTACTCCAATTGCAGCAGAGTTATCAACAAAATAGGAGTAGAAGAGAACTTTAAACCATAATCCCGCATTTGCTGTTGAATCCAGATGATTGTGAACAGCAACTTGCAGCTGCAACATACTCAGCTTCACAGGTTGACAATGCAACCGATGTCTGCTTCTTACACTGCCAGGTAACTAATCTTCTCCCAAAAAATTGACACCCTGCTGCTGATGTAACTTGTAGTTCATCTTGCAGCCCCCGTAATCCGAGTCACTATATGCGGTAAGCTCAAAGTCATCATCATGAGGGTACCACAATCCAAGTGTGGGTGTACCCTTCAGATAACGAAAATCCTCTTGACCCCAATCAGATGGTTGACCTTAGGTTTAGCCTGATATCTAGAACATAACATGTAGCATACATGATATCAGGTCTTGAGGCGTGAGATACATGAGGGATCCAATCATTCCTCGGTACATCGTGGCATCTACAAGATCTCCATTTTCATCAGGTGCTATATCGTGATTCGTAGCAAGTGGAGTCCCAGCAGCAGAAGCATTCTCCATGTCAAAGCGACTGAGAGTGTCTCCAACATACTTGGTCTGATGTAGAAAGATCCCATTTGGTGTCTGATCCACCTGTAACCCGAGAAAGAACTTCATCTCCCCATAGCACTCATCTCAAACTCTTTCTTCATCACTGCTTCAAACTCTTTACATAACTCTTCGTTCTTTGAACAAGGATTATGTCATCAACATAGATCTGTACAAGCAGTATGTCGCCATCCTTTTATTAATAAACAGCGTGCAGTCAATGACTCCCCTGCGAAAGCCGTGTTTCACAAGATGAGTCGAGAGTTTTCTCATACCAAGCTCGAGGAGCTTGATGAAGCCCGTATAAAGCCTTGTCGAGCTTGTAACTCTATCCCGATGAAAGGATCTTCAAATCCCTCGGGTTGACTGACATAGACTGTTTCTCTGATTTCCCCATGAAGGAATGCACTCTTCACATCTAATTGGTAGACTTTATCTTCATGTACGATGCATAGGCAAGGAAGATACGAATGGCTTCCATCCTTGCCACGGGTGCAAAACCCTCATTGTAGTCAATTCCCTCGACTTGGCGAAAACCCTGAACCACCAATCGAGCTTTGTTCCTGATAATGACCCCTTGGTTATCCTTCTTGCATTTCAATACCCATTTGGTGCCAATGACTTTAGCACCTTTAGGTCTATCGACCAGAGTCCATACACCTAACTTCTTGAACTGCAGAAGTTCTTCTTGCATGGCACTCACCCACGCCTCATCATTTAGTGCCTCACTAACATATTTTGGCTCAACCTGCGAGACAAAACATCAATAGCACCATCATGAATGTAACCCTTCTCCATAACCGAGGCGTAATCAGCTAGGTATAGCTGATTTCGGGTTTGTACTCCTGATCTGACATCCCCAATGACATTGTCAAGGGGATGATAGACGTTTAGTCGTGATCCTGGAGTGGTAGGAACAGCTACCTCAGAGCCAAGATTATGAACATTTGGTTCTGGATCTGATGTAGTTGGAGTTTGAGGTTCCGAAGTCGAGGTGCATCAGTGGTAGATTTTTGTGGACTTTCAGGAACTGGAACCTGTTCCTCCTGACTGTTCTGGTCATCTGCTTCAGCTTCATCTTCAGAGGAGGAGTCACTGTCATTGACTACTCCCCATGACTGAGTAGATGATTCTCCCTGTGAGCTAGATGGTGTATTCAATATCATACATCATCCTAGTAGCTAACGCATCCTCCGAGGGAGAGAGAGGGATGTTGAAGGACTTGAAGAATCCATCATAGTCGAAGAAGTAGGCGGGTCCTTTGCCTGTAGGTGGTGTGGTATATCGCTGAACGTCAACATTACACCACACTTCTACAAGACCCGTTGAGTTGTTGTAAACTCGCTTGTTCGGTATGTTGTATCCTAGAAAGATTCCTTCATCCGCCTTCTCGCTGAATTTTCCTTCTTGTGTCTTCTTCAGAAGTGTGCACGGCGCGCCAAAAGGTTCAACATACTCCAAATTCGGTTTGCGTCTTTGTAGTAGCTCGTAACATGTCTTTCCGTGGCGCTTGACTATCAGGACTCGATTCAGAGTATAACATGCATTTGCCACTGCCTCATTCCAGAATTGGATAGGCAGTTTCGAGTCTGCCAGCATAGTCCTTGCTGTCTCTATCAAGCTTCTGTCTTTCCTCTCAGCAACACCATTCATCTGAGGCGTGTAGGCAGAAGTGAATTGATGCACAATTCCCTTTTCCTTGCAGTATGCCTCCATCCATGGTTCTTGAATTCTGTCCCGTTGTCTGAGCGTACTTGTCTAACTTTTAGCTTGTAGAGAGATTCCAGTGTGGTTACTAACTCCTTGAATGACTCAATGTTTCTGATTTGGATTTCAGAAACATTACCCAAGTGAACCTTGAGTAGTCATCAGTGACCACAAAACAGTACAAGTCGCCTGCAATGCTCTTTGTACTGACTGGACCAACAGATCCATGTCAAGAAGTTCAAGAGGAAGTTCTATTGAATGAACTTTCTTTTCCTTATGAGACTTCTTCGTCTGTGCTTTCTTGCCAAGCTACGCAAAAGTCAGGAAGCTGGAAGTTCTTGACATTAACTCCTCTCACCAAATCCTTCTGAATCAAATGATTCATCTTCCTTTGACTAATGTGTCCCATTCTCCTATGCCAGGAGATGGAATCTTTCTCAGTAGCTTTAGATAGAAAGCACTGAACCTCATGATTCGTTGTAGCAGCTGTTGACAGATCCAAGACATAAAGATCTTTATATCTTGAAGCAGTCATCAGAACTTGGTCCTTTGGGATCACGTAGTCTTTCTTCAGCACGTAACACTTCTTGTTGTCGAAGATGACCTTAAATCCTTTATCACAGATTTGGGAAACAGAAAGTAAGTTATTTGAAGTTGCTGAACGTAGTTCACCTTATCAAACTTAACATTCTGATTTCCTACTTCTCCCTAAGCTGTGATATAGCCTCCCTTGTTTCATGAGCAAAGGAAACATGCCCTCCTTTTATTTTCTTGACGTTTGATAAAAGGGCCCTATTTCCTGTCATGTGCCTGGATGCTCCGCTGTCTACAATCCACGTGTTAGTCTCAGCACTGTATCGAACACCCTACACATACAAAGTAAATAAATTATTTTAGGTTAGAAACCCAAGCCTTTACTGGCTTAGGTTTCCCAGAGACATCACACATCATAAACTCCACCCATTGACCCTTAGAGGGTGAGGGTAGCTCAGGTTCCTTCTTGTCATCAGTATCAGACACGTAGGATGACTTCTCTTTCCATAAGCCAGATTTGTGCAATGCCTGTTTATGATAAACAGTTGACTGGCTTACAGGTTGAACTTTAGGTTCACTAGTTCTTCTAGAGGTGGATCAGAGAGCTCCTCTTAGAAGACCTAGGCTTAGAGTCCTGAAGGTCAATCTTCTTCCTAGGTGTCTGATAGAAAGGACAATAGGAAGCAATGTGTCCACATTCTCCACAGTTGTAGCATGACCGGTTATCAACTTTATGAGTAAACTTTCTTTGTGGAGAAGTGCGTGACACTCTAGTAACATCAATCACTTTAGGTTTTGACTCTGGTTCTTTTGATGTTTTCACTGGTTTAACAAAGTTAACTGTTTTAACCTGTTTAACATCTTTCTCTTTTTGGTTAACTGGTTTTTGACTTGAAGCATGTGAAAAATTAACATTAGAAGCCTTTTTAGGTTCTGATTTGACTCTTTTGACCCTGACTTTAAGTTAACTTTTTCAAATTCATTTTCCATATTAACACAAGGCAATTTACCCTTTGCCATTGAAGTGGCCTCATTTTGTTTGTGTCTAGATTCAATAGATGAACATGAGGTATCTGGATCACTAACAAGAGGAGTAGACACCACGTGATCCTTGATGGGGTTATTGTTTACTGGTCTAGTCTTAGTGTTCATCAAGGTCTCAGGTGGTGGTGGAACCACTTTGTAACCCAATCCCTCCCCGTTATTCCTTTCTCTCACTAAGTGTTGAACTATGTGTGAAGAACTAGTCCAACTATGCAGTTTCTGTTTTAATGATTTTACTTCTACTTCTAGAACTGCCTTTTGCTTCTTAGTGTCTTCTAGGGAGTTTAGATAGTACCTAATGTCATTTGCTTGGTTAAAGGAAACTACTTCGGTTCCCTAAGCTGTTTAGTCAATAGGTCTATCTTTTCTTTATAACTATGCTCATTTTGTTTTAATACTCTATTGGCCTCAGTGCACAGTTGCAAATCTTTTACTAAGTTATCATTATGATCTAATAACCTAGCAAATTTTTCATCTATTGTATTCCTAAAAGTATCACAATCAGAACAAGCACGATTATTAACATTTGGTCAGTAGTACTTACCTGAGTTGGTTCAGAAGAGCTAGCCATCAACGCAACATCAGATGTCTCTGGTTCTGGTGATTCTGTCTTTTCTGTCTCTGACGTGGAAGTCTCCTCTTTAGGCTTGTAACTGACTTCGGCTGCAGTTGCTTCTTCACTATGTGACATCGCTATCTCAACTGCTAGATCACCTTCACTCGCAGAATCATCATCAATATCTTCTACACTTGCAATGTTTGATTCCCCCGGTGAGACCAACCTAAAGCTCAATCCTATCCTTCATCATCATGAGCAGTCAAGGCTTTTGGATCCTTGCTTGATGAAGTAGAACTGTAAGCTTGCTTGTCTTGGCGAGTAAAGGACGAGAATGGGTTCCCGTTACCCCTCTTCTTTGCTTGACACATTCTCTTTTGAATGCCCCTTCTCTCCACAATTGAAGCAGGTCACTTTACTCTTGTCAAAGCCAAACGTGGTATCCTTAGTAGCTACCAAGTTCTGTCCGGTCTTTTTAACAAACTTCTTCGCCCTCCGGACAGCACTAGCTAAGGCCCACATTATATCCATCCTCTCAAGCTCCATTTCATCCACCTGCTCGTAGTCCTCGTCTGCTAGATGGCAGTTTCCAATCTTCCCGGCAACAAGTCCATCATATGAATGAACCACTGCAGCTAAAGATCCATATGCTCTCGAGCTACTTCCACAGTCACATTTCTGAGGTTCTCGGTCTTCAGTTTAGTAGCACTTGCTTCCGATCCAATATAGTGGGTACAAGAAGACCCTGACGTGTCTGATCCAGAAGGAGAAGCATGTGAAGGACCCGACGAGCTAGACACAAATGCAGTTTGGAGAGGTGCTTCAGAAGTCTTAGCTTGAGGCGTGCGTTGTACAAAGCTGGATTTTGTGTGTACGAAGACTTCTGAGCTCTGTACTTCATCCTTAGTGCTTCTTCTCGCAACTTAAGAATGAAGTCGTTATATCCAGCTTTGCAAGCATTCCATTCTGTCTCAGGTTAGACACGAATGAAGCCCACTTATCAGGCAATCCGTCTGCAAAGTTACTCACTTTCTCTTCCATGGTAGTTTCCACCCCATGTGTATGCAGTTCGCTCATCAAGTGGTAGAATCTATCTATGACGTCGTCTAAACTTTCGTTACCAATCGATGAGAAGTTATCGAATTCCTTCTTTAACTCCTTGGCCTTGATTGCCTTCAACGAAGCATTCCCATCATACCTCCTCTTCTCTAGCTCATCCCATAGTTTCTTGGACTGCTTATTCTCTGAATACTGGTGGAATATGTCTTTGGGGATAGACTGTGTAATCAATGCATAAACCCTTTTCTCTGCATTGTACTTAACTTTATGGGCGTCCGTCATCCCACCTAACGTTAGCTTAACTCCATCAGCTCCCACCGGTGTACTATAACCAATCTCAATGGCTTCCCACAGATTAGGATCCACTCCATTGAGGTAGATCTCAAAACGTTGTTTCCAGTGGGGAAACTCATCTAAAGTCAAGAGCTTTGGTGGTTTATTGTGATTACCCACCTCACTCTCAAGCAACAGCAGATTCTGTATCCTAGAGTCCTTCCCAGCGGTAAAGGCTGACATCTGATCTTCCATGGCGAATAACTTTAAGTCTAATCAAACAAACTTTCACTGATGCGACTGAAGGATGCGAATGGTCTAGTCGTGCGTATGAACTTTGCGACTGGTTCAATCGTGCGGCTGAACTGGGCGATTGGTTCAGTCGTGCGAATGAATCTGGTGCGTATGAGCTATGCGAACGAACGGTTCAGTCGGTCGAATGAAGGTGTGACTAGGTCCAATCGTGCGAATGAGTCACGCGAATGGAGTCCAGTCGTGCGAATGGGTCACTCGTGCGACTGAAGTTGCTGTTCTGTGAAATTTTCTAGGTTTGACGTGTTTCAGCCGTAAAAATTCGAAATTTCGCAATGTCTAATCGCCTAACAAATGATCTGCGAAATCACCTAAAGTCCGTAGAAACCAAACTTCGATGAGCAGGAAACGTCCAAGATCACTTTTGACCACCAAAGATTGCGTTTTTTAGTGCAAAAAACACAAACTTTTATGCAATCTTGATTGAACAAATGTAATCAAGAGCCAAAGCTCTGATTACCACTGTTAGGACCTGGTATTTGAACGAAATACCTAGTGACTAGCGTGTAAACCAGATCAATAGTGCGGAATCCTATTTGATTGGCGATCCAATCAGTGAGAACACACGAAGAATCAATCAAGAATTGAATCTAACGTTAGAAGTCGATTAGTAATCGATCTAATGTGTTCTGTGAACTTGGAGAACGATTTGGGGAGGTCTCTGGACGGCTAGGGTACGTCTGGATCGTAATGGTATGAATGCTTTCGTTTTCCACGAATTGGTTCTATTATAGGTTAGTATTGTTCAATCGTGCGACTGGGCCATAAGTAGGGTTCAGTCGTGCGATTGAACATGCGGTTGATTCATCCGCACGACTGAGTGTTCAGTCATGCGACTGAGCCAATCTTATGTGTCAATCATACGACTGATCCAGTCTCCTGGGTTCATTCGTGCGATTGAGTCAATCGTATGAAGTTATTCATGCGTATGGTCCATTCGCATGGGTCATTCGCATGAGAACTTTTTAAGTTAAGTTTGAATTGTTTAATTAATATAACATTATGTGTAACCGTTCAAACAATCATAAACCCAATTAATCAACTCAATAACGACTCATTAATGAAATATTAGACATTACAAATCACAAACCATCCATATCATTCATTAATCATTACATATTACATCATAATCAGACATACAAGATCTATTACATTACAAATCATGATCTAGGGACATACATGCATCAACAGGGACCACATTTCCCTCATTGTCAGCATACTGAGGGTAGTGCTCTGCAGTGACATCTTCAATCTCTATTTCATAAACGTCGTTGAGTTCTTCGTCACTGGTCGAGTCGCACGTCGGAGCATCCTTCACAATCTCATCTGGATTGAGCTTGAAGATCTCTGCTAGTTGCTCGTTTGATAGATCGTGAATTATTTCCCCTTCTTCAGGGTATAACTCACCGACCTCCTTACGATCCCTTGTTGATCAAGAATCATAGTTAGCTGAGTCTTGACCTGCTGAAGGGGAGCAACATCGAACTCATCCCTTTGGTAATTTGGATCTGTTTGATTTAAACATTCAACACATCAACCATTAGTAATTAATCAAAACAGAACTGCATTAAACTTAATATAAACATTGAATACATAGGTTTAAATACATGATTCAAATACAAAAGTAATTAAATGCATAGACATCTAATCTTTACTTTTGTCCTGGATCACTAGGTCATCACTTTGGAGGAGCAAAGGAGGAAGCTTGTTGGTCTTGTCTATTCTTGGATCTCCTCTCCTGACATTGGACAGAGGCCGATGCAGCTGCATCTCCTCCTTCTGCATTATCATCCTCATCCTTCTCCTCTGTTCTCTCTTCTTCAGTCCCCTCATTCTCCTCAGTCTCATCTTCATCATCCTCATCGTCATCCTCATCATCATCATCTCCGTCTCCCTCTTTGATCTTCAGGTGCTCCTCCTTACAACCTTTTAGCTTTAGCATGATTGTCTTCTTCGCCTCCTCCAACTCCTCTATCCTCTTGGCAGATGTGACACTGTGCTCCTGGAGTTGGGCGATCTCATGGCTCTGAACAGCCATTTGTTGGGCCTGCTCCTCAATCAATCGAGCCTGCTCTGAGATCAGGCGTGACTGTACAGCAGTAAGATCGGCCAGCTGATGGATTTGAGCCGTCTTCTCCTCGTCAGCAGCTAACAAGCGCATCACCATCGGTTTAGCGCAGAAAGCTATTCCTCTACCCCAATGGAGGTAGAGGTGATCCATATGTATGTGAGGGATGGGCTGAGGGTCCTGCTTGGTGGCTAGTGGTAGTGGTTGTGGCTGTAGTGAAGATGGGGCTGGGTCTGTGAGATAGTGGTGGTAATGTAGGAGTGAAAGATATGGTGGTGGTTGGCATATGCAGTGGTGGTGGGAGGTGTGGTGGTGGCAGTAGGTAGCTGTGGTGGCTGTGTTGGTGGATGGTGTGGCTGTGGAAGTGGCAGTGGTGGTGGTAGATGTAGTGGTTGTGGTGGTAACAAAGGTGAGTCGTCTTTATTCTTCTTCTGGCCATGGGGCGAGCCATCCTTTTCCTCCTCGTTCCCGTCGAGGTGGATGCTCCCCCTGGAACACGGCTAGCTGACTCAGGGCATAGCTGGGATCTGTAGCTGTCTCTCCTGAAATCTTTGGGCGTTCACCAACCACCCTTAGCCCATACTCTGTGGGAACAACCTTGCTTCCCACAGTCCTCGTTAAGGGCTCCTCGTCAGACTCTTCTTCATCATCACCAGGAATGAAATGCTGATGGAAACCAGCAGACTCAGCTATGTCACCAGCTGGGGCAGCTGGGAGATAAAAAGTCACATCTGAAGCTGTGCCCCTCGGTGGAGTAGGCATATTATCCCCAGCATCCCCACTGTCGTCATCGCACGAATCATGCTCTGGGAGCAATAGCCTCTCGTCGTCTGAATCGCTGTCATCATGACGCCAGTTTGCGTCTCCCTGGCGCCACATATTTCTCATTGCCAGATGGCCGATCAACGTCTTCACCTGGGGCTTTACCTGCTTGCCCCCTATACACTCTCATACGACCCAATGTCGTGTCATCCATAATCTCAAGTGCCACAGCATCATGGCTCTCCTTGGAAGTGAAGGCAGCTTCTCGTTGAAGATCAGCTGCAGAAACGTGGGGTACATACAAAAACCCTCCCTCCCCTTTGCCTCCAGGTTCTCAACCAGATATGAGAATATCATGCTCGAGAAGCTGAAGGGGTGGTTCAGCGCCAGTGCCATGTAGGCATTCTGAATCTGGTCTGATAGGTCATCGAACCCACCCCTCCTTGAAGCAATACACTTCAGGATCACATGCGCCAAGTACTTGTACTAGGGACACAGGTTGCTCTTGTTGAGCACACCCGAGTTTATTTGTCCCCAGCGTACTTAATCCTGAGAAAGCAGCCTCTAACTGTAAGTGGATGTAGTCTGGTGGGCTGATCAGCCTCATCCCCAAACTCAAGAACTCTCTAGATGTCTGCTGCTGTAATCTCAATATCATGACCATGAATGGAGCTCCGTATACTGTAAGGCTTACGTGAACGATCTACGGAGGCATTCTCCCAGAAAGCATGGTGTAACGACCTGTAAGGCGTACACGGTGTAGAAATGGCCTATGTATCTGAGAACGTCGAAGAAACGCATAATCTCTGTAAACTCGGCCCCATTCCGAGTTGTATGGTCCAAATGAGCACATATGTTGTGCTTTGGATTAATGGACCATCTATCAGCCATTTGCCTGAAACACAAGACACAGAACCATTAGTACATAATACATCAAAATTCAGTTCTAAGGGTGTATAGTTTAATTCAGTCTGATTCATTCGTGCAAATGGATCATGCGACTGAAGTTAGTCAGTTGTCCTTTCATGCGACTGAGCTCATTCGGGTGAATGAGACATGCGACTGAGTTCAATCTGCGACTGAGTCTGCGATTGGTTCAGTCGGCCGACTGAGCTCATTCGCATGGTGCATTCGGCCGATTGACCCAATCGCAAGATTCAATCGTGCGATTAGAGTTCATCCGGACGACCAGTCGCTTGTCCTACTGTTCAGTCGCCTGCTGTTCGAATCTTGACCAAAACAAGTGATTTAACATGGGTTACCGGTTCAATAGACTCGCCATCTTGTCACTAGTAACCTATTAAACTTAATTTTAACATTTTCCTTAGTTTAGGTTGGTTATTAGGTCATTTACAGTCCGGTTCTTGTTTCACTCGAACATCATAAAATTAGGGTTCCATTTCTTCTGATTTCATTGAGTTTTCACTGCAAATGTACCTGTACAAACGTCAACGCAAGTCAGAAGATCAATAACAATGTGAAAACAAGGTCTAGAGGAATTTTGGCAGAGTAACGGTACGAAGTGCGATTTAGGAGCGATTGAGGGTGATGAGTAAAATGCGATCGACTGTGGCCCTTTAAATACTGAAGCTGAGTTCATCGGCCGACTGGCCTCATTCGCTCAGTTCATTCGGGCGGCTGAAGCTCAGTCGTGCGATTGGCCCAGTCAGTCGCATTCAGTTGGCCGACTGAGGTTCAGTTGGTCGACTGACTCATTCGTACCCTTTCATTCGCATCTTCAGTTGACCGACTGAGTCTCAGTCGGTCGACTGACTCATTCGCACCCTCTCATTCAGTCGAATGGATGAATCTGATAAGCCATTCGGGTGAATGGCTCAATCTCATGTCCAGTCGTGTGAATGGGATCCATTCGCATGGTTGGTCCATACTTATGGTCCAATCGTGCGAATGGGTTAGACTTATGAAATTTTCTGCCATTTTGACCTTTTTACATTTAAAACCCTTTTAACTATTGAAATTAACATTATGAGCATGTGATCATCTCAGACATGATCATTTTAACTTGAAAAACCTTTGATCACCTCAGACGTGATCCTTTTAAACATTTAGTCACCTCAGACGTGACCCTTTAAATACTTTGTCACCTCAGACGTGACCCTTTTAAACTTTGAAAAACACATGTGGTCATCTCAGACATGACCCTTTTAGTGAGTTGATCCCATACTGATTTTCATGATGTAGTCCGACAAACAAACAAACTAAAATGACT
The DNA here is from genome assembly GCA_025215565.1 of Flaveria ramosissima. Lineage (NCBI taxonomy): Eukaryota > Viridiplantae > Streptophyta > Magnoliopsida > Asterales > Asteraceae > Flaveria > Flaveria ramosissima. The sequence continues at coordinate 26,903,029 of CM046035.1, forward strand.
AACTAACTAGAAAGTTAAAATAAAATACAAAAATTAAACTTGTTTTTGGCTTTTTGTGAGAGATAAATCCTAAGATAGAAATCTACTGGATTTGGTTCCGGAATAGACAGCTTCAACTTAGTTTGACCACACCTGGACCAATTCAATTTTGGAATCATACAGGCAAGTCACATCATTTAAGACTTGTTATCAAAATCTTTTGATGCTAATTCTTGGTTTTCATCCAGAGTCGTTAGCAACTTTAGGAAATCATACTGGTACTATTAGATTCCTACATTGATTTGAACTTTCAAGAATTGCAGCCACAATGATTGTCAATATGTTTGTCCTCTTAAATCCATACACAAACTTTTGACAAACAAACTGGTGGTAGTTTTAGGTTTAATTATTTCAACTAACATTTGTGGATCCCACACTTATATGGTAATCAACATTCCTCAGGAGCTTTTGAGCGGTCTACGGGTATTATTACAAGAAGAGACTATTCTTAGAGCTTTCAAAGAGAAGCCAATCCTCAGGTCAGTGCCATCGCACAGCAGAGAGGCGGCAAACAACAATGAATTCTAGAATATCTAGGTTATGCTTATCCTCAGGTTAGTGCCATCGCACAGCAGAGAGGGACACAACCTATCTCCTTGTTAGAGCAGCTTAATATTATTTTGCACAAAATGCACCAACAACATAAGTCATTAGCTTGATAGCATTTGTCTTTCATTTTTTTTGTTTTGCTCTATTTATGGTCATCTCCACACATTCGTGGCGTTTACATGCTCATTACCCCTTATTGGAATATTGTTGATTATGTTAACCAGTGATAAGATGGAAGCCCACAGTCAGTTGAACAACTTAGTTTGATCTTGAGATCACCAGTCAAGTCTAATCATCTATTGTGTTGAATCTACCGACATATCATTTGTGGTCTAGCAACCTCTAGGTCTACTTCTTTGTGTTACCTTATTAGTTACCAGTTTTTCTATCATCTTTCCTTTTATATTGCTTAGACTACACAGACTTATACTTTGAATTTTACATCTTTTCTAAATTAAAATTTTAAAGTCCCTCTTGATTTGTTCCTGTGTACTATCATTTTCCAAAAGTTTGAATCGGTATCACAGATACGATCTACCTTATATCAGCAATCCACTCCTTCTCCCTCGTTTTTTTTAATGTTACTAGCTGACTTATTCTCCCCCTAAAATACTAAAATCATAACTGGTTTAATTATTTTAGGATTTTAATAAACAGCTAAATAACATGAGTTTAATTTAAACAAATAAAATAAATAAAGAAATAAAATAAAATAAAAAGAAAAATAACTAAACGCATCGGACTACACATGATCATCATCAGGAATAACATCACTTTTCTTTTTAACGCCGTTGACCTCTAACAAATATTGAAAACGTGGTTTATCAAAGGCTTTAGTATAGAGGTCAGCGCGTTGAAAACCAGTATTAATTTTTACCACATCAATTAAGTTCTTTTCAAAACAGTCTCTTATGAAATGGTATTTAATACCGATATGTTTGGTCTTTGGATGTTGGACCGGATTTTTAGTTACTGCAATTGCAGCAGAGTTATCACAAAAAATAGGAGTAGAAGAAAACTTTAAACCGTAATCCCGCATTTGCTGTTGAATCCAGATGATTTGTGAACAAGCAACTTGCAGCAGCAACGTATTCGGCTTCACAGGTTGACAATGCAACCGATGTTTGCTTCTTACACTGCCAGGTAACTAATCTCCTCCCAAAGAATTGACACCCTGCTGATGTAGACTTGTAGTTCATCTTGCAGCCCCCGTAATCCGAGTCACTATACACCGTGAGCTCAAAGTCATCATCATGAGGATACCACAACCCCAGTGTGGGTGTACCCTTCAGATAACGAAATATCCTCTTGACCCTGATCAGTTGGTTCACCTTAGGCTTAGCCTAATATCTAGAACATAAACATGTAGCATACATGATATCAGGTCTTGAGGCTGTGAGATACATGAGGGATCCAATCATTCCTCGGTACATTGTGGCATCTACCAGATCTCCATTTTCATCAGGTGCTATATCGTGATTTGTAGCAAGTGGAGTCCCAGCAGCAGAAGCATTCTCCATGTCAAAACGACTGAGAATGTCTCCCACATACTTGGTCTGATGTAGAAAGATCCCATTTGGTGTCTGATCCACCTGTAACCCGAGAAAGAACTTCATCTCCCCCATAGCACTCATCTCAAACTCTTTTTTCATAACTGCTTCAAACTCTTTGCATAAATCTTCGTTCTTTGAACCGAAGATTATGTCATCGACATAGATCTGTACGAGCAGTAGGTCTCCATCTTTTTCTTTGATGAACAGCGTGCAGTCAATGACTCCCCTGCGAAAGCCGTGTTTCACAAGATGAGTCGAGAGTTTCTCATACCAGGCCCTTGGAGCTTGATGAAGCCCGTATAAAGCCTTGTCGAGTTTGTAAACTCTATCCCGATGATAAGGATCTTCAAATCCCTCGGGTGACTGACATAGACTGTTTCTCTGATTTCCCCATGAAGGAATGCACTCTTCACATCTAATTGATAGACTTTAATCTTCATGTACGATGCATAGGCAAGGAAGATACGAATGGCTTCCATCCTTGCCACGGGTGCAAACACTTCATTGTAGTCAATCCCCTCGACTTGGCGAAATCCCTGAACCACCAGTCGAGCCTTGTTCCTGATAATGACCCCTTGGTCATCCTTCTTGCATTTCAAGACCCATTTGGTGCCATGACCTTAGCACCTTTAGGTCTATCTACCAGAGTCCATACACCTAACTTCTTGAACTGAAGAAGTTCTTCTTGCATGGCACTCACCCACGCCTCATCATTTAGTGCATCACTGACGTATTTTGGCTCAAACTGCGAGACAAAAACCGATAAGCACCATCATGAATATATCCCTTTTCCATAAGTGAGGCATAATCAGCTGAGTATAGCTGATTCGGGTTTGTACTCCTGATCTGACATCCCCAATGACATTGTCTAAGGGATGATAGACATTTAGACGTGATCCTGGAGTAGTAGGAACAACTACCTCAGAGCCAAGATTATGAACATTTGGTTCTGCATCTGAGGTATTTGGAGTTTGAGGTTCCGAAGTCGTAGGAGCATCACTATTTGATGCTTGTGGACTTTCAGGAACTGGAACCTGTTCCTCCTGACTGTTCTGATTATCTTCTTCAGCTTCATCTTTAGAGGAGGAGTCACTGTCGTCGACTACTCCCCTGACTGAGTAGATGATTCTGCCAGTGAGCTAGATGATGTTGAATCATGAGATGGTGTATTCAAGATATCATACATCATCCGTGTAGCTAACTCGTCATCCGAAGGAGAGATAGGGATGTTGAAGGACTTGAAGAATCCATCATAGTCGAAAAAGTAGGCGGGTCCTTTGCCAATAGGTGGTGTGGTATATCTCTGAACGTCAACATTACACCACACTTCTACTAGACCCGTTGAGTTGTTGTAAACTCGCTTGTTCGGTATGTTGTATCCTAGAAAGATCCTTCATCAGCCTTCTCGCTGAATTTACCTTCTTGAGTCTTCTTCAGAAGTGTGCACGGTGCGCCAAATGGTTCGAGATACTCCAGATTCGGTTTGCGTCTTTGTAGTAGCTCGTAACATGTCTTTCCGTGGCGCTTGACTATCAGAACTCGATTCAGTGTATAACATGCATTAGCCACTGCCTCATTCCAGAATTGGATAGGCAGTTTCGAGTCTGCCAGCATTGTCCGTGCGTCTCTATCAAGCTTCTGTTCTTTCTCTCAGCAACGCCATTCATCTGAGGCATGTAGGCAGAAGTGAATTGACACAATTCCCTTTTCCTTGCAGTAAGCCTCCATCCACTGATTCTTGAATTCAGTCCCGTTGTCTGAGCGTACTTGTCTCACCTTCAGCTTGTAGAGAGATTCCAGTGTGGTTACTAATTCCTTGAATGACTCAAATGTTTCTGATTTTGAGTCAGAAACATTACCCAAGAGAACCTTGAGTAGTCATCAGTAACCACAAAACAGTACAAGTCGCCTGCAATGCTCTTTGTACTGACTGGACCAAACAGATCCATGTGAAGAAGTTCAAGAGGAAGTTCTATTGAATGAACTTTCTTTTCCTTATGAGACTTCTTCGTCTGTTTGCCTTTCTTGCAAGCTACACAAAAATCAGGAAGCTGGAAATTCTTGACACTAACTCCTCTCACAAGATCCTTCTAAATCAAGTGATTCATCTTCCGCTTGATTGATGTGTCCCATTCTCCTATGCCAGGAGATGGAGTCCTTCTCAGTAGCTTTGGATAGAAAGCACTGAACTTCATGATCCGTTGTAGAAGCTGTTGACAGATCCAAAACATAAAGGTCTTTATATCTTGAAGCTGTCATCAGAACTTGGTCCTCCGGAATCACGTAGTCTTTCTTTAGCACGTAACACTTCTTGTTGTCGAATATGACTTTAAATCCCTTATCACAGATTTGGGAAACAGAAAGTAAGTTGTTTGAAGTTGTTGAACGTAGTTCACCTTATCAAACTTAACTTTCTGATTCCCAACTTCTCCCTGAGCTGTGATATAGCCTCCCTTGTTTCCAGCAAATGAAACATGCCCTCCTTTTATTTGCTTGACGTTTGATAAAAGAGACTTGTTTCCTGTCATGTGCCTGGATGCTCCGCTGTCTACAATCCACGTGTTAGTTTCAGCACTGTAGCGAACACCCTGCACATACAATGTAAAAGATTAGTTTAGGTTAGGAACCCAAGCCTTTACTGGCTTGGGTTTCCCAGAGGCATCACACATCATGAATTCAACCCATTGACCCTTAAAGGGTGAGGGTAGCTCAAGGTTCCTTCTTGTCATCATTATCAGACACAGAGGATGACTTCTCTTTCCATAAGCCAGATTTGTGCAAGGCCTGTTTGTGATAAACAGTCGACTGGCTAACAGGTTGAACTTTAGGTTCACTAGTTCTTCTAGGTGGAGTTAAAGAACTCCTCTTAGAAGACCTAGGTTTTGAGTCCTGAAGTTCAATCTTCTTCCTAGGTGTCTGATAGTAAAGACAATAGGAAGCAATGTGTCCACACTCTCCACAGTTGTAGCACGACCTGCTATCAACTTTATGATTAAACTTTCTTTGTGGAGATGTGTGTGACACTCTAGTAACATCACTCAATTTAGGTTTTGACTCTGGTTCTTTTGATGTTTCTCTTGTTTAACAAAATTAATTGTATTAACATTTTTAACATCTTTTTCTTTTGGTTAACTGGTTTTTGACTTGAAACTTGTGAAAGATTAACATTTATAGTCCTTTTAGGTTCTGATTTCACTCTGTTTGACCCTGACTTAATATTAACCTTTTCAAATTCTTTTTCCAGATTAACACATGGCACTTTACCCTTTGCCTTTGAAGTGGCCTCCTTTTGTTTGGTTCCAGATTCAATAGATGAACATGAGGAATCTGGATCACTAACAAGAGGAGTAGACACCACATGATCTTTGATGGGTTATTATTTATTGGTCTAGTCTTAGTGTTCATCAAGGTCTCAGGTGGTGGTGGAACCACTTTGTAATCCAAACCCTCCCCGTTGTTTCTTTCACTAAGTGTTGGACAATGTGTGATGAACTTGTCCAACTGTGCAGTTTCTGTTTTAATGAGTTTACTTCTACTTCTAGAACTGCCTTTTGCTTCTTAGTGTCTTCTAGGGAGTTTAGATAGTACCTAATGTCATTAGCTTGGTTAAATGCAACTACTTCAGTTTCCCTAAGATGTTTAGTCAAAAGGTCTATCTTTTCTTTGTAACTATGCTCATTTTGTTTTAATACTCTATTAGCCTCAGTGCACAGTTGCAAATCTTTTACTAAGTTATCATTATGATCTAATAACCTAGCAAATTTTTCATCTATGCTATCTCTAAAAGTATCAAAATTAGAACAAGCATGATTTTTAAACAGTTGGTCAGTGGTACTTACCTGAGGAGGTTCAGAAGAGTTAGCCATCAACGCAGCATCAGATGTCTCTGGTTCTGGTGATTCTGTCTTTTCTGTGGAAGTCTTTTCTTCAGGCTTGTAGCTGACCTCAGTTGCAGTTGTCTCTTCAATATTTGACATCGCTATCTCAACTGCAATATCTCCTTCACTCGCGGATCATCGTCTAAGTCTTCTACACTTGCAATGTTTGATTTCCCTGGAGAGACAAACCTAAAGCTCCAGTCCTGTCCTTCATTATCATGAGCAGTCAAGGCTTTTGGATCCTTGCTTTATGAAGTAGAATTAGTAGCTTGCTTGTCTTGACGAGTGAAGGATGAGAATGGGTTCCCGTTACCCGTCTTCTTTGGCTTAACACATTCTCGCTTGAAGTGCCCCTTCTCTCCACAGTTGAAGCAGGTCACTTTGCTCTTGTCAAAGCCAAACGTGGTATCCTTAGTAGCTACCAAGTTCTGTCCAGTCTTTTTCACAAACTTCTTCGCCCTCCGGACAGCACTAGCTAAGGCCCACATAATGTCCATCCTCTCCAGTTCCATCTCGTCCACCTGCTCGTAGTCCTCATCTGCCAGATGGCAGTTTCCAATCTTCCCAACAACAAGTCCATCATAAGAATGAACCACTGCCTTTCACAATCACTTGCCCAACAACCAACTCCATCACCTAAGAAGGAACCACGGACTGCCAAAAGATCCATGTGCTCTCGAGCTACTTACCCAGTCACATTACGAGGTTCTCGGTCTTCAGTCTAGTAGCATTCGCTTCAGATCCAATGTAGTGGGTACAAGAAGACCCTGACGTGTCGATCCTGAAGGAGAGGTTGTGAAGGACCCGATGAGCTAGACACAAATGCAGTCTGGAGAGGTGCTCCAGATGTCTTAGCTTGAGGCGTGGCAATGTACAAAGCTTGGATTCTGAGTGTACGAAGACTTCTGAGCTCTGTACTTCATTCTAGGTGCTTCTTCTCGCAGCTTTAGAATGAAGTCATTGATATCCAGCTTTGCCAGCATTTCATTCTGTCTCAGGTTAGATATGAATGAAGCCCACTTTTCCGGCAATCCGTTTGCAGAATTAGTAACTTTTTCTTCATGGTAGTAGCAACCCCATGTGTATGCACGTTCACTTATCAGATGGTAGAATCTATCAATGACATCGTCCAAACTCTCGTTTCCCATCGATTGAAAGTTGTCAAATCCTTCTTTAACTCCTTATCCTTGATTGCCTTTAGCGAAGCATTTCCGTCGTATCTCTTTTCCAGCTCATCCCATAGTTTCTTGGCCTGCTTATTCTCTGAGTACTGGTGGAAATGTCTTTAGGGATAGACTATGTGATCAATGCATAGACTCTCTTCTCTGCATTATACTTAACCTTCTGCGCGTCTGTCATCCCTCCTAAGTAAGCTTTACTCCATCGGCTCCCACCGGCATACTATACCCAATCTCGATAGCTTCCCACAAATTTGGATCCACTCCATTGAGGTAGATCTCAAAACGTTGTTCCAGTGGGGAAACTCATCTAACGTTAAGAGCTTTGGTGGTTATTATGATTACCCACCTCACTCTCAAGTAACAGCAGGTTCTGGATCCTTGAGTCCTTCCAGCAGTAAAGGCTGACATTTGATCTTCCATGTCGAATAACTTTAAGTCTACTAAAACAAACTGTCAACTGGTGCGACTGAAGGATGCGATTGGGCTATCCGTGCGAATGAACTATGCAACTGGTTCAATCGTTCGGCTGAACTAAGCGATTGGTTCAGTCGTGCGAATGAAGCTGATGCGTATGAACACTGCGAACGAATGGTTCAATCGTACGAATGGAGATGCGACTAGGTCCAATCGTGCGTCTGGACAATGCGAATGAAGTCCAGTCGTGCGAATGGCTCACTCGTGCGACTGAAGCTGCTGTTTTGCGAAAATTTCTAGGTTAAATGTGGTTAGCCGTAAAAATTCGAAATTTCGCAAACTCTAATCGCCCTAAGTAGTAGAACCAAAACTTGATGAGCAGGGAACGTCCAAGATCACTTTTGACACAAAGATTGCGTTTTTAGTGTAAAAACACAAACTTTTTATCAATTTTGATTGAATCACACATAATCAAGAGCCAAAGCTCTGATACCACTTGTTAGGACCTGGTATTTGAACGAAATACCGAGTGATTAGCGTGTAAACAAACCAAATATTGCGAATCCTATTTGATTGGCGATCCAATCAGTGAGAACGCACGAAGAATCAATAAAGTATTGAACTAACGTTAAGAATCGATTGGGAATCGATCTAATGCGTTTTATGAACTTGGAGAACGAATTGGGAGGCTTCTGGACGGCTAGGGTACGTCTGGAGTCGAAATAGAATGAATGCTTACGTTTTCCACGAATTGGGTTGTATTTATAGGTTAGTATTGTTCATTCGTGCGACTGAACCATTAGTATGGTTCAGTCGTGCGATTGAACCATGCGGTTGATTCATCCGCACGACTGAGTGTTCAGTCGTGCGACTGAGCCAATCTTATGTTACAATCATACGACTGATCCAGTCTCCTGGTTCAGTCGTGCGACTGAGTCAATCGTATGAAGTTATTCATGCGTGTGGTCCATTCGCATGGGCCATTCGCATGAGAACTTCATTGTGTTAAGTTTGAATGTATTAATTAATATAACATTATCTGTAACACATTCAAACAACCACAAACCTAATTAACCAATTCAACATCGACTCATTAATGAAATATTAAACATTATAAATCACAAACAACCAATATCATTTTATTAACAATCCAAACATTACATCAGAATCAGATAAACAAGATCTATTACATTCATATCCTGATCTAGGGACATACATGTATCAACAAAATCCATTACCATCCAGGCAAGGCCAACGTGGTGGCGGATGCCCTTAGCCGGAAGGAGAGGCCTGAACCAATTCGGGTGAAAGCTTATCAGTTGGTTATGACTTTTAACGTGATGAAGCAGGTCAAGGAGTTTCAAGACGAGGCGTTAAAAGAGAATCGCCGCAACCCCAAAAGGATGAGAGGCCTAACAGCGAAGTTGGGTGAAAACACTCACGGTGTGAGAACCCGTTTTGGACGAATGTGGATTTCTCGTCATGGTGATCTACATGGAAAGATCGTGGAAGAAGCTCATAAGACTTGATACTCCATTCATCCCGGTGCTACTAAGATGTATTAAGACATAAAGAAAGATTATTGGTGGCCGAGTATGAAGCGCGATGTAGCGTAGTATGTGAGTAAGTGCCCTAGTTGCTTGCAAGTGAAGGCGGAGCATCAAAAGCCATACGGTAAAATCCAACCTTTGGATATACCCGAGTGGAAGTGGGAGCATATCACCATGGACTTTATTACGAAGTTACCGCGTACCGCGAGAGGGTATGATGCCATATCGGTGATAGTTGACAGTCTGACGAAGAGTACTCACTTCTTACCGATCCGAGAGAGGTATTCTTCAGAAAGACTAGTGGAATCGTTCATCAAAGAGATTGTAACTCGTCATGGTGTACCGGTGTCTATCATGTCTGATCGTCACACCCGGTTTATATCCAAGTTTTAAAAGAAATTCCACGATGCGATGGGAACGAGGTTACATATCAGCACGGCTTATCATCTTCAGACGGATGGTCATTCGGAGAGAACTATCCAGACGCTAGAAGATATTCTTCGGGCATGCGTCATTGATTTTGGGGGGAGTTGAGATGACCATCTACCGTTAGCCGAGTTCTCATACAATAACAGTTACCATGCCAGCATTGGTATGCCTCCTTATCAGACGATAGATGGTAGGAGATGTAGAACACCCGTGTGTTGGGGTGATATTGGTCAGAAAGAGTTAGGAAGCGTTGAAGTGATCGAAGCTACGACTGGGAAACTTGAAAGGATCAAAGCCTTTATGAAGGCAGCCAAAGATAGACAAAAGTCGTATGCCGATAAGCATCGTAGACCGATTGAGTTCAGGGTGGGTGATAGAGTCATGCTGAAAGTCTCACCTTGGAAGGGTATCATTCGGTTTAGTTAGCGGGGTAAGTTGAGCCCAAGATACATAGGGCCTTCCATATTATTGCTCGAGTAGGAGAGGTGGCCTATAGGTTGGAACTACCTGATGAGTTGACTGGAATTCACCCAACGTTCTATGTATCTCATCTGAGGAACTGCTTGGCTGAGGAAGATATGGTCGTACCACTGGGGGACATTGAAGTAGATGAACAACTCAATTATGTGGAGCAACCAGTGGTGATCATTGACCGCAAGAAGAAGAGACTAAGGAATAAAGTGGTCCCCTTGGTCCGAGTACAGTGGAAACACCGAAAGGGATCCGAGTCTACGTGGGAGACTGAAGAAGAGATTAGGCAGCATTACCCACGTCTATTTAAGGAATAACAAGTTTCGGGGATGAAACCTATATAAGGGGGTGGACTTGTAACACTTGGATATTTTAAAAGATAAAAAGAGAAGAATAAAAGAAAGAATAAAGGTGCAGAAAAGAAGGAAATGCAATAAAGCTCATGTAGAGGGGTTAATATTATACAAGGGCCAAAGATTATATTTTGTTGTTCGAAAAGCTGAGGACCGCCCATGATGTCCTTCACATCACTTTTGAAGACCAGATTTTTAGAGAGAGAAAGAGCCGAAGTTCGGGTTTTGAAGTTAGAATAAGAAGATTTCGGATTTAAGGTAAGAATTCAATGTTTTAAGTGTTCTTGGCTGGTTTAAGCCTCGGTTATGTGTTTATGTTTGTATTTTGTGGATTTGTGTGTGTGTTTTGGTGGGTTTTAGGTGGTTGAACTCATTGCATACTGGATTGAAGGAGTTCTACCTGAAATTTGCATAAGGTGGGTTCTAGAACCCCCTTTTTACATGTTTTAACTGATTTTAGGGCTGGAAATGCATGTATGAAAATTTTTATAAAATGGGTATTCATACCCGTAGATATGTATGAATGTGTGTGTGGTGGGGTATGTTTTGGGGGATTATGATGTTGTGATTATGTTATGAATGTGGTTCTGTTGCTTAGAGTGTAAGAACTAAGCCTAAAACATGTTTAGATTAGATTTGGGGATTAAATTTTGATGTTAGTTACAAGTTAGTTGTTCATGCGCCTAGGAATGAGCCAAAACGCCTAAGTCCCCATGCGCCTGAAACCCATGCGCCCAAACAGCTCCCATGCGCAAATGTTGGCCATGCGCCTACATAGTACTCATGCGCCCAGAAGTTCCCCATGCGCCTAAGTGTTCCCATGCGCCTGAAAGGCCATGCGCCTATATAGTACTCATGCGCCCAGAAGTTCCCCATGCACCTAAGTGTTCCCATGCGCCTGCATAGTGCCCATGCGCCTAAGACTTAGAATATTTTCTAAAATTTTGGGAAAAATGGAAGTTTTAGGTTTTGACTTGGGATGTTCCTGGGGATGACGTATGATGAATATACGATAATGTATGTTGGAGATGTGATGGTTATGATGATGTTATGCATGCTTGTATTATGTATGTTATGTTATTTTTCTTTATGTTCCTTATTATGTATGTCTCCATGGCTTTACGTGGTATGATTATGATAATGAATGCGAAGTATTATGTAACGTAAAGCGGAAGTTAATGATAATAAAAAGAGGAATGTAAAGAATGAATGAATGCATGCATTGAAAGAATGAATGTAAGAAAGTCTTGCAAGCAAATGTATGGAGGTTCACACCCAATGAAGGGTGTTAGCTCAATTGTGTGCGGGTTCACTACCCCGGAAGGACGCACACTGGGGTCCAATCTTTGTGATTGACCATATGAATGAGACAGTTGCCGCTTGCTCATTAGGTACTGGAGTCAGCTTCGTGCATAATGTTCGGGGTCTATTGATAGACCTCAGGCCCAATAACCAGCTTTGTGCATAATGTTCCGGGTATAGCATATGGCATGGGTTCGGAATGATAGGTAAATCTTAGTGATGCATGTACTTGCCCTAGGCCCAGTAGCCAGCTTCTTGCACAATGTTCGGGGTATGGTACATGGCGTCGAAAGTTAATGACAAATGTACATAATGTAAGAAATGTACGATAAGAATAAGAATAAATGAATGATTGGGGATGAGTAACGTACGATAATGAATGATGATGAAAGATAATAATAAGATTATCTATGTGTATGTATGATGCATGATCGCGAATGGAAGTAAAGAACGGTTTTAAGCAAAAGTAAAGTATTTTTATATATACACTAGAACTCACTCAGCAACGTTGACTTTTATGTGTTTCCAGTTGGTAGGTAAATGTTGTTGAGGATGGCACGGGGCAGCTATTTGGCTTATTTTGAATGGCATCCATTTTGTATAACTATGACGTTTTTGTGATGTAATGCAAACGATGATATTTTGTAACTGTTAACGATGTTGTATTGTTTTGCAAAAGAGTTTATTAGCATATGAAATGGATTTGTTAAGTTATTCCGCTGCAATATTTTAGTAAATGTAAGTGAATGTTTTATATGTTATGCGTGATGACTGACCAACTATTAGCGTCCTAGGAACGGGGCCTTACAATTGTCAAGTCTCAAAAGCTTCCAAACGTTGAATCAAGACCAATACAGATCTCTTCTCCAACTACAAAACAAGCCAGTCAACCAGTGAAGATCTCATTCATTGTTCAACACAGCAAACTCCAAAACAAGCAAGAATCAACAACAACCTCAAAGCAATATCCAATTCCAAATACTTCACACGGGTTAGTCAAGTATCAAAAGCCTTTCAAGGCTTGAGTGTGAAAAAGAAGGTCATGTGCTAAACAAATGTCCTCAAAGACTTGCTAAGGATGGTAAAGGTAAAACGAATTGCTTCTTCGGATGTAAGTCTACAAAGAATGTTCAAAACGATAAAGGTAACACAGGTTGCTTCCCTGGTTCAAGAGGTGAAAAACACACATCTTTGAATAGTTGGATGAAAAACCCTTCATCCAAACCTTTTCATGTGAAGCCGGTTTCATATGATTCAAAGATGAACATGACCTAGGTTTTAAATCCATATTCTTTTCCCTCCAGTCTTAAGCAGAAAATGAATTCCAAATTCAATTTCGTCAAATCAAAATTAATCAAACCGAAACAAATTTCGCAAATCAAAAAGAAGGATACAAAAATCCCCGATACTTTAACAGATTGTATTAATAATACACCCAGGACTACGATGGCGGGGGTTTCCCTTTCAAACTAATTTGTTTATGAGTGCAGGAACAATTCAGGGGGTCTGTTAGTAATCCGGTTAACTAACAAAGATTGTTCCTAATTCAAATTTGAGGCAGAACAAACAGGTTTAGGTCATGGTATTTTATCCACAATCTGGATTATTATCTGCACAATCATAGTTCTTACTTCACAGTCACTGCATATTTCTTGATACTTCATTTCTTATCTTTATATCAGCGTAGTTTGGAAGACCTTTTTTGGTAAATTTATATTTTTCTATAGTTTTATAATAAAAAATAAATATAAAATTAATTATAAACAAAAAAAAATATAAAAACTAAAAAAAATAGGTTTACAAAAAAAAATTAGGGGCGAGAGTATAACAAAATTAAATAAAAAATAAAAAGAGATCTGGAACTTGATTCAAGATGACTAGGAAATGATTATATATCAACTTGAAATGCTTGTTCTTGCATGACTTGCGTTTTCAAATGAGAAATGATAGTAATTGATGTTGTTATTTGATTCACATCTTATTTTTAATTGCAAATAAAAGAAAAACAAACAGATTCTTTAATGATATGCTTGATAGACTCTGACTGAAAAATAAGTAGACAACAATATAATAATTTAAATTAAAATCTATGCTTAAGTTTGTCTGGATTTATGCAATCATTTTGACCTGCATGAAAACTGAGTCCCGAGATAAATTGGATTAAGAATTGATCTTTCATCCATCCTGATACAAATCATATAAGCCATATCTTTGAGCCATGTTTGGCATATTTATGTGTCTTGTGTTTGTGTTAATCTCCTCTGCTGTACGGAAGTACTGACCTGGAGTGATGATCTCCTTTGCTTTACGATAGTACTGACCAGGAGCTCTCATCGACACATGCTAAATGGTCATCTCCTCTGCTGTATGTCAATATTGACCTGGAGCTCTCACCATTTGGCCTAAGTTTTGTCAAATCATTTAACGAGAATTCCTCACAGAATGCAATATTCTGATGATAATCACTTGCACACTTATGTACAAGCCTTGTTCCATAAAGATTGTAACAAAATTCAAGAAATCTTGAGGTTGGGTGAAGGTTTTTGTCAAATGATTGTGGGATCCTAGCATTCTAAAGTATTTAATTGAACCTTAGCGAAACATCTGTTACTTGTTAAAAAAGTTAGGGCATGTGTTTAAATAGATAAACATATCAGCAATCGTTATTGATATTTTTGAGAATTTCAAAATCATTCAAAGACTGTGATTAGATTCAGTTATCAGTATGATCTCATTGCTTGTTGATGTTTAAATTCATCTTTGTGCTAAAGTATATCTTGAGGATGTGATCTCATGATCGATTCAGTTCTCGGTAATTAATAAAAAAAATTATATAATAAATTTTCATTTCAAAATTCTTTTTAGGTCTTCCATATTATGCTTTTACAATGTTATCATTTTTCATACATTTCATAGAAATTATGCACAAATGAACAGGGGTTCGCTTGTTTTTACACACAGATAAACACGGGTTTTATTTTTTTAAAATGAAATGATCTAATTAGAAATGTCAAGATTTTGTTTATGATTGTGTTTTAGATTTTTACTGTAAGTGATGACCGATCATCAGTTGAGCAGTATACCTGATCAGAGAACCTGTTCATCTTTTCAAGCACTCAAGTTTAGAAAATTGGGAAAAGTGTTCATGTTTTGATCAAACTATGGACACATCAAGGGGGAGCATATAAATAGAGGGAGCTTATAAGATGAATAATCTTTCTCATCAGATTCAAAAAGCTTCAATATTAAACATCTTTCTATGGTTGACTTCTCGGTGTTGAATTCGTTTGAAGGTGTTGATAATGAAAGATTAAGGGGGAGTATTGTTGGATCTGTACAAGATAGTCTATGTTATCAACAATAGTTAATGTCAACAAAAGTCAACGTCTAAGTCAAGGTCAACAGAAAAGTCAAACGTCGCGTTTTAGACAAAGAACCGAGTGAAGATATTGAAGATATATCGTATTTTGAGACTTTATTGTAATAAATATATTTTGTGTGAACAAAATATATTTAACTTTGTTTTAGTCTTGTTTTAGTATAGTTTAATAGTCTAGGGGTTAAATGTAAATAGTGAAAGTTAGTCTAGACTATAAATAGCCTAATTGTAATTAGGATTGGTTAATGGTTGAATGACCAATTGATTAGGAGATTACTTGTAAACATATCATTTGCAATCAAATTAGATCAAATTGGGGATTTTAATATGTTCATCTTATTTTGATCAAGATATCTTCATGTTATATGATTCAAGTGTGCTACCTTGGGCTAACATCAATATCTGAATTAACTATCATTGACCTTAATAACCTTAAACATAATCAACCTTAATTGACTAATATGGACCTAATCGATACTAGCAACAATGATTAACCCCACACGTCCTAGTTGACCAATGTTAAACTAATTTACCAATATTGACAATAACTAATGCTAATTCCTCTAATTAAAACTAAGTGATCCCAATAGCCACAAATGAGTTATGTTGAGTGTCATTGATTATTTACGCCTGATGTTGGTACTAATCACATCTAATTGATTATAAGCGGCAGTCATTGATCAATGTTGACCATAACTCTTAATTATCCCTATTTGACTTTACTTACCTTTAAAAGATTGGTATTAACCATCATTAACTAATATTAAAACTAATAGCTCTAATTGTAGATAATTGATCAATGTTGGTTCTAATTGCTCATATTTGATCAAGATTGACCCAAAATTGACTATCATTGCCTTATTGTAGACCAATGTTGACCCTTACTATAATTAATTGACCTTAATTGTCTCTAATGTTTTTATTTAACACTAATTAACAATATTTGACTCTAATAAGCATAGTCTCCTAAGTATAACTCATTACAACTATAACTTTTTCTCGTATAAAAGTGAGACCAATTTTGCAATCATTTTTATAGCCTTAATCTAATTTCATACTTTATTAATTTAGTTTGCGTATAGTTTGCAACCGGTTTTGTGACCGAATTATTTGTGCTAGCTAGGTCTATGACTATTTATTTCAATTGCTATATTTGCCACCGTGTTGGCGACCAATACAATTCTTGTTTTTATTTTTATTTTGTTTTTTTCCCACTAGCAATTGTATTTGTGACCACAATACTTTTCATAGCTATATTTAGAACCACTTTTGCGACCAAATCGTTTCTATTTATTTATTTCTATTATTATATAACATTAGCAACCGTATTCGTGACTGAAGCAATACGAGTCGCTATATTTGCCACCATTTTGTGACAGAAACGAGATCAGTAAGACATTTTGCTACGAACATTGTAATGGTCACTATATTTGCGATTGATTTTATTTCTGTCGCTAATTATGCGGCTATATTATTTCGATCGTTATACAAACTCAAATTTTGTGACCATTTTTGTTGGTCTTAGTGACCAACACAATTATTATTAATTTTTTAGTACTAACAACTGTATTTACGACCAAAATAGGTTTCTTCGCTATATTTTTGACGGTATGATGAGATTGGTTTCAATTTTATTATTATATATGCCACAATTTCGGTCGCTATATATGCCACAATTTTGTGACCCAAACAAAACTGGTCGGAAATTTTTCGACCAAAATTTTGTTATGCTTGCTATTTCTGCAACTGATTTTGTTCCAGTCGCTAATTTTGCGACTATATTGTATCGGTCGCTATACCGTCGTTAATTTTGCAACTATTATTTGCGGTCGAAAATTTTGTTTGGTTTTGCCCATTTTTGTGTTAGTGATTCTTTTTAAGCTTGACAAGAAATCAGATCTCCTTCAGGTTAGATTTTTGTTTTCCCTTTTAAAGTTAGACTATCCCAACTCAAAAATACACTCATATTCTTTACCAACACAATAAATAACTTTTTATATAATAGTATCAAGACTTTGAATCAATGAATACAACATTAGGAGATTATGAGAGTACAACTGTTTTCCCTTTGACGTTTACGTTTTAAACTTAACATTTACTTAATTAAAACTCCTTATATATGTCATTTTTATGAAAAATGATTCTAATTAACTAATCATTAATTAGGATTCGTTTTCTTGCATCAGAGATGAAGTAACACCGCTATAAAAAAATAAATTAAAGTAAACATGTCTCCCCAATCTATACTTATTAATAAGACAATAACTTTAGTGCCACGTGGCATTCTCTTAAGCCTCTATTTTTTTAATTCCCGCCTAAATATGTATCTGTTTTTAATGTTAGTATAGGTTCATTTGACTATTTTGATACAAGAGATATTTAAGAAAAATTTAGAAATTTAACCCTAAATTAGAGCACATCTTTTTTGAAATTAAATCATACCTGATATTTCTTTTTTTTTTAAATAATTCATCAATAAAAATTGTACAAATCATTTATTACTTTTTCATCTATGAAATCGATTCCTTAATTGTGTTTTTCAATTAAATACTCGGTTTATATTCAATTCTTGACAAAAATTATGGGATTTTAATCGACTCTTTCCAGTTTTTAATATTTTTAGATGTAAGAGGTTAAATGTGTCTTTTTGGAATAAAATCATACCCGATCTTAAAATATTTCTCAACCATCTCAAGTTTACGACCCTCGCAATTTGTCTTCATAAAGCCTGATGATATCGCCTTCGACGGACTTCATTTATGTTCTCATTTTGGTTTCGGTTTTATAAAGTTTTCTTCAACAATAGGTATTTATTTTTTGCTATATTTGAGCTTTCACCCTCTGCGATTATGATTTAACGTATCATTGTCTACAATTGTGTTTTTGGATTAATAATTTTACTTTAATTTTTTTAAGGTGATCTACTTTAACAATCCATCTGTAAAGATGTATTACATGTTTCTACTTTTTAAACTTTTTTTATTTCTTTTCATGTGTACTGTCATATTATTATTATTATTATTATTATTATTATTATTATTATTATTATTATTATTATATTATTATTATTATTATTATTATTATTATTATTGTTATGTTTGTGTTTGAAATTCGTTTGATATATACAAATTGTTTTGATGTATCCCGAAGTAATATTGAAAACCATACTTTTATTCCACGGTTGACTTTGACACATTCAGACGAAATGATTTCTTTTAAATTTCAAAGAAGTCTGTTTCTATTATCAGTGTGTTTTAGAATGACAATAAAAAGAGCCAATGACATTCGTTATTCAAAATTGGTTTGTTTTTAAATAGAGATCATGCTCAACTCTATGTTGTATTATCTCGAGCTAAAAGTAGTAGAAGTTAAAACTATTAATATTAGATAATAATGGAAAAATAACCAACAAAATATCAAATGTTGTATACAAATAAATTTTCGGATGTTTATGAATTTGAAATATTGATTTTCATGTTTAATTTGTTTATTACTTAAAGTTCTTATTTATAAAGTTATTTTATTCCATATTATACACTATTTAAACATATAAATATTAATAAAGAAAACCTACACAACTTTTTAAACAACAATAATATTTTTTGATTAAACTCGTGTGTTACACGGGACTTTAGCCTAGTATATGATAAAGAAACTCCATCTTCAATCGTCCTGCGGAAAGATCTTAAACGTAACCTTCAATCTGTTTACGATGTTGATGAGATTCATCTTAGTTATCTACAAAACCAATAATGAGCTACACGAAAGTTTAGAATACCACCCCTTGCACTATAAACTGTTAACTCCAAAAGTTGAGAAGTAGATGATTTCTGGAACCTCAGCATGTGTTCTTGAGTTTCAAAGTAAAAGGTTTGCAAGATTTCTTAATTTTTACCGATGATTGTGTTTCTTATTAGATTTTTAGTTTCCTGAACTTGTTTTATTTAGTTCCAATTTAATGTTTAGCTTATTAGGGTTTGATTTTGATGCTCTAATAAGATTCCCGAACTTGTAGTTCTTTGGTTAATGCTGATTACAAGATTCTGCTGATGGATATGTTGTGTTTTTGGCTAATTAATGGTTGTAGATCACTTAATTGAGATTTGCTGTTGATGAATGCGAAAATGGTGTTGATTTAGATGTTTTAAGGAGGTGAATGCTTATATTTTTTGATAACTTAACTGTGTAATCTTTCATAATTACGGGGGATTTCCTTATTTGGTTATTTAAATTTTGAAGTCCTGTTAAAATCTTTTAATCGAAGCTTACTGATTTATGCTATTTAAAGTTATTGTTATGATATGGGCATGCTATATTTATTGATATTAATGAGGATTTTAAATATATAGTTGAGATCTCATAGTGAATTTAAATTGGTTTTGCTTTGGTTGTTTTCTAACTTCTAAGTAGGCAAAAGCTTTGGTTGTTGATGCTGAAGTTAGGGCTTCAAAGTTCTTAAGTCTAGGATGATATTTTCGAAGCATCATCTATATGCTTTTTAGTGTTACGATTTCCCTCACCGTTTATTGCATTTTCCCCTCTTTCATCCACCATGTCTCTAGACAATTTATTTATTTTATTTTACTTTTTATTCTAATGATTTCTCCTTCATAAACACTTATTTAAGTCCTTTACGCTCCTTATGTTATTATCAAGACTAACAATTTTTCTAAGGCTATAAAGTACCACATATGATTTATATCATACTACACATACGGATATATATATTATTATATTTACCACATACGCAACTATCTTATTATATTTCTTCCCATCTTACATACAATATTAATTGTTCTTTTTAATTCTAATTTAATGATTCTCATACATTATCTCATATTATAATTAATACAAAACAATATATTCTACTTATTATGATTTTCCAGCTACCCTGTGGTATCTCAAACATACACATTTCAACAAACTGTAAGGCCCCGATCCCGAGAGCACTCACAGTTGGACTTTTATAGAACAAAAAATTTGTAAACTTACTATCTGCAGCGAAAAACTATACTTTCATTAATATTATAATGGTATCAAAAGATTCTGTCATTTTCCTTTACATCAAAAATTTATTAATTTAAACATCTTTCCCAAAAATATGGATGGCAGACATAAACTATCCCAGTAGCTTTCATATTCATGCATGCACCTTCTCGGCATCATCAATTACCTGCCAACTATTATGTATACAAAATTTTGTGACGCTGACTGAGTTCTAATTTTATAATAAAACACTTTTACGTTTATTAAAAACGTTTCATTTTTCATAAGCGTGCATACATCAATACATACATCACAATACATTCGTTTCATTATCTTTCGTCATCGTTCATTCCTTTCATTCATTCATCCTTATCTTTACTGTTATGGATCAATGCCATGTGCTAAACCCCCAACATTATGCATGAAGCTGGCATTGTGCCGAGACTTATAAATAAACCCCCATACATTGTGCATGAAGTTGACTACAATACTAGGGTAAATCGACAAGGATCCCATATCATACATGATCAATCTCAAGGATTAGAACCCTTAAGCACATCTCATGGGCTAGCTAAGCCCCACCTTAGTTGAGCTAACAACAATATGGTTGTGCACCTCCATTCATTTTCTTGCATGACTTCATTACATTCCATTTTTAATTCTTGTTATCTTTCAATTTCATTGCATAATACTTATATGTATATAAATATGTATGTATAACATACCAAGTAAAGTCATATTGAAAAAACTTATCGTTTGGAAAACGATTTAAACATAAAAAGATAACATAACACGTATCACAACAACTTGCGCGGGAACTTTCCCATCCGACAACCACACTTCGTGTGAAATCTTCACTAAAGTCAAACCCTTGAATAAAAAGTTACCTAGGTCGCGCGAGAGCATACAAATCGCGTGAAAACTTACAAATCGCACGATCAGATTTGAAATCACTTAAAACCCAAAATATCTGTCATGCAAGAACGTACGGGTTTCCCGTCCAAACAAACTTATCGCGTCTAAGGCCATTGTAACATGTTCAAAACCATAAATAAAATCATTACAATTATAAACAAGTAAGTTAGTATGCATAATAGCCCCAAAATGTAAAAACTTGCATAAACAAGGGCTAGAAACTCACCTCTTGAAGATCTAACACAAACCCGACTTCCCAAGAGCTTTTGGGACAATAACTACACATTTATACATTATATTTATCAATAATCATCCCTTAACACATTACATGAATTATTACATGAGTTACATACCTTAAACACCACAAATCTTCATTTTCTCTCTCTACTTAACGGCTTTCTCTCTCTGGCATGTGTAGTTTTCGCGTGATAATAGGGTAAATAAGGTGTTTTCATCATATCTATATGATTCTCATCTTCTCGCTTGGTTCTCACGCGAGAACTTTTTTCCTTCATTTTCCATAAACTTTTCAGGGCGTTACAAGTCTACCCCTAATTTAGGTTTCGTCCTCGAAACCTATGAGTCCTTAGATAACGATGATTAATGTCGCCTCATTTCCTCCTCAGTCTCCCATGTAGACTCTGATCATTTTATATGTTTCCACTGTACTCGTACCAACGGATCCACTTTATTTCTTATGCGCTTCTATTTTTTATCGAGGACGGCCACAGGGCGATATCTTCAATTGGCATGACCACGTCATCATTGGCCAAACACTTTCTTAGATATGATACGTTGAATGTCGGATGTATTTCGCTTAACTTATCGGGTAGCTCTACCCTATAAGCCACCTCTTTTACCCTTGCGACGATCTTGAAAGGCCCACTATACCTTAGGCTCAACACTCATTTTCAAAAATTGATAATCCTTTTCTAGGGAAGTACCTTCAACATCATCCATTGGCAACTTGGAACTCGATTGGCCTTCTTCTCTTATCAGCGTAGGACTTTTGCCTATCCGTTGCCACTTTCATAAATGCTTTGATCTTATCCAACTTCTCGGTCGTGGCCTCGATCACTTTGATACCTCCTAATTTCATTTGCCCAATGTCTCCCTAACATATAGGCGTCCTACAGCTCCTACCGTATAGAATCTCATAAGTAGGCATACCAATGCTATCATGGTAACTGTTGTTATATGTGAACTCTGCTAATGGTAAGTGTTCGTCCCAACTTCCTCCAAAATCAATAACATACGGCCTAAGCATATCCCCTAACGTCTTTATTGTCCTTTCTGACTTTCCATCCGTCTAGGGATGATTAGTTGTACTGATGTGTAACCTCGTTCCCATCGCATCGTGAAATTTCTTCCAGAACTTGGATGTAAATCGAGTGTCACTATAAAAAACATTGGACACCGGCACACCATGATGAGTTACAATCTCCTTGATGAACAAATATGCCAACCTCCGAATTGGGAGAAAATGGGCGCTATTCGTCAAACGGTCCACAATTACACATATGGTATCACATCCCTTGCCGTATGAGGCAAATTTATGATAAAGTCCATTGTAATGTATTCCCACTTCCATTCGGGTGTATCCAAAGGTTGGATCTTCCCGTATGGCTTCTAATGTTCTACCTTCAATAAAAAACAAGTTAGGCAGTTACTCACGTATTCTGCCGCATCACGCTTCATCCTCGGCCACGAGTAATCCTTCTTCAGGTCATGATACATCTTCGTAGCACCAGGATGAATGGAATACTGAGTTTAGTGAACTTCATCTATAATCCTTCTCCTCGGATCCTTATAGCGAGGAATCCACATCCGCCCAGATCGGGTTCTAACACCAAGGGTGTTCTCTCCCAAATCTAAAGTATGTCCTTTTATTTGCTCAGAGTTAATCCTATCATCCTTCAATGCCTCATCTTGAAAATTTATGATCTGACCTAAGACAACGGGCGTCAAAATCAACCATAAGCCTTTAATCGAACTGGTTCAGTTCGTTCCTTCCGACTAAGGGCGTCTGCAGGACCGTTTAAGGGATGGTCAACACAACCACTTTCACAATGAGGAGAGTGTTTAGAACACTTAACCGATCAAATAGGAAACCGAGACAATATTTTGATACTAAGAACACAAGCAAACAATGAGACAAAAATAAGAACAACAACGGATGAATATGGTTGTTCAAGGATAAAGTATATTGCTTCTCAAGTTCTTTTACAACTGTTACAAAGCATAGATAAAAAGATAAGGATCTGAGATACTTTATACTAAATCCTATAGCTGACCATACTTTGAAGGCCAGCTGGAAACACTAATCTAGACAGCAATATCAATGTAAAGTAAAAAGACATATTGCTTTTTGACTAGTGACTATGACATGCCATAGCTCACATCCTAATATATTACAAAAAAGGATAAAAGTATATAAAGTAGAAAGTTACAGACATAAGACCTCAATGTACAGTTGCAAAGCATGTACCTTCTCACCAACTTGTATAAGCTGGGAAGTCTTTAGAGTTGCAGCGAAAAGTTGGTCAGTTTTATGCTAAAGTACATCCAAGAAAAGCATATTCTTCTATGTTGATAGGATCAATGGGAGCTCTGATACCATTTGATAGGATCAAATGTACCAATCTGTGATGATGTATGAACACAATTCAAAGAAATACAAACAAAGTAATCAAATCAAGCAAGATATCAACAAAATTCATAGTTTCATTAATATCATGCAAAGACAATTACAAAGTAAGTAAGCAGTTATCAATCTGTTGTTCGTTCACTACTCTCGTCTCATCTACCTGCAACAAGTCTAAGCTATTTATAATGAAACACATGGAACTAACAAATTACAAAACTAGTCCCTATATATACAAATAGTAATATAAAATGACACTAAAGACAACATGTTAATCTTTCTAGAGAACTAACAATACTCCCCCTAAGATTTACATGATCTTCGGTCTTCAAAATCTTCAATCTTGTTTTCTTTTTATCTTTTCTTCAGCTTTATCTTTCATCTTCTACTTCATTTTCAGCTTTTATCTTCTATCTTCTATCTTCATCACTCAAAGAAATCTTCAGGTTCTTCCTTGATCTTGAACATTGGCTTCTTTTTATACATCTCCTGTTCTTTCAAAGCATTAGCAATAGCAGACTTAAATTTGCTAGCAAGAATGCCTTGTTCTGGTTTTGCTTCATCCGTCTTTATCTCCATTTTGCTCATTCTTTCCAATGTATCTTTTGATAGACATGTGATATCAATATTAGCATATAACTCAATAGGATTTCGACTTTCCTTTAAGTATATTTCTAATACTCCTTTTCTTGAAATTCTCATGAACTCAATGTCTTTGATATCCTTCTTAACAATGTTTGCATATGCAAGAGCTTTCCTTAATGATATTCTTTCCATTGCAGCATTCATCACATTGATGATAGAAAGAAAATACTTCTTATCTTGCTCTGCAATCTCTGGAGATACTTTCTCAAACTTTTGCGCAAATAAAAATGATATATAACTTGGATGCAATAGTTTCAGTTCAAAAGCACCAAATTGTATAATCATATCCTCATCCCATTGTTCGAGATTTTGGACCAGTTTAAGCTCAAAAGTCTCAGTGTTATAGAACCATCTGAGAATTAGCTTTGACTTCTGATTACCATCAATCACCTTTAAACCAAGAGTTGTGACTTTTTCAAAATACTTATCACAAAATTCTATCATGAAATGTTCTTCTTCAGATTGTAATCCTTTAAGCTTTTTGTTCTTCTTTAATGTAGCAAAGTACTCTTTGCTTCTTGATCACATCTTGTTTGAAGAAACTTACTTGATCTATCCATTCCTTTTCTCAATAATTCTATCATCATCTTACCACATTTAGAATCAGATGGATTAATCAGAGGTAATCTGTTTATCTCTTTCAAGTCTTGCACTGGAAGTTTAATGATGCTTGAGTAAAAATAATATACATCACAAACTGCATTTACTCTTTTTATCAAAAATGCATCAAATATCTCATCCTACTTCCATGCTATTATCTTTACTTGGTTTGTGAAATCAGGAGGAATCATAGCATTTAACAACTCAGCAAACGATTGTCCTTTTTGTAATACATTTCTCACCAAGTCTCCAGTAGATCTGGCATTATAAAAATTTGTCTTTGTTCAGAAGTGGCTTTATATGCTTGCCTTTCAGGGTCAGAAAACATTTTAATCAGATCTTTTCTGCTATCATGAGCATCTGATTTTTTTGCCATCTGTTTAATCTCTTGAGGCTTCAACATTCTTGTTCATTTGGTAATCTCAAGGTATTAAGGATTATCACTATCAAGAATGATCATCTTCTTTGATTGTTTTTCAGTTTTTTGAAAACTTCTAACAAGATTCTCAAAGATACAGATTGTAATCTTTTCAATTTTCTCCATGGGTAATTCCTAGCTTGCAACCAAGACCTTAATGCTGGAATACTCATATAATTAGGATCAGGATGGTGCAGCTCAGAGCTTGATAATTCATCTACATTAATACTTTCTTTAGCTCTATTTCATTCACCATGTTCCGTTACAATCTCATTTGGATCAATAGGAGCAACTGACTCTGCAGTAATGCATTTCTCATAT
Organism: Flaveria ramosissima; assembly: GCA_025215565.1. Taxonomy (NCBI): domain Eukaryota; kingdom Viridiplantae; phylum Streptophyta; class Magnoliopsida; order Asterales; family Asteraceae; genus Flaveria; species Flaveria ramosissima. The sequence continues at coordinate 26,928,656 of CM046035.1, forward strand.
TTATCATTTATTTGAGAAACAGTCAGTCCATCCAAAAAGACTATTGTATTTCATCTTCACAAGGTAGTTGTATCTATCTTCAAAGTCTTGTGGAATTTCATCTTGATCTTGAGTTGGTTCTTATGAAAAGAAATTTGATACAAATTGAGCTTCATCTATGTCTTATTCATCTAAGACTTCGTCATACCAGTCATCATTGTAAACTTCTTCAATGTCCTCTAAAGCTTCAATTTGTTCTTGAATGTTTTGCTCTTCAATAGTTTCTTCTATTCTTTGTACTTTTGAAGATGACTCTGTTAAAATTGAATCTGCTACATCATCAAGTTTCCTTTTGCCTTTGATCACCTCAGGATTCTCTTCAACAATCATCTCCGAACTTATCATTTGATCTGGTGAGATAGGCTTTTGAGATTCTTTTACCTTTATTAATTCATCTTTCAATTTTTCATTTTCATTAGATAATTTCTTGAATTTCTCTTCAAGAATGTCAGAATCCTTTATCATAACTTAAAAATTTTTGATAACATCTTCTTTATCTTTTGCATAGCTCACAAGCTTTTCATCTTTCAGTAAATCATCTTCATTCAACTTAGAATTTTCTTCCTTTAACTTTTGAATTTCCTTTTCAAGAGATATATTCATCTCTTTCAATCTTTCATTCTCAACTTTTAATTCTTCAATTTCTTTCTCTTTAATCACATTTTCTTCTTTCAAATTCTCCATCTCATCTATATCAACTATCTCCTCTGTTTGTACTGACACATTGTGTGTTGTACTCACATGGATTTCTTCAACCTCTTCATTCACTTCAGCTTGAAACACTGGTTCAAATAATATATCATTCATGAAATCAAAATCAACAGTTTGATTTTATGAATCTTCTTCATGTACAACAATAGCTGGTTCATCTCCTTGAACTTCATGTACAGAATCATCATGAATATCAGCATCAGTAGTTTCTTCAGCTAAGTTCTGAGTTTCATCATCATCATTCCTTTCATCAATAGCTTCTTGATGTGCTTCAGTTGCACCATCATTACCATCATCATCGTCATTATCATCATCAGCATCATCATCTGATGAGCTTTCAGTAGCTTCATCATCACTTTCTTCATCATCATCATCAATCATATCATCTATAACATCCTCAATAAGATCATTTGGATCTATTGGTTCATCTTCAGATAAATGATAGTGTTGTTGATTGATGTCTACTTCATCCATAGCTACATTCCTTATATAAACAAATAATGGAATGTTTTGAGCACTAGTAATCATAGTAAGTCTCTTATACACAGCTTCAGACATGTGCTCTAATTTCAACTTATCTCCTTCAACTCCTTCAACATATAAATCTAGATTCCATTCATTAATGAGCAGTTGGAGAAATCTTGGATAAACAAGTAGTTTGTGTTTTTTTTCTTCTTTCAAGATTGAAAATGAATCCATTCATTATCCACTTTACCATGTTAAACCTTCTGTTTGTGGCTAGAGCAATGCAATGATAGGATGCAATGTCTACTGGGAATGAATACCAACCAGCACTTCTTTTGGACATGCAATGTTGAATATATAACACAACAATTTCCAGTGTTTATATACTTGCTCTGAAGAATTGTTTCTTAGGACAGTGATCAGGATGATCCATTGTAGAAATACATCTCTACATTCATTGAAAGTATACTCAGATAAGTCTTCTGGATCATTTTCACCAAGTTTAAGAGCTGTTCTGATTGCTTGTTCAGAAACTTCAAGCATTTTATCAGATGTAATGAAAGCTCTTAAAACTTTATTCCCTTCTTCATCTCTTTCTATTTCTGCTGTTCTCCAGAATCTTTTGATCAATCTTGCATTAATCATAGGTCTTGCACACATTGCATAGACATATTTTGATCTTAGCATAAATCTTATAATCTCTTCATAACCAACTGATTCTCTGTTTTCCTCATCTAAGAATGCAGCAACATTATGTTTAGGCTCAAACTTCAAAGCTGCCATCTGCAAAACATAGTGAAAAAGAATATTAGAACATTGAAATTTAGATTAATGAATTTCATTTTTACATATGAATTTGTAATTTTATAATATTGAATTCAATTTTGACTTATGATTTTGACTTTTGACTTATGAATTTAATTTGGGAAATCTTAAAATTTATTTATTTTGTATCTATCATTTTTACTAATCCATTATTTGAATTTTGATTTATCTACTTTTTATTTAAATTTTTTTTACTCAAAAATTGAATTTTGTGTGTTCATCTTCTTCTTTTTTCTTCGAAGAACTGACTGATCAATCTATAATCAATATCATTCACAATTTCAGTCGATGAACTATATATCAAATTGCTCGAAATTTGATACATATCAATAATCCAGAATCAATTTTAGATATGATTAAGATTTAATAATTAGTTTTTGAATGTTATAGTGTTCGAATGCCCGAATAGCAGTCAAACGACTATGCCAATCATCATGTTTAACCAAAATCTACTGATTTGAATCATAAACTTACTTTTGTAAACTCAAATAATATCTAACAATCAACAAGATTTGTTGCAATCACTGAGAATCTGAGAAATTGATAAAGACCGAGAGTCGATAATTCAGAGAGTTGTTTTTGGAGAAATTTGAGTGTGAATAAAAAACAGGTAATGTTCAATTTATATTAGTGAAATTTTAGACGCATGAGCACTGTTTGTGTCACACCCTCAAAATCCACTGGTTCGGGTTTTACCGCGAGGCGTGTGAAAAAACCAGGATCACAGTCAGTAGTTACATAGAAGACTCTATAGCCACAGTAAATAAAACAACCAACGATTTAGTTTGAATACAGTGCGGAAGCGTTTTGAAAACAACCCAACAACTTAAAGTATAAATATGGCAAAACATGTGCCAACCCAAATAGTAAACCATAATCGTTAAAATACTAATGTCTTGAAAACCGAGTCTTAATATGCAATGAACCGTGGAGTGCTCCTAGAGGCAAGCAGCTAATGACCTGAGAAAAGCATACTAAAATGTCAACACATAGGTGGTGAGTTCAAGAGTTTGAGTTCAGTAAACATATAAACAGTTGTGATATATATAAGCAGTGTATTGCAATAGATAGCTAGTCTATTAACAGCAAATATTAATACATAGTGATTTCGCAATTGAAGCTGACTGTGATAGTTGTTGCCTCCTGTCACGACTTACCATGTCGTGACAATGTTCAATAGGACAAATTGCACCCGGTTGACCTCGAGTCACACAGGTGGGGCTCGTCAGACCCAGTAGTACTACCCAAGTTCCCCGCTATTTAATATTAACAATTCGAAAGTGTGAGGACTTTTCCATGATAAATAGCACTATATCAATATTATACACAACTTAAATATTAAAAGCGTTCGTAAAATACCAGTATGCTATCTCCCCCAAAAGAGATTAAATAAAGCGTGGGGCATGAACTCACCTGATGTATGCAAAGAGTACTTAGGGTTTATTTGAGAAACGAGTGGATAGCCAACCTTCAAAGGTTACCTAGATCATGCGAGTACATAAGTACGTGTAATAAAGACATGTAAAAACCCTAATCATACAGAACCAAGACTCAAGCTTCCAAACAAATAGACACGTTTGACCTAGTTGACCCGTTTGACCGTTGGTGACATTATGAGTTATAATTCAAATAATGCCAATGAGCACATATAACATACATGATTAACATTCAAATAGTAATACACATGCTACATTATCCATACATAACACTTAAATCATAGCCATGCCCAAGCATTCACATACACCATAATCATTACTCACAAACCCAACATGATACCCTAGCAACTAATCAACATCAACTTCATACATGATCACCAAAATCCAAATATCATCCATGATTATCCAAAACATCCCATACAACTAATTCAACATGATTCATCACCTTAGAATTCATCCATGATCACACTAACATGCTCCTAATATCCCAAACATGTTCATATCATCATACATCAAACTTTACACAAATAAAGTTTCCCTTTTGGGAAAGAACATCCCAAAATCTATCAAACATCCTATACATGCATGAATTCATTAATAATATACCAATTCAAGCTCATATCAACATCTATGCATGATCAACCAACACCTAAACACCATAATCTAACCATCTTCATAAACAAAAGTTTCTACTTTGGCAAGCTATGAACTAACAACATGCATTCAAAGATTTCTAGCATTCATAACAACAATCTAGCATCTAATTATCATCATGAACTCATCATAACATCAATCCATCACTAGATCACTACTTCATGCAAAATAAAGTTACTATTTAGTAACCTATGAACAATGCATCAAAATCCCAACTTTCTTGTAAGATCATCATGTATTCTAACATTCATACAACCCAATAATCATCAAACATTCATCAAACAATCATCATCCATCCAAATCATATAGAATTCGAATTAGGGTTTGTACATCACCAAAGATCATGATCAATCCACTAGAAACATCCAACATACATAATCCCAGTTAAACAACATGTAAAAAATCTAACTAATGAATTAACAACATCAAAACAACACCCAAATCGACTCCATGAAGACCAATTTCGTACTTAAGGTTCGGCCAGATGAAACAACTCACAAAAAATGAAAAATCTAACCTTTAAACGTGTTATAACTTGCAATTGATGATTCCTATGTGTTGTATTGCTTGAACTCGAACAAAATCGCAGATTGTTGCTAGTTCTAGGCTGATTTCGCAAAGGAGAGAGGGGGGGAGAGGGGTTCAGGCCGCATATGGGGGGGGGGCTAGGGTTTGGGTGTTTTGTTTAGTTTTAATTTCCATATTTACCCTTTAGGCCCTTGTAATTTGTATTTTATAAAAACTAAGCTTTAAAACTCCTTGTAAAGGTTTAACTTAATAATGTAAAGATATAAACTAATGAAAATCATTATATTCTTATCTTTATAAAAACACACAGACATACGAATAAATAGGCATGTTTTCGCGTTACGCGATTAATTTTCCAATTAACATTTTAAAAACATGCAAACACATAAACATAACACAATAATCACATAATCAATTAGATTCTCATTAATTTAACATTATTCATTATTATTAGGTCACCAACGTTAAACGACAACTAGTGTGTGCTCACGACACGTGTATGCAAGACTTAACGAAAACTAACGGAGTTTGGTAACGGAAATTTACCGGATGTCACATTATCCCATGTTGAAAGATTTTCGTCCCGAAAATTGCGTTACATGGTGAGAGTGTTCCATCACTGGTCTACTGCATTGGCACACAGAAATCGAAATCGAGTGAGTTTTGGATGAGTTGTCACATCATCCCCATGTTGAAAGAAATTTCGTCCCGAAATTTAAATCAATACCTTCGTCTGCAGACATCGTCTTCTCGAACAGATGAGGATACTTAAGCTTCATTTGATCTTCCCGTTCCATGTGAATTCCGGTCCACGTCGCGAATTCCAAACGGATTTTGACAATAGGATCTTGCTCTGCTTAAGTGTTTCACCTCACGGTCCATCACCTCCACTGGTTCTTCAATAAAACGTAGTTGCTCATCCACTTGAACCTCTCTAGTGGTACGACCATCGTTTCATCAGTTATGCATTTCTTTCAAGTTTGAGATATGAAATACATCATGGATTCCACTTAGCGAATCAGTAGGACTAGACGATAGGCCACTGGACCTATTCTTTCCACTATTTCAAATGGTCCAACGTACCTCGGGTTTAGCTTCCCTCGCTTGCCAAACCGAACTACGCCTTTCCATGGTGAAAACTTTCAACAAAAACCTTGTCACCAACCTGAAACTCTAAAGGTTTCCGTCTTTTTATCAGCATAACTCTTTTGTCGGGTCTCGCGCTGCTGCAATAACGGTTCGTTATGTACGATCTTCTCAGTTGTTTCATGAATCAACTCGGACCAGTCAGTTGACTATCGACCATTTCCGCCCAACAAACAGGTGATCTACATTTTTCTTCCATACAAAGCTCGAAAGGTGCTGCTTGTATGCTAGTGTGATAACTGTATTATAAGAAAATTCCACCAATGGCAGGTGACTTCCCAGTTATTCCCGAAATCAATTACACAAGCACGTAGCATATCTCCCAACGTCTGTATGGTACGTACGTCACTTGGCCATCCGTTTGCGGGGGATAAGCCAGACTCATATCTAATCGTTGTTCCCAAAGATTTGGTAACGATTGCCAGAAGTGTGACGTGAAACGAGCATCACGATCAGAGATAATGGAGATCGGTACACCGTGTCTGGAAACGAATCCTTGAGGTACAGGCGGGTTAACTTCTCCATCTTGTCAGTTCCTTTATAGCAAGAAAATGAGCAGATTTTGTCAATCGATCCACAATAACCCATATTGTATCACAACCAGTACTAGTCCTGGGCAGCTTGTAATAAAATCCATGGAGATTTGTTCCCACTTCCACATCGGTATCTCGGGTGCTGCAATAGTCCGGATGGTTTTTGATACTCCACCTTTACCTTCGAGCAGGTCAAGCACTTGCTCACATACGTAGCCACATCCGCTTTCATATTAGGCCACCAATAGTGCGCCTTCAGATCATGATACATTTTATCGGATCAGGATGTATAGAATATTTAGATTTGTGTGCCTCACTCATAACAGGTCTCTCAAATTTCCATAGGCAGGCACCCAAAGTCTATCATGAAATATCGAATTCCATCTTCATTCATCACCAGCTGTTTATCCATTCCTCAACGACTCAGAACCAATATTTTGTGCTTTCAAAGCTTCTACCTGTGCCTCCTAACTTGTTCAAGGCAGTTGAGTACTAATAGTGAGCTGTAAAGCTCGCACCCGTCTGGGTTTAGCTGTTTCCTTCCGGCTTAAGGCATCAGCAACCACATTCGCCTTTCCCCGGATGGTATTTAATAGCGCAATCATAGTCGTTTAGCAGCTCCACCCAACGTCGTTGCCTCATATTCTTCCTTCTGTTCAAAGATATGTTGAAGACTCTTGTGATCGGTGGTGTGTAGATAGTGCATGGTACCGTACAAGTAATGTCTCCAAATCTTTAAGGCAAAGACTACTGCACCCAACTCTAAGTCATGAGTAGTATAGTTCTTCTCATGAACTTTTAATTGTCTCGAGGCGTAGGCTATCACTTTGTCTCGCTGCATTAAGACACAACCCAAGCGCTTGAATGGATGCATCACAATATACCACGAAGTCATCCGTCCCCTCTGGCAGTGCTAGTATCGGCGCGGTACATAGCTTCTGCTTTAGCGATTGAAAAGCCGATTCTTGGCTTTCACCCCATTTGTATGTAGTCCCTTTGTGAGTCAAAGCTGTGAGAGGTTGTGCAATCTTAGAGAATCCCTCTATGAATCGCCGATAGTAACCTGCTAATCCCAAGAATTGTCTTATTTCACTCGGCGTTTTAGGTGTGGTCCAATTCTTGATCGCCTCAATTTTGGCAGGATCAACATGTATCCCTTTCTCATTAACAATATGACCTAAGAATTGCACCTCGCGTATCCAAAAGTCACACTTAGAGAATTTGGCGTACAGCTGTTCCCTTTTCAGCAGCTCTAAAATCATCCGCAAATGCTCCTCATGGTCTTCCTTGGTCCTGGAATATATCAGTATATCATCGATAAACACAATGACAAACTGATCGAGGTAGGGTTTGCACACACGGTTCATGAGGTCCATGAACACAGCAGGTGCATTTGTCAACCCAAAAGGCATGACCAAGAACTCATAATGACCGTAGCGGGTACGAAACGCGGTTTTGGAAATGTCTTCTTCGCGTACTCTGAGTTGATGATAGCCAGATCTCAAGTCAATCTTCGAATAGTAACTTGATCCCTGAAGTTGGTCAAACAAGTCATCGATACGGGGTAGAGGGTATCGGTTCTTGACTGTTACTTTATTTAGCTCCCTATAGTCAATACACATCCGAAACGTGCCATCCTTCTTCTTAACAAACAGGACAGGGGCTCCCCAGGGTGATGTACTAGGGCGAATAAAACCCTTATCTAATAGCTCCTGGAGTTGTGACGACAACTCCTGTAGTTCGTTCGGTGCTAATCGATAAGGTGCTCTAGCAATCGGGGCTGCGCCGGGAGTTAGCTCAATTTGGAATTCCACTTGACGATGAGGTGGTAATCCAGGAAGATCCTCTGGAAACACCTCTGGAAAGTCGCGCACTATGGGAATATCCTCCATTCTTCTTTCCTTCGCCTGCTTATCAGTCACAAGTGCTAGAATAGCCACACGACCCTTTCGTAGTAACTTTTGGGCTTTCATGAACGAGATGATGCCTATCACAGCACCACTTCTATCACCTCGGACTGTCAGAATTGTGTCATCAACAGGAATTCGTATGATCTTTTCATGACATATAACTTCTGCTTGCTTGCTAGAAAGCCAATCCATGCCTATCACAACATCAAAACTCCCCAGAGTAACAGGCATAAGATCTATAACGAAAGTATGACCAGCAAGCTCTATCTTACAGTCTTTAAGGATATGAGTTACGTGAATCTGTTTACCGTCAGCCAACTCTACGGTGTACTTAGATTCTAGGGCGGAGGGTATATCACTTAAAAGACTACAGAATTTTAAGGACACGAAACTCCTATCAGCTCCAGTATCGAATAGTACCGTAGCAAAGCAACCATTAACAGAGAATCTACCAGTAACAGTTGTAGGATCATTTAGAGCCTCACCTGAGCCAATGACGAAGGCTCTCCCCTTTGCTCCATCCTTATTACCGCCATTACCGTTGCCAGTTCCACCGTTGTTGTTACCATTGTTGTTGTTGTTATTGTTGTTGTTGTTGTGTCCATTTCCATTGTTTCCATTTCCATTTCTCCTTAGTTGCGGGCAATTTCGCTTGTAGTGCCCCTCCTTTCCACATTCAAAACAACCCTTAGGAGTTTCCTGGGGTTGTTGTGTCCTCCTAACCAGTTCGCCACGGCAATCCTTCGCAGCGTGTCCAATTTTACCACATCGCTGACATTTGAAGCTATCACATCGTCCCACGTGATGATAGTTGCACGTTGCACTTCGGGTGTCTTCCACCATAACCACTGGGTCCTTGATTAGTTGCAGTTGTTTGGTTGAAGTTACGATTGTTGTCAAACCTACGTTGTTGTTGGACCGGTTGTTGTTGCTGCTGAGGTTGAGGTTGACCGCCTGAAGATGATGATGCTTTGGTGTTACTACTACCATCCCACTTTCTTTTGTTATCGGGCACGCTTGCCACGGCGCCCCGTTTGGGTAGACGACCCTGTTCCACTGCTTGGTCAGTTAGCTTATGGGGCTAACTGAATGGCTTGCTGTATGGTGGCTGGATTAGAAGCAGTTACCATACTCTGTATTTCGGGTACAAGTCCCCGTATGTAGTGCTCGATCCTCTTGTGCATCTCATTTACCATCCCCGGGCATAATGTTGCTAGCTCGTGAGTTCTAGTGGTGTAAGCCTCGATTTCTGAGCCCTGCATTTTCAGTTGCCAGAACTCTATCTCCAACTTTTGCACCTCATTGCGAGGACAGTACTCCTCGGTCATCATGGTTTTGAACTCGGCCCACGGCAGTCCATTAGCCAATGCTTGCCCCAACATCTGAACTTGGGCATTCCACCAGGATAAGGCGGCACCCTCCAGGGTCCCGGTGGCATATTTCACCTGGTCAGCAGGTGGACAGTTGCACTTGGAGAATACGGACTCCGTCTTCTCGAACCAGCGTACTAGTCCCACAGCGCCTTCAGTGCCGCTGTAGGTATGGGGCTTACAGTCCATGAAGGACTTATAAGTACATGCTGGTGGTCCTGCTTTAACACAACAATTATTGATCAGACAACCTATACGGTTATGCAAGATATTCGGTTTAATTTTTCCAATCATTGTTTACCTGCTGGCTGTCCCGCTTGGGCAGCAGCCACCGCTGCCTGGATCAGGGCAGTTAACTCAGCAGGGGTCATATTAACGGCACCAGCGCCATGATCTCCGGCGCATGGTCTCCGGCGCCACGTCCACGACCGCGCCCACGACACGTCCACGACCACGTCCACGTGCGTCCATTGTTCACTTTACATCCACAAATACAATAATGAGTAACATCAAAACATTTATCTCATTGAAGTACAGTAAACAATAAAGGAATAATAAGTCATCACAACCAACATTCATAACAAAAACAACCAAAGTAATAAATTCAATAACAAAAGTAACAATGTATTCATCAATGTCAAAATTTAAGTTTGTCGTTCGTGTGGGAAACAACCCTTCCCACATAGGTTTCAAAGAAACACTAGGTAGTCCAAGTCATGTAAAAAAAAAATCAATCGACAATATCAGATCCATCACTCTCATCCTCCTCCTCTTCAGGTTCCTCCTCCTCAGGTTCCTCCTCCTCCTCAGGTTCTTCCTCCTCAGGTTCCTCTGCAGGTGCAGGAGCCATAGCAATCTGGAGTGCTGCTAGCTGTGCCTCCAAAGCAGCAATCCTGTCATCAACCACAGCATCCCTCTGCTCGCAAGTAGCCACGCGTCCACTGAGGGTTACAATCCCGTCCCTCATTTGGTAGCACCCGTCTAGGGTCTCTCCATGACGCCCATCAAGCTCATCCATCCCATGCCTTAGGTTGTACACCTCGGTCTGTAGTGTACAAACGTCGCTAATGAGTCGCCTGACTCGATGCTGTTCTGTATCTAATGCTGCCACCAATGCAGCAATCAACTGCTCGTTGGACTGCACCGTCCGGGGTAGTGAAGGCACTGCTGAATCAGAGCTACCTCTCGTTCTGGGTCTCGGCTCGGGCACGCGTTCCCTATACATGAGGTGGTTGACAAACCTAGGATAAAAGCTCCAGTCCCTTGGGGGTCACGCTTCATCAACGCGAAAGGTTGATCCCAGTCGAACTCCCCTCGAGGATAATCAAAACGAGGCCAGTCGAGTCCATCATCAGGTACAGGTGCAGGAGGTGGGGACTCGGATCGCGCAGGTGATGCAGGTCGTTTTCCAGAAGCTCTTGATGACGATGCCATGCTGCAGATAGTGTGACGTGTATGCCAATGAGTATACAGTAGATGAAAATAAAGTACAAGTAACTAACTAACTGTGTGCGGTTATAGTCTAGTGTGTATGCAACCTAGTTCCCTATAACCAATGGCTCTGATACCAATCTGTCACACCCTCAAAATCCACGTGCGGGGTTTTACCGCGAGGCGTGTGAACAAACCAGGATCACAGTCAGTAGTTACATAGAACGACTCTATATGCCACAAGTAAATAAAACAACCAAAGATTTAGTTTGAAACAGTGCGGAAGCGTTTGAAAACAACCCAACAACTTAAAGTATAAATATGGCAAAACATGTGCCAACCCAAAATAGTAAAACATAATCATTAAAATACTAATGTCTTGAAAACCGAGTCTTAATATGCAAGTGAACCGTGGAGTGCTCCTAGAGGCAAGCAGCTTAATGACCTGAGAAAAGCATACTAAAATGTCAACACATAGGTTGGTGAGTTCAAGAGTTTGAGTTCAGTAAACATATAAACAGTTGTGATATATAAGCAGTGTATTGCAATAGATAGCTAGTCTATTAACAGCAAATATTAATACATAGTGATTTCGCAATTGAAGCTGACTGTGATAGTTGTTGCCTCCTGTCACGACTTACCATGTCGTGACAATGTTCAATAGGACAAATTGCACCCGGTTGACCTCGAGTCACACAGGTGGGGCTCGTCAGACCCAGTAGTACTACCCAAGTTTCCCCGCTATTTAATATTAACAATTCGAAAGTGTGAGGGAGCACTATATCAATATTATACACAACTTAAATATTAAAAGCGTTCGTAAAATACCAGTATGCTATCTCCCCCAAAAGAGATTAAATAAAGCGTGGGGCATGAACTCACCTGATGTATGCAAAGAGTACTTAGGGTTTATTTGAGAAACGAGTGGATAGCCAACCTTCAAAGGTTACCTAGATCATGCGAGTACATAAGTACGTGTAAATAAAGACATGTGAAAACCCTAATCATACCAGAACCAAAGACTCAAGCTTCCAAACAAATAGACACGTTTGACCTAGTTGACCCGTTTGACCCGTTGGTGACATTATGAGTTATAATTCAAATAATGCCAATGAGCACATATAACATACATGATTAACATTCAAATAGTATCATACACATGCTACATTATCCATACATAACACTTAAATCATAGCCATGCCCATAGCATTCAACATACACCATAATCATTACTCACCAAACCCAAACATAATACCCTAGCAACTAATCAACATCAACTTCATACATGATCACCAAAATCCAAATATCATCCATGATTATCCAAAACATCCCATACAACTAATTCAACATGATTCATCACCTTAGAATTCATCCATGATCACACTAACATGCTCCTAATATCCCAAACATGTTCATATCATCATACATCAAACTTTACACAAATAAAGTTTCCCTTTTGGGAAAGAACATCCCAAAATCTATCAAACATCCATACATGCATGAATTCATTAATAATATACCAATTCAAGCTCATATCAACATCTATGCATGATCAACAACACCTAAACACCATAATCTAACCATCTTCATAAACAAAAGTTTCTACTTTTGGCAAGCTATGAACTAACAACATGCATTCAAAGATTTCTAGCATTCATAACAACAATCTAGCATCTAATTATCATCATGAACTCATCCATAACATCAATCCATCACTAGATCACTACTTCATGCAAAATAAAGTTACTATTCTTAGTAACCTATGAACAATGCATCAAAATCCCAACTTTCTTGTAAGATCAATGTATTCTAACATTCATACAACCCAATAATCATCAAACATTCATCAAACAATCATCATCCATACAAATCATACTAGAATTCGAATTAGGGTTTGTACATCACCAAAATCATGATCAATCCACTAGAACATCCAATTCATACATAATCCACGTTAAACAATATGTAAATAACCTAACTAACGAATTAACAACATCAAACAACACCCAAATCGACTCCATGAAGACCAATTTCGTACTTAAGGTTCGGCCAAGATGAACAACTCACAAAAACATGAAAATCTAACCTTTAAACGTGTTATAACTTGCAATTGATGATTCCTATGTGTTGTATTGCTTGAACTAATCGAACCAAAATCGCAGATTGTTGCTAGTTCTAGGCTGATTTCGCAAAGGAGAGGGGTGGAGAGGGGTTCACGGCCGCATTGGGGTGGGGGCTAGGGTTTGGGTGTTTTGTTTAGTTTTAATTTCATATTTACCACTTTAGGCCCTTGTAATTTGTATTTTATAAAACTAAGCTTTAAACTCCTTGTAAAGTGTTTTTAACTTAATAATGTAAAGATATAAACTAATGAAATCATTATATATCTTATCTTTATAAAAACACAAGACATACGAATAAATAGGCATGTTTTCGCGTTACGCGATTAATTTCCAATTAACATTTAAAAACATGCAAACACATAAACATAACACAATAATCACATAATCAATTAGATTCTCATTAATTTAACATTATTCATTATTATTAGGTCACCAACGTTAAACGACAACTAGTGTGTGCTCACGACACGTGTATGCAAGACTTAACGAAACTAAAAGAGTTTGGTAACGGAAATTTACCGGATGTCACAGTTTGTGCATATGAAACCCTACAATTCACAAAATAATGAGATGTATGAGCACTGTTTGTGGGTTTTGACTCAGACGCATGAGAACTGTTCAGTCGCATGAGCCTGTACAGACGCATACACTGTTTAGGCGCTTTTGCACTGTTCAGGCGCATTTGCGCTGTTCAGCCGCATGAAGTTCCTGAAACGTCTAACATTTGTAACTTGAGACATTTCAACACTGTGTAGACGCATGAGACATTTAAAACGTCCAACACTTGGTTAAAATCAGACTCATTATCACTGTTTAGGCGCATGGGTTTGTGTAAAACGCCCAAACACTTTGTTAAACTCATGGACTTATTGCAACTGCTTAGGCGCATGGGAATATGGAAAATGCCCAAACACTTGTATAATTCCTGAAAGTTCACCATGCTCATATTTAGACGTATGAACACTATTTAGGCGCATGAGTTGACTTTGAGTTGACTTTCATGAGTCTAACACTTGTGTTTTTCAAAATTCATCACCTGCACACTCTTTAAACATATTAGTAATATTTCATACTAATCTTTAAACATTTTATGCATATTATTGAATTTCCCAAAATTTACCTTTTAGTCCCTCAAATTTGAACTTTTTACATTTAGCACACTCAATTTGAATTTTTAACACTTTTAAATCTTCACTTGTTTTTTTAATTTTTTTTAATTTTTTTTTAAATTTATCTTTCCCTTCATTTTAGTCTAAAAAAATCAAATGTCTATTTTTCAACTTTTGAAAGAAGCATTTCCATTTGCAAATTTATATAGGTTCATATTATCATTTTCAAAAGTTACATTATCAAACTCACATACACTTTGAACATATAGCATCATCCTTTCAATTCATCATTTTAACTTTGATTTTGATTTTCTGAGAAAAACTCTTCCATTTATTACTCTCCCTAAACTTTTAAGTTTGAACAACTTATAAGTTTCCTAAGGTAACATAATAAGATCACACATCTCATTGATACATTGCCTTCACACACAGAAAACATGCATAAAATCAAAATGAAAGCAGAATCAAAATCTAATATAAATAAAATAATTAATGTCTGCAGTGAGATCATATCAATGAAAATCAGCACATTAAAATAAAAAAAATGTGAATAGTCATAGACAATGAATAAATCCTGTTCAAGTGTTTTTTAGGTCAGTGATATCACAACAAGGAGACACAAGATCTAAGGACAGAAAATTAGTGTTTTTGACAAAATATCAACTCACATGTTTTTTCAATTCTTGGATTGATTAGGGTAGATTTAGATATGACATGATGTAAATCATACAGAGACTTAGAGAGCTCAACTATCATCAAGACATGCAAGAAAGAACACATAGTCAACTTGTTACCTGAAACATATGTATAACCAGAGTTCATGTTACTTAAATTAATAGAGAATGATCATGGATAACCATTTGATCAGCTCTAACTATCCGTTTGAATAGTTTGTGCACATTGGCATCCTTTGCATCAAAGAGAAAATCTAGGTCTGTAATGACTTACAACAAAGGATATCTTAGCAATTCAGGTCGATGATGACTCATAACAAAGAAGTGATATGATTCTTATAACAGATCTCATGATTAATTACATTACCATCAGGTGTGAGTGGTGTTACTTAACAAGCAATCAATTTGGATAAGCCAATACATCTCAAAAGTACTCAGATGAATACACACAAGCATGAAGATTTAGTGTAATCACAAGAATTTACTTTGTCAGTATAATAGCATGATATTGTCCATACATCATATCTGATCATGTCAGACTTTATTAATGAGTGAAATATGCAACTGATCTCACTAATGTACTATCATTTCTCACATATTGCATAAACATATTCTTTTCTAAAAATAAACTGACAATTAGAAAAAGACTCTATTTTTTGGACTTTTGATTTATACTTTTGTATTTGTTTTTTCTAAAAAAAACACACACACACACAAAATACAAACAGGCAATTAACATTGAGAGGATCACTTACGATGATCTTTTGATTTAGAGAGTTCACATAAATAAGACCAATTGAATCCACTAAATACTCAAACCGTCATGGTAGGAAGGTTTTAGTAAATAGATCCGCCAACTGTTTTTCCGTTGCAATTTGAATCAATATGATTAATCCTTTTTCAGAGTTATCTCTGAGAAAATGATATCAAATTTCGATATATTTTGTTTTTGAATGTTGAATAGGATTAGCTGTAATGAACATAGCAACAGTGTTATCAATGTAAATAGGTGTTTTTAAGAAAATTAAACCCATAATCCAGAAGTTGATTTTGCAACCAAAGGATTTGAGAACATCCTGCTGATGCAGCAATGTACTCAGCTTCTGCAGTTGAAACAGAGACATTTGTTTGTTTCTTACATTGCCACAAGACTAATTGGGGACCAAGAAATTGACACCCACCCGAAGTAGATTTTCTATCTTGAACATCCACCATATTCACTATCTGTGTATCCATGTAGTTCAAAGTTACCCTCGTAAGGATACCAAAGCCCTAAAGCTTGTTTACATTTGAGATACCTGAATATCCTTTTGACAACAATTAAGTAAGATTCTTTCGGGTTTGATTGATACCTGGCACAAACACAAACAACATACATAATGTCTGGTCTAGATGCAGTAAGATACATCAAAGAACCAATCATTGATCTGTACAACGTTTGGTCAATAGATTTTCCTTTTGGATCAGGTTCAATCTTGGTGTTAACATCTGCTGGAGTTCGTATGGACTGACAGTCTTGCAACTTAAATTTCTTCAAGGGCTTGTCAACAAACTTCTCTTGATTGATAAAAATTCCATCGTTAGTTTGCTTGACTTAAAGTCCAAGGAAAAAATTAATCTCTCCCATAGAATTCATTTGGAACCAAGATTTCATGATTTCTTCAAATTCATTGCATAATTTTGGACTGGTAGAACCAAATATGATATCATCAACGTACACATGTACACATAAGAGATCATCATTATCTTTCTTTAAGAATAAAGTTGGATCAATTTTCCCTCTTGTGTATCCATGTTGGATCAAGTGTTGTGATAATGTCTCATACCAAATTCTAGGGGCTTGATGAAGTCCATATAAAGCTTTACTCAGCTTATATACTCGATGTTGAAATTCTGCATCTTAAAGCCCGGAGGTTGCTTCATCACAACACATCGTCAGTGATAGGACCATATAGAAAATGCACCCTTTACATCCATTTGATACACCTTAAATTTCATGAATGAAGCATAGGCCAGGAAAACTCGAATGGATTCAAGTCTTGCAACTGGTGCAAACACTTCATCATAATCTATCCCTTCTTCCTATTTGTACCCTTGTGCAACAAGTCTCACTTTGTTCCTTATTGCTACACCATGATCATCAGTCTTATTTCTAAACAACCATTTCGTGCCTATAGCATTTTCTCCTTCAGGTAAATCCACTAAATTCCACACTTCTTGTTTGCGAAATTGAAGTAATTCTTCTTGCATGGCTTCTATCCAACCATTGTCCTTTAATGCTTCAGTAACATTTTTAGGAACAATTTGAGAAAGAAACAAGAGTATAGCACAAGTTTTCTTGTTCTGATTTACTCCTTGTTGTTCTCTCATTCAATGGACCAATAATCTGAGAAGTTGGATGATTCTTGTGAATACGAGATGTTGGAATCTCATCACATTGAACATTAACATCCAGATTTGTTTGGTTTAAGTTGGAAAGCTGATGTAACAAATTAGAAGAATATGGATTGAAGTTTGGAACTTGATTCGATGAGTTAATAAAGTAATCAAAGTTACCGGTATCAACTACATCACCAGAGATGGATGATGTTCCAGACTCAGGTTGCACAAACTCATTACCATCATTAGGAATTGGTTGTGATCCTTCCTGATCAAAAGAGACTGAATGATCTGAAGCGGTATTAGTATGATTATTATCATTGAATCGTATTGTTAAGTCCTTGACAAATGATAAAAATGGGTAGTCTGAGCTAGAATCATCTGGGTCGTCAGAATCTGAATCCTCACTGAAAGATCCAAGATCTCCTCTAGAGTTCTTATTACCTGTAGAATCAAGACAATTTGAGTGATTAAACAAGTTAGATTGAAGAGAGTTTGAAAATGAATATAAATCAAATAACCAGGCAGGACCATTTGAAACTGATGGGAAAGAATTTTTTAGAAATTCAACGTTGAATGTTTCAAGAATTATATTCGTCCTAGAGTTATACACTCGATAGGCTTTTGAAACAGATGAATATCCAACGAAAATCCATTATTAGATTTTGATTCAAATTTTCCTAACTGATCATTTGAATTAAGAATCATAACAGGACAACCAAATGATTTTAGAAAGTTTATGTTCGGTTTTCTGCCAAACATTAACTCATATGGAGTTTTCATTTTATCTTTCACAATTACGATTCTGTTCTGAACAAAACACGCAGTTGATATAGCTTCATCCCAAAAAGCGATAGGAATTTTTGCATCAGCTAACATAGAACGAGCAGCTTCAATCAAGTGTTCTATTTCTTCTTTTCAGCAACTCCATTTGTTGAGGATTTCTGGGAGCACTGAACTGATGAGCTATCCCTTTTTGTACACAAAAGATTTCAATGTTAGCATTTTTCAATTCCGTTCCATTATCACTTCTTATTATTTTCACTTTATTTTCTAATTAATTTTCAACTTTAATGATAAATTTTTCAGTAAATCAGCCGTTTTAGATTTAACATACAAAAAGAAAACCCATGAAAATCTTGTATAGTCATCAATGATAACTAAACAATATGATTTTCGACCAATACTCTTGACATTTGTTGGTCCAAAAAGGTCCATATGTAACATTTGAAGAGGTTTGGAAGTTGAGTTTATGAGCTTGGTCTTATAAGACGCTCTGTGTTGCTTTCCCTTCAAACATGCTGAGCAATGATCAGTTGTTGCAAACTTCTTAGATGGAAGTCCAATGACATGATTTCCTGATACAAGCTTGTTCATATTCTTGAAATTTGAATGTCCGAGACGTCTATGCCAAAGTTGGCTGTTGGATCTAGAGAGGCTGTTGCAACCAAAACCAAAACACTTAGAAGATTTTAAGTACAACATACAAAGGACTTTCGAAGCTAACTATGGAACTTCCGAAGGAAGAAGGAGCTCTTCCGAAGACTAAGTGTAAAACACACTTCCGAAGGAAAACTCCAACTTCCGAAGACAAAGAACCTACTTCCGAAGATCAAGACTTAGAGACAAAGATCTGAAGTCAACTTCCAAAGTACAAGAAGTCCTCAAAGCCTCGAAGCATAGAAGCATCTTCCGAAGTATAAGTGGCTTCGGAAGAACAAGTTCTTCTGAAGCCAGTTAACCTTCGGAAGACCTTCTATTATCCAGTGGACATAAGTATGGCCTCTCTGACACTCCGCTGCAAATCTCTGAGATACTGCATGGCGTTTTCTCAAAGCCATGTAGTTGACCACTTTAATCCACTGTTTACCTTTTTATGTTAAGTACAGTTGCCATCTTTAGTTGGTGACAAAAGTAAGTCGTGGACATGTCATGACTACCATATCTTAGATAATACTTTATCTAAGATACCTTAACTTTAGCATTGTAATATATGCTTTAGTCCTAGGTTTCCAGCTGGTATCAAGTATAACCGGCTTGTAGGATCTAGTATATATAGTTTCTCATTGTACTCTTGTTTCATGCTTGTAAGTGTCTTGTAATCTTGAGTTGAGAGTAATATATACAAGTACCCTTGAAAATATATTTCTGCTTGTTCCTTTGATTACTTATTATATATTATCAACTCTTGTAAAAGGCACTTGCTAAACGCAAGATCATCTGATTTGAGTATATTATAAGTGAGTTTGAGAGAAACACAAGTGTTTAAGTGATAAACCCGATCCTGCAATTGGTATCAGAGCTTTTTAGGCTCTTGATTGTGAGATCTTACCATCCTAATCAAACAGTTTTTCACTCTTCCTTATACCTCACTCAATGGCCCTCAACCAAATCTGAAGGTTGAGATGGGAACGGTGACCAAAGTCTCCCAACTCAATCGCCCCTGAAAATTCAGGTGGGGTTTGAGCCGAAAGCTCCCATCATCATCGCCCCTGAAAACTTCAGGTCTTGGAGCAGAAGAATGGAAGGCTTCATCAGGTACCAGGATAGCAAGATGTGGCAATCCATCGTCAATGGCCCGTATAAGCCAAAAGTAGCTTGTGGAAACGGTGCCATGATTGAGAAAGCCGTTGAAGATTATTCTGATGAAGACAGGAAGAAGCTTGACATAGACAACAATGCTATGACTGTTCTTATGACTGCAATCCCAAACTCCATCATGGTGGGTTTGAGCATTGTAAGTCTGCCAAAGAACTCTTTGATGCTCTTGCTCAAATGTACTCAAGCTCGAATGATTCAAGAAAGACTCACTGAAGCAGTAGTTTGAGAACTTCACCTATGTTGCTGGAGAAACTCTTAGCCAGCAATATTTCAGGTACATGGATCTCATCTCTTCCCTTCAATCTGTGGGAATCACTCATGAACTCAGAGACCTTACTAGAAAGTTTATGAGTGCTCTACCCAACGAGTGGACAATCTACTGTCTCCATCAAGAGAACAGAGAATCTGAATACACTCACCATGACCGAACTCTATGGGATCCTTGATGGATACCGTTTGGAAATGGAAAGCAAGAGGGGTCACCAGACAAGAAGACCCTTGAGTCTTCCTGCTAGCAACGCTTTAATGGTTGCTGAAGGCTCAGGCATCTCCCAGTCTCTCAGCAATACCTAACCTACACCTAGCAGCCATCTTGTTCCTCTGGGCCTTACATCACATTTCCTGAGACACCAAGGTCTCAACAAGCTCAGCAAAGCTCCTTTCAGGAGGGCTATGCATTTGTCTCAGGGAGTGGGCACTCAAATGACTATCAATACTACTTTGATGATCTAGAGTGCTTTAGCCCGGATGACATAGAGTATGTGGACATAGTCCAACAAATGGCTCTTCTAACCTACAGAGCAAAGAAGTTCTTTAAAAGAACTGGAAGGCAATTCCCTTAGAACCCAATCACAAGCAAATTTGGGTTTGACAAAAGCAAGGCCAAATGTTACAACTGTAACCAACTTGGTCATTTTGCAAGGGAATGCATGGCTCCCAAGTCCAACCCGGGAACCTCACAGGCCTCCACACATCCTTCTACACCAAAGCTCATCGGAAAGTCAACAGAAACTGCAGCAATGGCTCAAGAAGTTGACTGGAGCTTCATGGTTCAGGATGTGACTCCTGCTCAAGCACTCATGGCAGGAACAGATGGAAACAAGGTATATGAACATCTCTGTACCCCTGCTTGTATTGCTAAGGTTAAACTGTATCAGGACTACAATATGGAAATTAAATCTGATATTGAGTCTTTAAATGTATTAAAATCTGATTTTAAGAGGGCTGAATCTGACTACCAAAGAAAAATTGAGGAGTTAGAGAAAACTGTGTCCCTCTTAAAACATGAACATACAAACTACAAGACTCAAATCAAGGATTTAATATCCAAATTGACTGAGGCTCAAGCCCAGCTTGGCAATGCTGAGGCTCAAGCCAGGAAGTATGCTATTTCCGAGCAAAACTTCTAAGCCATTCATGCATCATCCTCTCCTCAAAACTTTGTTATCAAAACAAAGGTGGGTTGGGAACCAATGAAATTGCTCCACCACACTCTTATGAGTCTGTAAGACAACCAAGGTGCGGTACTGAAGAGCAAGAGGTTCCATCTGTTGACCCACCTTCTCAAGAGTCAAAGAATGATGCAACTATGGAGACCATAAATCACAGGGAAGGAACAGGTAATTGTGCCCTCCCCAGCCAATGATGATCAAACCCTAACCACCAAAGCCAGAAGAAGCAGAGCTAAGGCAGCCAGAAAAACTACCAAGAAAGTGGCTGAATCCAAGCTAAATATAGACCCAAAGCAAAAGGGTGTATTCATATCAGCTGGATTCCAGGTGGTTGGACCTTCTGATTCAGAAAAGAGTACAGTACCAGTACTCCTATCCTACCAAAGGATCAAAAGTTAAAGGGAAAGGTTGCTGATGAGGAGAAAAAGAACAAGAGATATCAATCCTCTCATTCCCAGAAAGTTAACATTGCATGCATAATGTGTGGTCTACAAAACCACATGGCTAAAGATTGTTACTACAATCCTTCTAGCACACATTATGAAAATAATGTTAAAAGAAGGAGTCAGAGAAGGTTTCACATTCGGACCATATCAAATGGTTCAAATAATGAAAAAGGGAAAGCTTGTTTCCGAAGCAAGGCTTCTCTCGGAAGAAAACTCTTCTTCCGAAAGTAAAAAGGCTTCGGAAGTTAAAGCTGCAAAGACTCAGAAGACCAAAAGAGTCCCCTTGAAACCATCTCAGAAGAAGACTGCTTCGGAAGAAAAGGTGGTGAAGGTCTCTTCCGAAAAGAAAAAAGCTTCGGAAGAATGCCAAGCTACAAAAGCTTCAACAAGCTCATCCTCTATGATCAACCAAGGGATGGAATGGAAGATCAAGGAAGATGCTGTAGCCCAAACCTCTTCTTCAAAGACATCCATTGAACCCCCATGCATAATTTTGGTTCAATTATGTCATTATCATTGGAAGAACCCAAGACCAATAAGGCTTGGTTTCCAATCAAAACTAATTATCTCACCTTATGTGCAGGGACATCCATATGACAAGAATAACAACATTTGGATTGTAGATAGTGGATGCTCCAGGCACATGACAGGGAACAGATCTCTCCTTCAACAATTCAACATTATGATGGAGGTCCTGTCCAGTTTGGAGGTGAGGCCGGAGGATATATTTCTGGGGGGAGTATATCCAATGGAAAGTTAAAAGTTGACAAAGTTAATTTTGTCAAACAGCTTGAACACAATCTGTTAAGTGTTTCTCAATTATGTGATCAAAAGCATCAAATGCTTTTCACAGAACATGAGTGCATTATCCTCAAACCCGGGATGACAATTCCTCAGGAATTGGTGCTTCTTAGATCTCCCAGGAAAGGGGATATGTACAAGCTTGATATGAACAATGCTTCCCCAATGGGACAAGTATCATGCTTTCTTTCCAAAGCTGATGGTGATGAGTCAACACTATGGCATAATGAATGTGTCATGTCAATTTTAAAACAATGAATAAATTGGCTAAAAATAACTTGGTACATGGTTTGCCTAAAAAGGAATTTTTCTGCAAAGATAACTGTGTTGCTTGCCTGAAAGGAAACAACACAGGTCTTCTCATAAATCAAAACTTGTTAACTCTATCACCACTCCCATTACACTTATTGCACATGGATCTATTTGGTCCCACAAGTATAATGAGCATTGGAAGGAAATCATATTGCCTTGTAGTTGTTGATGATTTTACTAGATTTACATGGGTATTCTTTTTAAGAACTAAAGATGAAACTGCTGCGGAACTTTAAATCTTTTATTCTTAAAATAGAAAATCAAGTTGATCACAAGGTTAAAATAATTAGAAGTGATCAAGGGACTGAGTTTAAGAACCTAGTTCTTGACTCATTTTGTAACTCAAAAGGGATTGCCAGACAATATAGTGCTCCTAGAACTCCTCAACAAAATGGTGTTGCTGAGAGGAGAAATAGGACACTTATTGAGGCTGCTCGGACTATGTTAGCTGATTCAAAGCTGCCTCTAACATTCTGGGCAGAGGCAGTCAGCACTGCATGCTATGTGCATAACAGAGTTCTTGTAGTAAAGCCACATGGAAAAACCCCTTATGAGTTATGGAACAAGAGGCCACCGTTCATTAGCTTTCTAAGGTCCTTTGGCAGCAGGTATACCATACTTAACACAAAAGACAATTTGGCAAAATTTGCTGAAAAGTCAGATGATGCTATCTTTGTTGGATATTCCTCCTACTCTAAAGCCTACAGAGTTTATAATATTAAAAACCAACTATTTGAGGAATCTTCCAACATTGTAGTTATTGAGCACACTTCTTGTGTTAAGGGGAATGGCCCTGATCATATCTTTGATTTAGAATTGTTTCCAAACTATTCTAACCCATCTTGTGAGAATGTTTCAGCTGGAACAGGTGTTCAAAGTATTCTGATGAAGATCAATTGTTTGAGCTTCCCAGACCTATTCCAAGTTCTCCAAGAGCTGCAACAACAAGTTCCCACTATTGAAAGATCTGACAGCATAACCATTTCAAGAGATAGTGGTACTTCAACAAGGGATTCACCTGCTGATTTTCAAATCTCTTCAGGTGATCCTGCACAACACCAAGCTGATGGAAGCACCATCTTGAAGGAACATGCAACTGTTAATGATGCTTCACAGCAAAGAAATGATGATGTTTCTCTTTCATTCAATCAGTCCTCATTGAATGAGCTTGAAACAACAGCTGGACCAAGTATTCAAGCTCCTGAGCAAAATATGTCCAACTTGGACTTATCTTTGCAACTGGAGGTGATTCCAAGACTCAGAATTCATAATACTCATCCAGCTGAAAACATCATAGGGGAAGTCTCTGAGGTGTGAGAACAAGAGGACAGACTCATAATGGGAATGTCTGCTTGTACTCATGCTTTTATCCCAAATGGAACCCAAGAAGGTGGAAGATGCCTTGAAAGATAGTAGCTTGGGTTGAATCAATGCAAGAGGAGCTGCTTCAATTCAAAAGACAAAGTTTTGGAACCTATGTCCGCTACCATCTGGTCAAGTACCTATAGGCACCAAATGGGTATTCAGAACAAAAGAGATGATAGAGGCTTGATTATCAAGAACAAGGCAAGACTGGTGGTTCAAGGATACACTCAAGAGGAAGGAATCGATTATACTGATGTCTTTGCACCTGTTGCAAGACTTGAGGCAGTTAGGATCTTCCTTGCTTATGCTGCATCCAAGAATTTCACTGTCTACCAGCTTGATGTCAAGTGTGCCTTTCTATATGGGGATATAGATAGGGAAGTCTATGTATGCCAGCCTCCAGGATTTGAAGACCCACAGCATCCAAACTATGTGTGCAAGTTGGATAAAGCTCTATATGGGCTGCACCAAGCACCTAGGCTGTGGTATGAGACATTGTCTCAATTTCTCCTGAAGAATGGTTACACTAGAGGTACCATTGACAAGACTCTTTTCATAAGAAAGTCTGGGAAAGACATTTTGCTTGTTCAAGTCTATGTTGATGATATCATATTTGGTTCCTCAAATGACCAAATGTGCAAGACTTTGAGAGCATTATGAGATGACTTCCATGGGAAAAATGGACTTTTTCCTTGGAATTCAGGTAAAGCAATTGAAGGAAGGGTTCTTCATCAATCAATCTAAGTATGTCAATGATATCTTAGAGCGATTTGATATGAAGGATTGTAAAGCAGCAAAGACACCTATACCCAGAAACCACGATCTCTGCCCTGATTCTAAGGGGAGGATACTGATCAACATCAGTATAGAGCAATTATTGGTTCTCTAATGTATCTCACAGCAAGTAGACCTGATATCATGTTTGCAACTTGCATTTGTGCAAGATATCAGGCTGCTCCAAAGGTGTCTCACCTAATTGCTGCCAAGAGAATCCTCAGATACCTAAAGGAGCACCTAAACTAGGTCTCTGGTATCCAAGAAATAGTGATTTTAATCTCTATGGTTACTCTACAGTGATTATGGTGGCTGCAACATCAACAAGAAATCAACATCAGGTGGATGTCAATTTCTTGGTGTAAGGATCATCTTATGGCAATGCAAGAAGCAATCCTGTGTCCCTACATCAACTGCTGAAGCTGAATACATTGCTGCTGCTAGTTGCTGTGCTCAGCTGCTGTGGATTCAAAACCAGATGATAGACTATGGATTCAACACATGAGCACTCCTATCCACATTGACAACAATAGTGCTATATCCATTACTGAAAATCCAGTGAAGCACTCCAAGACAAAGCACATTGATATCAGGTATCATTTCATTAGAGATATTCATGAGAAAAATCTTATAAAACTAATCAAAGTTGATTCAAATGAACAATATTTCACCAAAGAAATTGATGAACAGAGATTTAAATATCTCATTACAGCTATTGGGATGATAAATATTGATTAGTTAATCTCATTTGAAAACCATTTAATGTGTAAAGTCTGATGTCAAAAACAATCTAAGCCCTGTTACAAAAGATCTTTTCTTAAATTTTATCTATGAATTCTTCCGAAGAGAAATTAACTCTCGTAAGATATCTTGCATATCTTCCGAAGCAAATTTCTCCCAGGATAATTTTCTTCTCGAAAGAGTGTTAAGTCTCGGAAGAAGCGATTGAGTTCATCTCAGATCTACTTCCGAAGCATTTACACACTCCACCTGAAAGCAACATATACTCCGGAAGTAAGCAATTACCTTCGGAAGTAATTTGCCTTCGGAGAACATTACCTTCGGAAATGCGTTTATACTCGGAAGAAATTTTTACTGTGTAACGGAAATCTTTTGGGCCCCACACTGTAAAAAGTAAAGATTTTGTTAATGATGTCGGATTATTTAAATGGTCTAACCTTACCGCCCATGTCACATCATCCACTGAACCCTCACATCATCTTATCCAACCACCCTTTAAACCGCCATTCACCCCATTAAATACTTCCGGTTAATCACTTACACTCTTTTTACCCAAATTACTGCCCTAAAAGCTTTCTTCTTCTCTCCAATTTACCTTACTCCGAACTATTCTTCTGTCATCTTCTTCAAGGCCCTAAACCCTCAGCATAACTAGGTCGCACTCCTTGATTCTTCAAGGGATGCTGACTTCTCAGATATCATTTTCTTTCCTGAACCAATCCTCATACTACACCTCTTGACTATAAACCCTACAATCTACTCAAACCAAATGTCTGAATTTTGGGCAAATGGTCGGATGAAACCCTAAATGGGGTTCGTGTTATAAGGTCAAGCATTTGTGGCCAAGAGTTGGTCATCCTGAACAGATCATCAGGAGCATCTCGAGCTCCATGATGAGGGCGCTCCCACAGGAATTCCCCAAACAGATTAAACAGTTTCTTATCTCCAAATTTTGGGATACGGTGGAGATGTTAGCAGGTCAACGGTCTACAAATTCAACTGCTCCTACAAGTGAAAGTTCCTGCTGCATGTGGTTCTTCACTGTCTATCTAATAAATCTGGGGGATGGGATCAAATTCCGTATGAACTTGGGTGCTTTGTTCACGGGTTGGTACAAAGCCTCCGCTTCAACTATTCAAGGTTTGTGCTGACTAACCTTATGTGAAATCTTCAAAGGGACACATTCTTCATGTATCCCAGGTTTCTCCAGCACATCATCAACTGTGAGCTGGATCAGGGCAAGCTTGTCTGTGCAGCTGCTCTAACTGCTCCCCAAATGAGGCCGACCATCTTCAAGATCTTGAAGAGAGTGTCTACCAACTACACTGGAAGAGATACCGCACTACTTCCAGGTATGATTGAGCCAATGGCTCCTGGTGACATCCTTGTTCACCCCACAGGTGATGAACCCACACTAGCAACTACCCTCACCATCCCAAATCTACCTTCTCCACCCATTACTGTTACATACCAGAGACGTCCCAAACGAACCCTTGTTCAATCTACTCTGATTGAACAAGCCCCTCCTCTTCAATCTAAAAAGGCTAGAGTGGAACAAAGGGCTCGCACTCAGCCAGAGGTCCACTCATCCTTCACAATTGACCTCAATATGGGTCTTGAGTCTCCTCAGTCTCAGACCCATGAGCCCGAAACCCAAACTGATAGCCCTCAGGGAGAGTCTCTATACTCCCCTGAGCAGCCACAAAAGGACAGCTCAATGCCTTTTGACATTCATCAAAGTCCCGGGTCATTAGGTTTAACTCCTTATCTTTTACTGACCTTTTAACCGGAGCTGGTGAAGAGATTATGTCTCTTAAAGGCAATAAAGTTGATCCACAACACCCTCACAAGGATCAACAGAGCCTAGAGAGACCCCTTATCTCTAGCCCACACCAGCAAAGCCTTACTGAGGTGAGTCCCACTGATGTGGAGGGGACTCATGTAGATTCAGCTGCCACTACTGAAGGAGCCTCAATGGGTCCTCAGGACAGTGGTAACGAAACTGAGACTGAATCTACCGCAACCATGCCCTTTGATGACTCTGAAAGAGACATCATGTGCAAGGAAAACCAGGGTGCCAAGAAACCACATCGTGTGAGGAGATGAACATACCAGGTATGTTACCTCATCTCCCCGTGATTCTTCAAAAGAAGATGAGGGAAGTATGCAACTCACCATTCAAGACCTACTTTCTAAATTCTCAAACCTTGATTCAAAGGTTAAGACTTTAGAGGATAGGTCTGCCACTCAGCAACTTGAGATTGAAACTCTCAAGGCCAAACTAGCTGAGAAACAGATTGAGAGTCTGTTAGGCATGTACCAGTTCAGGTCTCCTTGACCTCTTCCTCTAGCTCATCAAGCTCTCAGGATGATGCTACCAAAAAGGGGGAGAGTGTTGAGAGGCAAAGCCAAAGACAGGAAACCCAAAGTCAAGCTATTACTTCTTTGAGCTCAAAGTATCCAATGCAACAAGCTCCCATCTTCCTTGAGCCTCCTCCAGTTGTTTTTCAAGTGGATCAAAGGATGCTCCAGGATCTCAATAGGTTCTTCAACAAGTTCTTTTTGGAATCCCTCATAGAACAGCCCAACCCTGATATGTTTGTGATTTACTTCGGAGCTCAAGAGCTTCAAAGGTTGAATGCACCTTCTACCACTGTCGAGGAAGTTGGTCAACCTAAGGTCCAAGTGGAACCTGAGATTAACTTCGAAGGGGAAACAAGGACTGATGGCCCAGCAACCGAAACAGTTGGGACAGAAAGTGTATTTTCACAGACTTCCGAAGCACAATTAAAAGCCTCGGAAGAACAAGCTCAAACTTCCGAAGCTGAGATTGTTGCTGCGGAAGGACTATTTTCTCTATCCGATGATCTAATAGTCACAGATGCAATTCTGGAACTTGCATCTGAGGTTAATAGGGAGGATTTTCTCAGCCAACTATTGGCTCTGACATCTGCATTGACTCCAGCTCCCACCTCTACTACCCAACCTGGATCTTCTATTCAAGAACCCCCAAAGTCTAGCACTTTCGAAGACATCAAAGGTAAGAGGAAGATGACTTCGGAAGAGCTTCAGGAGGAAAAAAGGTTGGAAAAGATCAAAAGGAAAGGTAGGCTACCAACTGGGAAACTGTTAGATGCAAGTACCAAAGCACCTGCAGCCAACCAGGAGGCAGTCAACAACCGAAGAAGGGTAGAGGTTATAGACAGACTTGTTAGTCTAGGGGGCTGCACTGAAGATGTACTTGTTGAAATAGCACTCAGTAGTATTGTGATTTTTCATATCACATATTTCACAGTACTTTTGTGGAGTTAAAAACAATTGTTTGTTAACTTTTGACATTGACACTGTATTTGATTCATTTTTATATTTTGGTGTCAAATAGTTAAACTGTTGTTTTTCATTTTTCACATTTTGTGTTTGTGCTAGATTATTTTGCATCTATTTAACATGAACTTCCTTCTTGAATTCATTATGAACAAATCTTTTTGCTACAACGGAAGTCTTAGAATCTGAACTTGATTTCATATCAGAGCGAGATTTGTTCATAGTATTTACCTTGTTGTTTTGAAGAGAATTCATATTTAACAAACCGGCTGACACAAATTTTATCGGTTTAAGTTTTGTTGCCTGATTTGTTGCTTTGATCAACTTTTCTGAACTTTTGTTTTGTTCAAGATTTTGTTTTTGATGATTTCTTTCTTCTTCTTTGATTCTTTGACTTAGAATAACTTGGTTTACTTCCAGATTAAACATCATCAGAAGAAGATTCCTTTTCAGATTGAACTTGTTTTAGATTAATAGTGTTTGAATCTTTTGATTTTCCTACCTGTTGTTTATCTTTATTTTTTCTTTGAACTTTCACTTTTTCTAATACGAAATGAATTTGATCAGAAGTGTTTTGTTTTGTTTGTTTTGGTTCATAAAAATTTATCTTGATTGGATGATTAATCCTTTCTTGATCATTTGCAACAAAAACTTGTACATTTTCCTTTTCTTCTTCTGAATTCTTGTTTTTGACCTGAAAAGCTTTAAGTTTAGCTTTATTCTCAGGAGAATGATCATGTGTATTAAAGTTCTCTGGTAAAGTGATTGTAATAGATTCAGGCATAGGTTCCTGAGTGAAACCTAACCCGGCTTTCTGTTTATCTTTTCTCTCACTTACCAGTTTTTCTACAATCATTTTTGAACTTTTACTTTAGCAAGATCCATTTGAGTAGCAGCATGTGCTATATTCTCCTGTTCAAGATTTTTGGTCATCTTTTCCAATTGTTTAGAAAAATATCTAATTCTTTTAGTGTTTTCTTCCATTAAGTTTGAAGATAAATAATCTTTTGATCTGCTGTTTTATGATCAGATTTTAGTTTGTTATGCATTGACTCTTCTTGTTTTAGTTTCTCACAGATTTTATATGAGTAGTTTCTATAGTATTCAACATGTTCATAGCATGATTTTGTGCATAGTTTTTCTTTTACTTCAGATGGGATTTCAGGGAATTTTGGAGATAAGGTTTCAGATTTTGAAGATGAAATGTCAACCTTAGGTTGATCAGACTGTGCCATTAAAGCTACTTCATTTGTATCCTCCTTAGGATCAGATTTATCACTCCAATCATAGTCATCTTCTTCACTCTCACCTCCCACCTTTGGATCATTATTTTCTGACCAATCTTCTCCCTCGATTTCTACAACAAGAGATTAAACTGTTCAGCATATGCACTCCAATCATAACCATCTTTAATGCTGACTACTAAAGCTTTCTTGGTTTCATTAGATGATTTTATTTCATCTTTAAGCTCAGGTATAGGAACACTTTGATAAGGCTTTTGAAAAGTCTTCCGAGCTGGTTTGTAAGGCCCCATTCCCGGGACGCTTACAGTTGGTCATTCATCGCGCATAAAACATATAATTACAATTGTCTCATAAAAGTATTGCAGCGGAAACATTCAAAAATGACATCTCATTTCATTATAAACAATTTTGCCAAATAATACACCATTATCCGATTACAAAATACATGTTTGCATTATAACACAAAAGCTTTATAAATGGATGCCATCCCAAAAGAGCTGAGTAGCCTCGCGGTGCCATCCTCAGCAAACATTACCTGCCAACTGGAAAACATATAAAAAGTCAGCGTTGCTGAGTGAGTTTTAATAAAACATACTTTACTATTATATTAAACCATTCGTTACTTTTGCACGATCACACATCATACGTACGCATAGATAATATCATTTTATCTTCTTCATTCATTCATTCGTTCATTCCATATAACTTTACTTGCGCATCGGACATCATCCATACCAATACCATGTGCTACACCCCGATCAGTCTTAGCTACTGGGCCGAAGTCAATAAATGAACAGCTAAACGTATGCCACAGTACTAGGGGTAAGCGGTAGAGGTTCTACATAAATGGTCAATCACAAAGAAGGACCCGTTATCCGATGCATGCAAGACGTTTCATTTCTTTCCACTTTACGTTACATAATACTTCATTTCATTCATTATAATAACACGTAGAGCCATAGGAAAGATAAACATACATCATACTAAGGAGCATTAACATGCATCAACATCACATCATACAGGGCAACCTCATACATACATAACATGCATCATGTATAAACATGCATCATGTATAAACATGCAACATCATTATCACTATGCCCTTCATGCTTTCTAAGGCCATAACCGTTATCTTACATGCTCTTACGGGAACCTTTACGTCAAAACTTACATCTGCACTTTCCCTCGAAAGCCAGAAGTCTAACTACACTTTCTTTCGGGTGCAACAGCCCTATTCGTGCGTATGGACACCCCTCAGTCGCATTGCCTCCATGCGACAGAACATCATGCGATTGGACTCATGCGGATGGACATCTATGCGAATGGACATCCAGTCGTGCGTATGGACCTCATGCGGATGGAACTAATGCGAATGAGTCTCTATGCGACTGATCTAATGCGAATGAACTCATGCGACTGATGCAGAATGGAGTTCATCCCGAACCCAATCTGCCATTTTCGGCCTCCAAGCTCATCCAAAACCCATTCTAAGCCTAAATTAACCATCCTAGACCTTAGGAATGCATACCACAACACCATACAAGCACACACAAGCCCGGAAACATACACGAAACGCTTCACACACATCACACCCAAATGGGTCAAACACATACTCACACAAAACGGGTTTTTAATGTTCTCCAGCCCCGAAATCAGTTGAAAACAAGTAAAAATAGGGTCCTAGAACTCACACAAACGAGCACAACGACAAAGGCTTCGATTTGGCTTGCTACACCACGAGTTTGGCCACCCGAATCACCCGAACCGCCCCTTTTTCTTCTTTTCTTCTTCTTTCTCTCTTCTCCTCTCTATAGATGGCTGAAATATGAGTGTGGTGGAGAGGGTAAGGGCTGCCCTCTCCCTTATATACTCCCACTCGCTCGACTTTCTTTCGTTGGCGAGTTTGGTCCCTCGACTTTGGACTTATTTCTTTGTCTTCCTTCGTCGGCTTCAAAATAATAAATATCCGGGTGTTACAAGTCCACCCCCCTTAAATAGGTTTCGTCCCCGAAACCTGTTATTCTTCGAACAAACGTGGATAGTGTTGTCTCATTTCTTCCTTAGTTTCCCACGTTGACTCGGATCCCTTCCTGTGCTTCCACTGTACACGCACAAGAGGAACCACTTTATTTCTCAGCCTTTTCTCCTTTCGGTCGATGATTGCCACTGGTTGCTCCACATAATTGAGCCGTTCATCCACTTCGATATCCTCCAATGGAACAATTATATTTTCATCAGCTAAGCACTTCCTCAAATGAGATACATGGAATGTCGGGTGAATTCCACTTAACTCATCCGGTAATTCTAGTCTATAGGCCACCTCTCCTACTCGAGCAATGATTTGGAAAGGGCCTATATACCTTGGGCTCAATTTGCCCCGCTTTCGGAAGCGAATGATACCCTTCCAAGGTGAGACCTTCAACATAACCCGGTCACCAACCTGGAATTCAATCGGCATGCGTCGTTTATCAGCATACGACTTCTGTTTGTCTTTGGCTGCCTTCATGAAGGCTTTAATCTTCTCAAGCTTCTCAGTCGTAGCCTCGATTACCTCGACGCTCCCCAATTCCTTCTGACCAATATCACCCAACAAACGGGTGTGCTGCATCTCCTACCGTATAGCATCTCATATGGAGGCATACCAATGCTGGCATGACATGTGTTGTTGTATGAGAATTCGGCTAACGGTAGGTGGTCATCCCAACGTCCATCAAAATCAATCACACATGCCCGAAGCATGTCTTCCAGTGTCTGAATGGTCCTTTCTGACTGACCATCAGTCTGGGGGTGATAAGCCGTGCTGATATGTAACCTCGTCCCCATAGCGTCGTGGAATTTCTTCCAAAATTTAGATGTAAACCGGGTGTCGCGATCCGACAAAATAGACATCGGCACACCATGACGAGTTACAATTTCCTTGATGAACAGACCAGCTAACCTCTCGGATGAATACGTCTCGCGAATCGGTAGGAAGTGAGCACTCTTCGTCAAACGGTCAACTATCACCCATATGGCATCGTACCCTTTCGGGGTATGCGGCAACTTTGTAATGAAATCCATGGTGATGTGCTCCAACTTCCATTCCGGTATATCCAAAGGTTGTATCTTCCCATACGGCTTTTGGTGCTCGGCCTTCACCTGTAAGTAAGTAAGACACTTACTCACACACTCCACCACATCGCGCTTCATACCCGGCCACCAATAATCTTTCTTCATATCCTTGTACATTTTCGTGGTACCAGGATGAATGGAGTACCGAGTCTTGTGAGCTTCATCAATTATCTTCACCCGTAGATCCCCAAAACGAGGAATCCACACACGACCGAATCGGGTTCTAACACCGAGCGTGTTTTCACCCAATTCCCCAACCAGACCTCTCATTCTTCAGAGTTAAGATGATCTTCTTTCAATGCCTCATCTTGAAACTCCTTAACTTGCTTCATTACATCAGAGGTCATGATCAATTGATAAGCTTTCACCCGAATCGGCTCAGGTCTCTCTTTTCGGCTAAGGGCATCCGCCACCACGTTGGCTTTGCCCGGATGGTAATGGATCTTGCAATCATAGTCTTTTATGAGCTCCAACCATCGTCTCTGCCTCATGTTCAGATCCTTCTGCTCAAAGAAGTACTTCAACTCTTGTGGTCTGTGAATATGGTGCACTTCGTCCCGTAAAGATAGTGCCTCCAAATCTTTAACGCAAAGACCAGGGCTGCCAGCTCCAAGTCATGAGTAGGATAATTGACCTGATGAACCTTCAACTGTCAGGATGCATAGGCTATAAACTTCCCTCTTTGCATTAACACGCACCCCAACCCCGAGTAGGAAGCATCAGAACAAAAAACCAGATCTTCACTTCCCTCGGGTAATGACAGAACAGGAGCTTGAGTCAATCTCGCCTTCAATTCTTCAAACGCCTTCTCTTGAGCCTGACCCCATACAAACTTTACATCTTTTCGGGTCAACTTAGTCAGTGGAGAAGCAATCTTAGAGAAGTCTTGGATAAATCTTCAATAGTAGCCCGCCAAAGCCAAGAACACTACGAATCTCGGATGGCGTCTTTGGTGACTTCCATTGCATATTTGCCTCCACTTTCGCCTGGGTCCACCATTATCCCGTCGAGATTCACCACGTGACGCAAGAACTGAACCTTGCGCTACCAGAACGCGCACTTGGAGAACTTGGCGTACAACTTCTCCATTCTCAACGTCTCTAGAACTTCCCGAATGTGACCGGCATGCTCTACCTCGCTCCTCAAGTAAATCAGGATATCATCAATAAAACAACGATCACTGATTTATCCAATATCGTCCGACACACTCGATTCATCAGATCCATAAAGCAGCTGGCGCATTGGTCAAACCAAAAGACATGACGAGGAACTCGTAGTGACCATAGCGCGTACGGAAAGCTGTTTTAGGAATATCTTGCTCCTTCACCTTCAACTGATGGTTACAAGATCGAAGATCTATCCTTGAAAACCAACTGGCACCCTGAAGCTGATCGAACAAAATCATCAATCCTCGGTAAGGGTATCGGTTCTTCACCGTCAACTTGTTCAGGTCGCGGTAGTCAATGCAAATCCTCATACTACCGTCCTTCTTCTTTACGAACAGGACCGGAGCACCCCAAGAAGAGATACTCAGTCTAATGAACCCCTTATCAAGCAGCTCTTGCAACTGCTCTATCAAACTCTTTCATCTCTGTCGGAGCCAACCGATACGGTGCTTTGGTGACACGTGGGGCACCGGTATCAGATCAATCTCAAACTCGATCTCTCTGTCAGTTGGCACTCCTGATAAATCTTTTGGGAAACACATCTGGAAAAATCACGCACAACCGGTACATCGGCTAGTTGTGGTGTTGGCGTATCCACATCCTTTACATAGGCCAATAGGCACTACATCCACGCCTCATACACTTTCCGCCACCGCCATCGAGATCACCTTCGGAATCGTAGTAACCCGATCACCATAAACCGTCACTGAACTACCGTCATGCGCCGAACAACTGAATCATCTTTTTACGACACACAATGTTCGCATCGAAGTCGCTAACCCAATCCATCCAGAACCAAATCAAAACCACCTAAGGTCATCACGAACGGTCTTACAGGAAACTTATGACCCTCAAGTTCCACATCACAGTTCTCTATCATCTCAGAAATCCTAGTAGACTTACCTATGGCAGTTTCTATATCAAAGGGCGCATCAACTCGTCTACTACTAACAGGCAGCTTACCACAGAAAGCAGTAGAAATAAAACTCTTACTAGCACCAGAATCAAATAAACACAGAATGGAGTTCATCCGGAACCCAATCTGCCATTTTCGGCCTCCAAGCTCATCCAAACCCATTCTAAGCCTAAATTAACCATCCTAGACCTTAGGAATGCATTCCACAACACCATACAAGCACACACAAGCCCGAAAACATACATGAAACGCTCCACACACATCTCACCCAAATGGGTCAAACACATACTCACACAAAACGGGTTTTTAATGTTCTCCAGCCTCGAAATCAGTTGAAAAGAAGTAAAAATAGGGTCCTAGAACTCACACAAACGAGCACAACGACAATGGCTTCGATTTGGCTTGCTACACAACGAGTTTGGCCACCCGAATCACCCGAACCGCCTTTTTTCCTCTTTTCTTCTTGTTTCTCTCTTCTCCTCTCTATAGATGGCTGAAATATGAGTGTGGGGGAGAGGGTAAGGGCTTCCCTCTCCCTTATATACTCCCACTCGCTCGACTTTCTTTCGTTGGCGAGTTTGGTCCCTCGACTTTGGACTTATTTTTTGCTTCCTTCGTCGGCTTCAAAATAATAAATATCCGGGTGTTACATGGTTGAAACCTTTGATTGCTAGAACTTGATTAAGCATTTCCTCCATTATTCCTTGGACATTTGCATTCTCTGGAGAAATGTCCATAACTGTTATAGTTAAAACACCTTGATTTTGACTTATCAAACCCAATAGTCTTGTTAGCACTTGGCTTGTACTTCCTGTTGACATATGAGTGTTTTTGTGTCCTGTAAGCAATCATCACCATCTGCCAGTTTAAGTCCATCTCTTCAACATCTTCAGGATCTATTTCAAACAAATCCTGCAAAACAAGGTCTAATTGAGTTGAATGGCTACCTTGATATGCTTTAAAACTAGCCATAAATACAGTGAATGCAGTTTTAGACTCTTCATCCTCTAATAGGATGTTTATCACATCTTTAACTTGCTAGATTTAGTAGAGTTAGATGAAGAATTCTCTGTTTAAACATTAGATGTTTGAGACTGAGATTTAGGAGGAGATTGAGAATGAGACTGAGTTGTATAAGCAGGAGCACTAGTAAATGATGAATCAGTGAAAAATCCTGCTCCAACAAATAAATCTTCCTCTTCTTTTGTAATTTTCTCACTTTTTGTCATGAATGCATTTTCAATAGTGTTTGTATGAGAAGCAACAAACTGATACTGAGACACTAATGCTGCTCTATCATTATTCCTTGAGCTTTCATCAATCTCTACTGACTCTATCTTGGCAATGAGTAGAACTAGATCCATAGGGAACTTCTCAGTATGCTTAAGTAAGGTTACTGTTTGTTTCCATGATGATGTGTAAAGCATTGAGTAGTCTAAGATTTAGATCTTCAAGATCAGGCTTAATACCAGCTATTGACATCTCAGTTGTAAGTTGAACAAATCTGTTCATCATCTGATTTATGGTTTCTCTAGACAAATGTTGAACCAATTCTAATTGCCTTTTCAACTTTTGTTTCTTGAGATTTTGAATCTCCTTGCCTCCTTCACAAATGGTCTTTAAGGCTTTATATATGGTGTATCCAGTTGATATCCATCAAGCCTTGCAAGAACTTCCAGAGGTAGTCCTTTACACATCATGGAATATGCTTTGATATAATTCTTTACTCTTCTCAAATCATCTCCTTGAAGACCATCTTCAGGATAGGGTTCTTGAGAATCTTTAGTATAAACAAACCCTCTGTCAGACCCATCAGTGATTATAGGAATGTATGGTCCTTTCTCTATAGATTTCCAAAGATCAGTGTCAATGGAATTAAAATACTGTTTTAACCTAAGAGACCAATTTTTCAAATCAGCTCTATTTTTAAGTTTTGGAACTCTATTTTCAGAATCTTCTGATTTCACCATTCTTATATTTTTGTTGTTTTTCTTAGATTTTGAATTAAGAAAAGAAATGAAAAAGTTTTTGAAAAATTTTCTTAAAAAAAAATTCTAAGTATCAAGGGTGATACGCCTAAACAGTAATCAAACTCCCAAACAGTTAATGTGCCTAAGTTGAGAGACGTCTAAGGGAATGCCTTAGAGAAATTTTCCAAAACGCCCAAGTTAATGCGTCTGAACAGTAGTAAACGCCTGAACAGTTGTAATGCGCCTACACAGTTGTAATGCACCTCAACAGTTATCAACCGTCTAAACAGTTCTAATGCGCCTCAACAGAGATGATACGTCTGGACTTTTACTCTTCAACTGTAGTCAAACGTCTGAACTGAAAACGTCTAAACAGTGTTAATGCGACTAAACAGTAGTCAAACGCCTAACACTTAGACAATTTTTTCAACAAACCTCAACTCTATTGCGCAAAATTCATCATGTTCATATGAATGTAACTGATTCAATCTTCTGAAATACTTCAAAAGTTGATGAATTGGATTGAAACTTTCCAATTAGACATGTTTTATACCGGTAATTATTCTTCTAACATCAATTTATTTCAATATCAACAACAAATCAATCAATTTTGTGATTTTCAGTTCGAAAAATAGTGGAACTTTCGAACACAAATTCAACAAACTCTCTCGAATTTGATGAATTTTAATTGCTGATTGTGGTTCAAAACATGTTTCTGATGATGAAACACATCTGAAATCCACAAATTTTCAATTGAATTGTCTATCAATCACAGATTCAGTGAACTTATCGAGTTTGAAAGTTCGACAAACCTCAAAACTCACTCAACCAACACCTCTGATACCAATTGATAGGATCAATGGGAGCTCTGATACCATTTGCTAGGATCAAATGTACCAATGTGTGATGATGTATGAACACAATTCAAAGAAATACAAACAAAGTAATCAAATCAAGCAAGATATCAACAAAATTCATAGTTTCATTAATATCAAGCAAAGACAATTACAAAGTAAGTAAGCAGTTATCAATCTGTTGTTCGTTCACTACTCTCATCTCCTCTACCTGCAACAAGTCTAAGCTATTTATAATGAAACACATGGAACTAACAAATTACAAAACTAGTCCCTATACTATTACAAATAGTAAAAAGACACATAAAGAAAACATGTTAATCTCTCTAGAGAACTAACATTTGTCTTCGGAAAAAATCAGCCTTCACTTAAAATGGCTTCGAAAGACTTTGTCTCTGAAGCTTAGGAAGAGTTCATCTTTGGCTTTGGAAGATTTGGTCTTTGGTTTCGAAAGATTTTACACTTAGAATAATTTTTGTGCAGTGTAAAACTTTCGAATTAACTTCTACAATGTAGCAAGTGCATGCATGCTGAAGCACTTTGGTTGTTTTGGGTGCATCAACCTTTCTATAAAACTTACAAACTCCCCTAGGCTAATGGTACCAAAAAAGAGAAGTTCTTCAGCAGTTGACAGTCCTCATTAGGATCAAGACCATTCCCTTCTTCATTATTTGGTTAGGATCCTTCAGACTCTTATAGTATCTTCTCATGTCATTGAGATCATATAAAGGTAGATCAAGCATGTCTTGCCAGAAGTAGACAT
Source organism: Flaveria ramosissima (assembly GCA_025215565.1). Lineage (NCBI taxonomy): Eukaryota > Viridiplantae > Streptophyta > Magnoliopsida > Asterales > Asteraceae > Flaveria > Flaveria ramosissima. Next base: position 26,967,828 of record CM046035.1, read on the forward strand.
CTTAACCACCTTGATATCTGATGACATACCATCTATCTGGATTAGCAGCAAAAGTCGAAGACAAGATAGGTCTTCCAGATGTATCAGGATGTGCTTGAGTTGGAGTTGGTTGAGCATCCTCTTCATGCCACTTCCTTAAGATGCTCTGACTCATCCTTAGGTTTGGAGGTGGATACTTTTGGCTTCTTCTTTGATACACTCTTCAAAGACATCCTTTTCCTCCTCTTAAAAGTCTTTGACTAAGAGGGCTGGTTTTGAGTACCAGGTTGTTTAGATGTGCCTCTCTCAGCTGGATCTTCTTCCCTTATAGGTTCAAAAGTAGAGGAAGTCGGACCCTGCTATGGACTAAAAGATGAGGTTCGCTAAGATGCAGCTCTAGGTTGAGGTTATGTTGTCAAAGTGGTTTCAACCTTAACCACATCCTCTAGAGGAGCTTGGCTTGGTAGAGAATGCAAGTCCATAAGCTCTCCCTTTTTAATATTCTGCTTGATCACCCTAGTGTGCTCATTAATGGTGTATAGAGACATTGTACCAAGCCTACTTTTAGAGAATCCATACAACTTCAAGAAGCTCATCATCCTTTGTCTATCAGCAGACTTCTTTTGACTTTTTTGGATGCTGGCTCTTGACTTTGCAGCTTCTTCCCTCTATTTTCTCTTAGCAGCCTTTTGTTCCTTAATGAACTGTTGTTCCAGCTGCTTAATTAATTCAAATTCAATATACTCATATGAGAGGAAAAGAAGTGCAACTGTCTGATAAAGGAATTTGGCACTCAGGTAGTTGATCATGTTTTGTTTGTTAGCTTTCTTATCTACCTGAGGTTGTTAAGTTGCTTGTTCAGCTGCCACAACCTCTGTCTTAGGGCTTTCTTGAACTGGGGAAAGGGTAGGAGCATGCTTGTACAACTTTTTCTATCTTCTCTCTTTATTTATCTTAAGGAGAAACTTTGCATCCTCTGCCTCCTTCATTTCCTTAAACATTTCCTTTTCTGCCAGTTCATTCAATTCTTCTAAAGGGAGAGAAATAAACTCATCAACTTCATAGTTCCTTGTCCCTAGATAGTTTATCTTGGCTGCCCTTAACTCATCATTCTGAGTGTTTGGCCCAGGGGTAGCCTTGATAACAGCTTCTATAAAGCCTGAGGAACCAATAGAACTTTCTCCCCTTACCTTTCTCTTCCTCTCTCTCCTCCTCCTCAATCTCCTCAAGAGTCAATTGCATTTTCCCTTTGTCACTCACAAGCCTTTGTGACTCAAGGTGGAGAGAGCTTTGGCCTTCATTGCCTGATGTAGTAGTCAGACTCTTGCTAGAGAGAGACTATGATGCACCTTCACCAGCTGGTGCCTCACTGAGGGTACTGGTGTCTCAAGGTTCACAGGTTCAACTACTAGGCCTTCAGTCAAGGTTTCCATTTTGAAGCTTATCTTAGGGTTCACCTCAACACCCTCTCTTGAAACCTATCTGCTAACCTTGCAACTTGTCTGTCTTGGCTTGGGTTGACAAGCTCAAGGTCAATCAAATATGTGCTCTAATAGAACCTTAGGTTGGAGAAGTTGATGATTTCTTGTTGCTTTTGAGTTCTTGAGATCACAAGAGCTCTCCTATCAGCATCATACCTCCATCCCATGATTGGATTCTCAAAGTGATGAGATGGAGTTGGCATAGCTCTGGGTATATCCTCCTCAAACTGGCTTTGAATGAGAGAATCCATATTAATGTTAACTTGAGGAGGTTCCTGGGCATGGACAATTGCAAGTGAGGGTCGTGACTCCTCACTATCCATACCCAGTGAAGAACTCCCTAGTTCTGTGATTGCTTGGACTTTCTACCCCTTTTTGGTAGCATCACCCTCTTGCATAGGTGAGTTAGGGGTTAGGTCTATCACATCCACAGGTTCTTGTGTTTCTTGTTAAGCTCTTCTTAAAAGTCTCCTAGCTAGTTTCTCCTTGAGATAAGAAATCTCAAGTTACTAATCATTGACCCTCTTTTTGTGGTAGTCACATGAGATTCCAAATGACAAACCTTAGAGACCAAATAGGTGCATTTTTTGACAACTTTTGCACCTTTTAGTCTCATGTTCCCCTCCTCTTCATCAAAAGAATCATGGGGGATGCAAGAATTGGACCAAAGTCCTCTTCCTTACCACTTGCACTGGGTTCTTAGCTATTGGTTTTCCCCTCCACACTGAGAACTTTAGGTGAAGTGTCAATGCGCTAAGTTGCCATGATTGAGGTCTGAATGATGGAATCACTTGCAGAAGTAAGAGCCTCTTCCCTATGGACCACCTGAACAGGTTTAGGGAGATCCACCTCAGTAATGGGTGAATGATGTGGGCTAGACAAAGGATAAGCAAGAGTGCTCATCTCTCTTTGAGTATGGGAGGAGAAGACACACTCATGGTACTCACTGAATCCCATGTCTTTATCATCATAGAAGTCAAGGTTGGGTAGTCGCTGGTTAAGATCAAGAGTCTGGGGATGGTAACTGTCCCCTGAAGGCTGTTCACTAAAGTTTTAAGGCTCTGATTGAAGGCTTAAGGCTGTTGGGCTTGCAAGCTCATCAGGCTGAGCATGAGGAACCTCACCACTGATCATTGGTGAGATGGAAATGGTTTGCTCCTCGGGGGAAGTGGGAGCTCTAGTGTTAACTTCCTCATGTATGGTTGGTGATATAGGGCTTGCATAAGCTGCGCAGCTTGTGTAGGGTTCGTTTAGATTTTCTGTTGTAGGTGATGGTTATTTGTGGTTGTGTGGGTGGTTGTAAAGTAGTAGTTGTGGGTTCAACACTAGCTGATGCTGCTAGGTTGTAACCTTGAGTAATGAGCTCTAACATTTTGGGGACAAGGGTTGTTTGAGAAGCCAACAGTTCGCTTCCTTATGATTTTGAAGATGCCGGGCTTCATCTGTCCCAATTTAAGAACCTTACCTGTTCCCCTCAACTGTGATCCTAGTTCACAGTTGAGAATGTGCTGGACATATCTAGGTAAGATGTAATATTCTAAGGAGTCCAAGTTTGCAAGCAAATTAGTATACAAAAATTTTGAGTACCTGAACTTGACCCCCTAAACTTTTCCATGAACTATAAAGGAGAGATCCTCAGGAATCTGGTCCCATCCTCCAATCTTGTTGGACAAGTTGTGTACAACTACATGGAGGAGGTACTTCCATTGAGAAGTGACCTTCCCTTTCTTGAATGTCTTTACAGAGAAATCTCCCTCATAGCCTATCTTCTCAAGCGAGTGATTAATAGCAGCTTATGGAAAGGACAAATCACCTTTTACATCATCCAGCTGAAGATGTGAGTTTATGATGGCTGGAGTAATGAAGATTGTCCTCCCTTGTACTGTGCCAGACAGTGCCTTCTCCCTATCCATGGTGACCTCTTGGCAGGTCTTCTAAAAGTCCAAAAGTTGATCCTCATAGAGAGGAGGATCAATGGTGAGGAGGTGAAGTAATTAGACAGAGAAAGAAAACGGCAAACCTCTGAGAAACTTGGATCTTTCTCAGAGTTCAATAGGGCACAAATTTAGGGGTTGCATGTGTAGTTGCATGAAAAAATCAGGATGGTATCTGTGATCAAGGTCGGCCATTTGAGAAAGCGGAAAGGTGAAAGAAGAGAAAGTCGAAGGCGGGGGCGGGTTGAAGGGAGGGGAGAGAAGGGGGCAGAGGAAAAGGAAAGGGAAAGCGGGGGGAACGGGGGGGAGAGAGAGAGAGAAGAGGAGAGACAGAGAGAGAGAGACAGAGAGAGAGAGAGAGAGAGACAGAGAGAGAGAAGACAGAGAGAGAGAGAGACAGAGAGAGAGAGGAGACAGAGAGAGAGAGAGAGACAGAGAGAGAGAGAGACAGAGAGAGAGAGAGAGAGACAGAGAGAGGAGAGAGGACAGAGAGAGAGAGAGACAGAGAGAGAGAGAGACAGAGAGAGGAGAGAGAGAGAGAGAGAGACAGAGAGAGAGAGAGAGAGAGAGACAGAGAGAGAGAGAGAGAGAGAGAGACAGAGAGAGAGAGACAGAGAGAGAGAGAGACAGAGAGGAGAGAGAGAGAGAGAGAGAGAGAGAGAGAGGATAGAAGAGAGAGAGAGAGAGAGAGAGAGATAGAGAGAGAGATAGAAGAGATATAGAGAGAGAGAGATATATAAGAGAGATAGATATATAGATATAATATAGATATATATATAGATATAGATATATATATATATGATATATATATATATATATATATATATATATATATGAATTGGATTTGAGATAAAGTTAATGGAAAAGAATAAACTTTTAAATCCGAATGTCTGTCCCACATCTGAAAAAGTTCCCAAAAATGTAGTTTTCTTGGAAGTCGAAAATCTTCCGAAGGTATTTTGTCTTCGGAAGTTTTTGATAAAAGCTTTCCGAAAACAATTGGACTTCAGAAGATATTTCTAAGGGTTGTGAAAATTTTGCTTCGGAAGGAGAATAATTAGAGAGTTTTCACTTCCAAGGCATATTTGGTTTCAGAAGAGATCAGGACTTGGAGTTTTATTCTTAAAAGAATAAATATTCTGAGACTTAATTGCTTTCGGAAGAAATTTGTTTCTCAAAAGCATATAAGTGCTTATGAGAAAATTTAAGCTTCAAAAGATATTTCTAAATTTCTTCAGAAGGTAAATTTTCGTAAGTAGGTATTTGGTTCGAAGACATAAAATTTTTCTGAAGGCAACCAGATATCTTCCAGAAGAGAGTTCAAAATATTTAGAAATCTAAGGAATATAATTTAAAAGATTTTTCTTCCAAATTAAACATAGGCTTATGATGGTGGTAAAATAGACAACTTAGGACACATATATTTTAGAAATAATATTGAATTAAGTGTAAGAAAATCTATTCAAGGTTAATAATCCCAATGGCTAATACAAGGTATTTGAATCTCTGTTCATCTAAGGCTTTGGCCAACAAATTAGCATATGGTTAATTTGTGTTAACTTTAACTAGTTTGATTAATCCCTTTTTAAAGTTATCTCTAATAAAATGATACCTGATGTTGATGTGTTTTGTCCTTGAGTGCTACACAGGGTTCTTTGTAACAGAGATAACACTATTGTTGTCTATGTGAATGGGAGTCTCTTTGATCTTGAATCCATAGTCTAGCATCTGATTCTAAATCCATAGCACTTGAGTACAGCAGCTAGCAACAACAATGTATTCAACTGCAGCAGTTGATGCAGACACACAAGATTGTTTCTTGAATTCCCTGAGACTATCCTTCCACCAAGGAATTGACATCCCCAGATGTAGCATTTGCAGTTAAATTGCAGCCACCATAGTCACTATCTTTATAGGCATATAGATTGAAGTCAGAATTCTTTGGATACCAAAGGCCTAGTATTGAAGACCTTTGAGATATCTTAGAATCCTCTTGACAGCAACAAGGTGTGACATCTTGGGGTTGGCTTGATATTGCACAAATGCATGTGGAAAACATGATATTAGGCCTGCTAGCTATGAGGTACATAAGAGACCCAATCATAGCCCCGTAAAGGTGGTCATCCACACACTCCCCCTCAAGATCAGGTCCAAGGGAGTGATTTCTGGCTATGGGTGTCTTTGCAACCTTACAATCACTCATGTTGAATCTTGTAAGTATGTCTTGTACATACTTTGACTAGCTTATGAAGATGCCACTGTCAACTTGCTTCACTTGAATTCCGAGAAAGAAGTTGAGTTCCCCCATGACACTCATTTCAAATATATTCTTTATTAGCTTCTCAAAGTCTTTGAAGAGCTTTGGATTAGTTGACCCAAAGATAATGTCATCTGCATACACTTGAATCAGCATTAAGTCATTCCATGTTCCTTTGATGTAAAGAGTTCAATCTATAGTACTCCTTTTGTAACCATACTGACAGATATACTGAGATAGAGTCTCATATCACTTCCTTGGAGCTTGGTGCAGCCCACAAATAGTTTTATCAAGCCTGCAGACATAATGAGGATGATCTGGGTCTGCAAAGCCAGGTGGTTGTTTGACATACACCACTTCATCAATCACCCCATATAAGAAAGTACACTTGAAATCAAGTTGGTCGACCTTGAAATCCTTGGATACAACAAAGGCAAGAAATATCCTAACAGCTTCAAGTCTTGCAACGGGAGCAAAAGTATTTATGTAGTCAATTCCCTCTTCTTGTGTGTATCCTTGGATAACTAGTCTGGCCTTGTTCTTGATGACAAGTCCTCTATCATCCTTTTTGTTTCTACAAACCCACTTGGTTCCTATGGTAGTCTTCCCTAGAGGAAGAGGACATATTTTCCAAACCTTTTGCCTTTTGAATTAAAGCAACTCCTCTTGTATAGCTTTAACCCAACTTCCATCCTTTAAAGCCTCATCAACTTTCCTTGGCTGTAGCTGGGATAGAAAACAAGAGTAGAGAGAAACATTTTTTATATGGGTTTGTCCTCTTGTTCTTACCCCATTGTCAACATCTCCTATGATGTTTGTGGTGGGTTGTGATTTGTGGATCCTAAGTTGAGAGATCACAGCAAGTTGATTGGAGAGATCTAAATTAGAGAAATTTAGATAAGATAATGAAGTATCACCCACCATATCAGCACACTTGTCAAGAGAAGCTTGATCCAATGAGTGGGTGATATCATTAATGTTGTCTTCTATGGAGTGATTATCAGCATCAAGAAACTCTTGATCACTATCACCACCGCCACATTTGAAGCTTCTTCATTCGAGTTTTTTGCCTCTAAACTGGAATTTGTAGGCACCTCAGATGTATGAACTGAATTTGTCAGGGTTGTGCTGATAGGAACTCTATCTGCAGGGTTTGTTACCACTGGAGCTGAAGTAGAATGATCTGTAGGCTTTCTCAGCTCAAATCTTGGGTCAGGATCTCTTATTGATAATGTACCTATGGATCATGAAACAATCTCACAAGACTTGTTAAATTAGATAGTAACTAAATCAATATCAAACAACTAATCAAGACCAGAACCTTTGTTCGCCACCACCCGAGAAGCAAAAGATTCTAGAGTCCAGGCTGAAAATAGCGGTTCAGCTTTAGGTCTCGGTTCAGGTGCTTCTCATGATTGTGGTGTTTGATTGGGCACGAGCGTTCCTGTCCTTACTTAGAGGTCAAGTCGCCACCAGTACCTCTTTTAGATAGAGCTCCCTTGCTCCTAATGTAGAGCTAGAACTACTGCCATCGAGATATAGAACTGACTAATCCTAAAACAAAGGGTCGAGAAACTCAACGGCACTTTCTTGAGCAAAGAAGGAGGCGGAATGGATAAAGGAAAGGGACAAGGGCGGTCTTGCGTTTCACTCACAGCCGGGGCTGCTTCATTCTCCTAAGCCTAGAATAGACACCTTGTTGAAGCCCTAGGTGGGGAAGAGTAACCCACAACTTCATATCCGAGGGGAAAGCTACTTTGTACTAGCTGGTATTTTGTGTACTTCGCCCACCTACCAGCCTACCTTGTTCATATAATAGGAGTGTGTTCATTAAAGGTCACATTGGCTGACTTCTCAATTACTCTAGTTCTGAGATTGTATACTCTATAAGAATTAGCTTGACAAGAGTATCCAATAAAGTGTTCATACTCTAATTTCGCAGCAAATTTGGCTACTTGATATTTTGTATTCAAGATGGTGCAAGAACATCCAAATAACTTGAGGGAACCAATAAAACGTCTCTTTTTGTGCCCCAATTCATAAGGAGTCTTACTATGAGCCTTAACCACTAAAACTCTGTTTTGCACATAGGAAGTAGTGTTCACTGCCTTTTCCCAGAAGGTGATGGATAACGTAAAGTCAAACAACATGGTTCTTGCAGCTTCAATTAGTGTCCTGTTTCTCCACTCAGCAACACCATATTGTTGAGGAGTCCTAGGAGCACTATATTGTCTTTTAACCCTTTCCATTACAAAATTTATCAAGGATTTGGTCCTTGAATTCAGTTCCTTGATCATATCATGGTCTTGACATTGTGATCACATTGATTCTCAATTTTCAAAATGAAATTCTTCAAGATCTCAGGAGTCTCATCCTTAGTTCTAAGGAAAAAGACCCAAGTTAATATTGTGAAGTCTTCTGTGATCACTAAACAATATGAGGTCGTTCCTAGACTTATTACACTGGTGGGGTCAAAAAGATCCATATGTAACAAGTGTAATGGAGTAGTGATTTAGCTTATGAGATACCTTATGCTGCTTCCCTTTTAGGCATGCAACACAATGGTCATCACTTGTAAACTATTTCTTTGGCATTCCAGTTACCAAATCATTCTTAATTAATTTATTCATGTTTTTAAAGTTTACATGACACATTCTTTTATGCCAGAGGAAATACTCATCACTATTTGCTTTAGATAGAAAACAAGAAACTTCTTCTGAAGGGGATGTTTCCTGCAAGTCCATTTTGTACATGTTCCCTTTCCTTGGGCTCTAAGCAAGATATGCTCCTAAGGAATGACCACCCCGGGCTTGAGAACAATGCACTCATGCTCAGTGAAGAGCATGTTATGCCTTTGATCACAAAATTAGGATACACTCAGAAAATTGTACCCAAGCTCCTTGACAAAGTTTACCTTCTTAATGTTAAGCTTACTAGTGATGACCCCTTCCAGTAATGGAACCTCCAGCATCTCCTCCAAAAGCAACTAGCCCTTCATCAATCTTCACAAATTTTGAAGTAATAGCCATTGCATGTCATGTGTCTGAAAAAACCACTATCAATGATCCATACATTCCTATTAGTTAGTTGTTGCTACACAAAAAGAGATAGTTAGTTATATTTTGAAACCCAAGCCTTGCTGGTCTTGGGCTTGTCAAAGTAAGTTAAACACAATGTAATAGTGATTGATTCTATATTTAAGCTATAAAAAATCATCAGCTGTTGTTGATGAAGAACTTTCAGTCACATGGTCATCCTGTGTCTTCCACACTACCTTTGGAAGCTTAGACTTGACCTTCAATACTTCGAAAGTTTTGATAACTTCAAAAGTTTTGGAGACGGGACCTTCGGAAGATCTTGCTATCACTGTAGCAGGCTTCAGTAATTCGGAAGCATTCCTTTCTTCCAAAGGCAAGTTTTCACTTGTTTTCTTTTTCACCTTGGAGCTTCTGAAAGGAAAAGATTTTCCTTCTGAAGCTGGCTTCTTTTTGATCTTCTCAGAAGTATTCTTCTTGATCATATAGATAGTACTTCTTTTGCAGGATAAGAAGTAGTACCACATATGATGCAGCCCATTTGCTTTCTTTGAGAAACTTCTTTTGGTAGGAATGTTGAACTTGATCACTTTCCATCTCCATCTCCATCTTCATATTCTTAGATGATGTAGCAAGCCTTTTAGGGTGAGGCTTGCCTTTGGATTTGGATGGTTCACGTTGTGTAGTAGTGGTACACACTGATCAGCCTTCTTCTTGGTGCTGGGATGATTTGGACAAGAACTAGAACTCCTAGTATTAGAGTTCATAGTTGAGTATTTAGCCTTTACCACTTCAAACCCTGTAGAGATAAACACTTGTTTCTGCTTAGAGTTGAAAGTGGCCTTGATCTCTTGAGCCTTCTTTGACTTCCTCTTGGCTTTTCTGATCAAGTTATTCCTCTTGGACTTGGTCATCCCAACCTTTTTTCTCTCCTCAAGAGAGTAGTGACCCTTCCTAGGATGCTCCTCATCACTCTTCTTAGAGTCATCTTTTACTATCTCCTAATCATCCTCTTTTTTCATGGGGACTATAAGGGGAAGCTCATCTTCACAAGTTTCACACCTTGGAGATCTTACAGACAATAGATTGTGTGGGGGAGCAATCCTAGTAGATCACAGTCCCTACTTATTCAACAAAAATTTGCATGCAAGAATGAGGATATCATGTTCTTGAAGGTATCTTCTTCAAGAACACATTTTTCTGCCCCGGCTTTGCTGATAACAAGCTCAGCCTGACATTCAGTAAATTTAGTTATGAGATCCTTTATCTAAGTGCTGTAGTTGGTATGTTCATGTTTAAGAAATACCTTTCTCTAGATCTTCTATTTTGAGTTTGTAATCATTTTCAGCTCTTTTAAAATCAGATTTTTAGATGTTTATAGACTGAAGATCAGACCTCATCTCTAAGTCATAAGACCTATATCTATTAACTTTAGCAATACATTAAGGTGTACAAAGTTGTTCCAATACATTAGCTTCTTCATGATTTGCCATCAGTGCTTGGTTTCGAGCTGCATCATCCACCTGAAAGCTCTAGTCAAAGCCTCCTTCTTCTATAGCAACTACAGCTTGCTGCTTTGGTTTCTCATTCTAGGTGCCTCCGTCAGTGTCGTTTGGTCTAGTTTGTGCTTGGCCACCATTTGTTCTTGATGTCTTACATACTCTACCAAAGTGTCCTATTTGATTATAGTTGTAACACTTCACTTTGCTTTTGTCCATCCCAAACTTTCCCCTGGTTGCATTAGTAGGAAACTTCCTCCATGTCCTTTTGTAGAACTTCTTGGCCCTGCAAGTGAGAAGAGCCATTTGCTGAACTATATTCATTTACTCCAGATCATTTGAATGAATACAGTCCAGGTCTTCAAAGGTGAAGAGAAAGTTGCATGTGCTTTCACCAGTAGACACAAAGGCTTGTGAAGAGCTTGTCTCTTGAAATGGGAATCCTTGGGTGTTGCTCTCTGTATGTCTTTGGGAAGGTGATGAAAGAGCCCTTTTGTGAGTTGTCAGAGTAGCAGATGAGATAGTGTTATGGTTCTCAACAATCCCCTTCAACCACATGAAGGGCTGAACTATGCTGATTGCTGGAGTTACCAGATGGATTTTACATGTTCATCTCCTTTTGGTAGCCACTAAGAATACCATACAACTCTATAAGAGTAAGAGTCTTAAGGTTCTCGGTTCTCTTGATAACAACACGATAATGGGTCCATTGTCTAGGAAGAGAGGACATGAACTTCCTTATGATGTCCCTATCTTGTAGATGAAGTGTAAGGATTCCTATAAGTCTGATGCAACCAAACCATCCAAAGTCTCTCTGCATGCATGCACTGAAGAACAGAAGTAGAAATGCTTCGTAAGTTTTACACCTTGCACTAGAAATATTCTAAGTGTAAAATCTTCCAAAGCCAAGACCAACATCTTCCGAAGCCAAAAGTGAAGTCTTCCGAAGCTTTAAAGACAAAGTATTCCGAAGCCAAAGAGTGAAGACAAATTTCTTCCGAAGACTTTTAGAAACATGCTTTTATCTGATGTACTTTACCATAAAGCTGGACCACCATTCCGCTGCAACTCTATAAAGTCACCAACTTACATGAGTTGGTGAAAAGGTTGATGCTTTTGGTAACTGACATTGAGGTCTTGAGTATGTGGTTTCTACTTTATGTACTTTTATCCTTTTGTAATATATTAGGATGTGCGCTATGACATGTCATATTCACTAGTCAAAAGGCAAATCTACCTTTTGACTCTACATTTGATTTTATGTGTTGTCTAGTCTTATGTATCCGGGCTGGCCTTCAAAGTATGGCCGGTTGTAGGATGTAGTATATGTATCTCAAGTACTTGTAACTTTCTAAGTATGCTTTGTAACATTTGTAATAGAACTTGAGAATCAATATACAACATTCTTGAAAACCAATTACCTATGTTTTTTATCTTGTTCTGTCTCATTCTTACTTGTGTTCATAGCATCTTTCACTTAAAGATAACCCGTTCCCTATTTGATCTGTTAAGTGTTCTAAGTAACTCTCATCATTGTGTTGTTATGTTGTAAATGCATACCCTTCAACGGTCCTACATTTGGTATCAGAGCATTCCATGCTCTTGATATAAGATCTCACCATCTTAACATCCCTCACACACACAAAATACTAAGCAACTCAAATGGCAACTATTACCAAAGCTGATATGGAAACTGGAACTATGACGAAGTCTCCACTGATCATTCTTGAAGACTTTGATACTTGGTGTTAAAGAATAGAAGGCTTCATCAGGTCTCAAGGCTACAGGATGTGGGACTCTGTTGTTGAAGGATCTTACATACCAAGCACCACTTCTGCTACTGGTGGTGGTATGATTCTAAAGGCTATGGCTGGTTACTCTGAAGAAGAGTGTAAGAGAATAGAGACTGATCAGAAAGGCATGACAGCCCTTCAAACTGCTCTTCCAAACTCCATCTACAGAGGCTTCAAAAAGTGCAAAACTGCCAAGCAACTATGGGAAGCACTGAAGCTGATGTATGAGGGGTCCACTGAAGCAAAGGAGAACAAGAAGGATCTCCTAAAGCAGTAGTTTGAAAACTTCACCTTCAAGGTAGGTGAAACCACGACTCAACAATACTTCACGTATGTTGAGATTGTGGATACTCTAATGGATGTTGGAGTAACTCTTAAGAACAGGGACATTGTAAGGAAGTTTATGTCCTCTCTTCCTAGAAAATGGACACATTACTGTGTTGTTATCAAGAGGACTGAGAACCTTAAGGCAATGGAATGTTTGAGCTGGATAAAAGCAAAGTAAAGTATTACAACTGTAATCAGATGGGACACTTTGCGAGGGAGTGTAAGGCACCAAGAACAAATGGTGGCCAAACACAAACCAGACCAAACTACACTGAGAAAGCCCCCCAGAATGAGAAGCCAAAGAAGCAAGCTGCAGTTGCTGTTGAAGAAGGAGGCTTTGACTGGAGCTTTCAGGTAGAAGATGCATCTCCAAACCAAGCACTCATGGCAGACCATGATGAATCCAATGTATTGGAACATCTTTGTACCCCTAAATGCATTCCTAAAGTCAATAGATACAGGTCCTATAACTTAGATATGAGATCTGATTTTGAGTCCTTAAATATTTTAAAAGCTGATTTTAAAAGAGTTGAAAATGATTATAAACTAAAGATAGAGGACTTAGAGAAAACCATTTCATTTCTTAAACATAAGCACACAAACTACAAGACTCAGATGAAAGACCTCATTACCAAGTTAACTGAATGCCAGGCTGAGCTTGTGATCAACAAAGTCAATGCAGAAAAATGTGTTCTTGAAGAAGAGACCTTCACATAATATCCTCATCCTTGCATGCAAAAGTTTGTTATCAAAATAAGCAGGGACCAGGATCTAGTGAGATAGCTTCTCCACACACAATCTTGTCTGTAAGATCTCCTAGGTATGAAACTTATGAAGATGAGCTTCTCCTAATAGATCATGTGACTGAAGAGGATGAAGAGGATGGTAGAGAATGACTCTAAGAAGAGTGAAGAGGAGCATTCTAAGAAGGGTCACCATCCCTTTGAGGAGAGCCAAGCTGTTGGGGTGACCAAGTCAAGAAGAAAGAACTTGATCAGGAAGGCCAAAAGAAAGTCCAAGAATGCTTAAGAGATCAAGGCAACCTTCAACTCTTCACATAAACAAGTCTTCATCTCTGCAGGATTTGAAGTGGTGAAGGCTGAAAACACCTACTTGAACTCCATCAACAAGAGTTCTGACTCATGTCCAAATCATCCAATCATCAAGAAGAAGGCTGATCAGTTATGCACCACCGCTGTACAACCTGAACCATCCAGCTCCAAAGGTAGTTCTATCCCCACAAGAATTGCCACAGCATCTACAAAGATGAAGATGAAGAAGGAAAGTGATCAAGTTCAGCCTCGTTCACAAAGGAAAACTCCTAGAAGGAAGAAAATGGAATGTGTTATGTGTGGAAATATCTCTCATCTTGCTAAGGATTGTGTTTACAATCCAAAGAGTACTCTCCACATGACCAAGAAAGAAACTTCTAAGAGTTTGGAAAAGAAGAAGCAAGCTTCAGAAGGAAAATCTTTTTTCCTTCTGAAGCTCCCAAATGAAGAAGAAGACAAGTGGAAACTTGCCTTCGGAAGAAAATTTGGCCTCGGAAGAAAGGAATACTTCCGAGGCACTGAAGCCTGCTGCAGTGAAAGCAAGATATTCCAAAGGTCCAGTCAACAAAACTTCCAAAGTATTAAAGGTCAAGTCTAAGCTTTCAAAGGTGGAGTGGAAGTCAAAGAAAGACCAAGTGGCTGAAAGTTCTTAATCAGCACCAGCAAACAATCCTTTTAGCATGACTATAGGATCAATTACTATTGCATTGTCTTCAACTTCTTTTGATGAGCCCAAGACCAATGAGGCTTGGTTTTCCAAATGTAACTAACCATCTCTTTTATGCAGGAACAACTCAAGACAAACAGAAATGTATGGATCGATAATAGTGCCTGTTCTAGGCACATGACAGGCAATAGGTCACTACTCCAAAAGATTGAAAGAATTGATGGAGGACCAGTTGCTTTTGGAGGAGATGCAGGAGGTTACATTACAGGAAGGGGCAAGGTCACAAATGGTAAGCTAGCATTGAGAAGAAAAACTTTGTCAAGGAGCTTGGGTACAATCTTCTAAGTGTATCCTAATTTTGTGATCAGAGTCATAACATGCTCTTCACTAAGCATGAATGCATTGTTCTCAGGCCCAAGTTGGTCATTCTTCATGAGCACATCCTGCTCAGTGCCCCCAGGAAAGGGAACATGTACAAGATGAATTTTCAAGAAACATCTCCCTCAGGAGAAGTTTCATGCTTTCTATCTAAGGAAAATAATGATAAGTCTTTCCTCTGGCATAAAAGAATGTGCCATGTAAACTTTAAAAACATGAATAAATTAATTTAAAAATGATTTGGTAACTTGAATACCAAAGAAAAAGTTTACAAGTGATGACCACTGTGTTGCATGCCTAAAGGGGAAGCAACACAAGGTATCTCACAAGGCAAAGGAAAAAAAATCCATCATTAATCCGCTACACTTATTACATATGAATCTCTTTGGCCCCACCAGTGTAATGAGTCTAGGAAGGACCTCTTATTGTTTGTGATCAGATATAACTTTTCAAGATTCACTTGGGTTTTCTTTCTTAGAACTAAGGATGAGACCTGTGAGATTCTGAAGAATTTCATCTTAAAGATTGAGAATCAATGTGATCACAAGGTCAAAACCATAAGATGTGATCAAGGAACTGAATTCAAGAATCAAATCCTTGATACATTTTGTGATGAAAAATGTATTACAAGACAATATAGTTACTTCCAGGACTCCTCAGCAACATAGTGTTGCTGAGAGGAGAAACAAGACACTAATTGAAGCTGCAAAAACTATGTTGTCTGACTCTAAACTACCCATCACCTTCTGGGCAGAGGTAGTGAACACTGCTTGCTATGGTAAGACTCCTTATGAACTTTGGCACAAGAGAAAACCTTTCATTGGTTTTCTTAGCTCATTTGGATGTCCTTGCACTATCTTGAATACCAAAGATCAAATGGCCAAGTTTGCTGAAAAATCAGATGATGGATATTTTATTGGATACTCTTCTCAAGCTAAAGCTTATAGAGTATACAATCTGAGAACTAGAGTAGTTGAGGAGTCAGTCAATGTGACTTTCAATGAGCACACTCCCTGTACGAAAGGTTCTGGTCCGGATTGGCTATTTGATCTTGATTTAGTTACCAACTATTTTAACAAATCTTGTGAGAATGTTTCAGGGTCCATAGATATATTACCTACAGGTGATCCTGATCCATGATTTGAGCTAAGAAGACCTTCAAGCTACACATCTTCAGCTTCAGTGGTAACCAATCCTGCAAATGAAGCTTCTACCAGCACATCAATAACAAATCATGCTGATACTTCTGGGGTTCCTTCAAATCCTAGCTTAGAGGCACAAAACTTACATGAAGGAGCTTCGAATGTTGGAGAAAATGGTGGTGGTGAAAGTGATCTGGAATTTCTTGATGCTGATAACCACTCCATTGAAGAGAACATCAATGATGTCACACACTCATTGGATCAAGTCAATCTTGATAAGTGTGCTGATGTGGAGGGTGAATCTCCCTTGCCAGATCAGAACTTCTCAAATTTAGATCTGTCTAAGCAACTTGCTATGATCCCTCAGCTAAGGATCCACAAGTCTCATCCTACCACAAACATCATTGGAAATGTTGATTCAGGGGTGAGAACAAGAGGACAAACCCATGATGCAAATGTTTGTTTTCACTCTTCTTTTGTTGTCCCAGATAAAGCCAAAGAAAATTGATGAGGCTCTAAAGGATGGAAGTTGGGTTAAAGCTATGCAAGAGGAGATGCTTCAGTTCAAAAGGCAAAAGGTTTGGAACCTATGTCCTCTTCCTCAAGGGAAGACTACCATAGGAACCAAATGGGTGTTCAGGAATAAGAAAGATGATAGAGGACTTGTCATCAAGTACAAGGCAAGACTAGTTGTTCAAGGGTGTACTCAAGAAGAAGGAATTGACTACATATATGTTTTTGCTCATGTAGCAAGACTTGAAGCTGTTAGGATATTCCTAGCTTTTGCTGCATCCAAAAACTTCAAGGTCTACCAACTTAATGTCAAGTGTGCTTTTCTCTACGAGGTGATTGATGAAGAGGTGTATGTCAAACAACCACATTGGTTTGCAAATCCTGATCATCCTGATTATGTCTACAGGATTGATAAAGCTCTTTATGGGTTACACCAAGCACCAAGGAAGTGGTATGAGACTCTATCTGTCAGCATGGATACAAAAGGGGTACTATTGATGGAACTCTTTCCATCAAAGGAACATGAAATAACATAATGCTAGTTCAAGTATATGTAGATGACATTATCTTTGGGTCAACTAATCCAAAGCTCTATAAAGACTTTGAGAAGCTGATGAAGGAAAAGTTTGAAATGAGTGCCATGGGGGAACTCAATTTCTTTCTAGGAATTCATGTAAAGCAAGTTGACAATAGCATCTCTACAGGGCAATGATTTGGTCTCTTATGTACCTCACACCTAGTAGGCCAGATATCATGTTTGCTACATGTATTTGTGCAAGATATCAAGCCAACCTCAAGATGTCACACCTGATCTCTATCAAAAGAATTTTAAGATATCTCAAAGGTGCTCCATCACTTGGCCTTTGGTATTCAAAGAATCCTGACTTTAATCTGTATGCTTATACAGATAGTGACTATGGTGGTTGCAACATGACTGCAAAGTCTACATCAGGGGAATGTTAATTTCTTGGTGGAAGAGTAGTCTCTTGGAAGTGTAAGAAACAATCCTATGTGTCTGCATCAACTGCTGAGGCTGAATACATTGCTGCTGCGCTCAAGTGCTTTGGATTCAAAATCAGATGCTTGACTATGGATTAAATTTCAAGGAGACTCCCATCCACATAGACAACAACACTGCTATCTCAATCACAGAAATTCCTGTGCAGCACTCAAGGACAAAGCATATCAATGTCAGGTATCATTTGATTAGAGATACATTTGAAAAAGGCTTGATCAAACTAGTCAAAGTTAACACAAATAAACAATATGCTGATCTGTTCACTAAAGCTTTTGATGAACAAATATTTAAATATCTTGTATCAACTATTGGGATGATTAACTTTGAATAGCTTTTCTTAAAACTTAATCATATTATTTCTAAAACGTGTGTGTCCTAAGTTGTCTATTTTATCACCTTCATAAGCCCTTGTTTTCTTTGGAAGAAAATCTTTTCAAAAGACATTTCTTAGATTTTTTAAAATTTTTATCTCTTTTCGGAAGATTTAATATTACCTTCGGAAGAGATTTATGTCTTAGTAAACAAATAACTACTTCGGTAATTTTACCTTCTGAAGAAATTTTGAAATATTTTCCGAAGCTTAAAATCAACTTAAGTACTTTTATGTTTTAAAAGAACAAGTTTCTTGCGAAAGCAATTTACCTTCGGAAGTTTTTATTCTCTTTAGAATAAAAAAAAGAACTCTGAGTATTAATTCTCTTCCGATGCAAAATTTTCAAAAACCTTTGAATATCTTCCGAAGCCAATTTGCCTTCGGAAGCTTTTTTCTTCAGAACTTTCGAAGCAACTAACCTTAGGAAGATTTCTTGACTTCCAAGAAAACTACTGTTTGGGCAAAAGTAAACTACATTACAGAGGTGGGACCAACATCCGGATTTCAAAGTTTATCCTCTTTCATTAACTTTGTCTCAGATCCTTTTCACATAAATACCTAACGGTTCCCCCTGTTTCACTATCTTCTTCAATTACACTATTCCTTAACCCTAAATTCTCCCAAACCGCCTTTATTCTTCATCTTCCTTCACTCTTAAGCTTCTCAAAATGGTCAACCTAAACCGTAGAAACAACCCAGATTTCTCCATGCAACTTAACAGGCAACACAACCTGGTTGCTCTGTTGAGCTCTAAGAAAGATGAAAGTTTCTCAGAGGTTTCTATCCAACTACTTCACCTTCATAACCATTGATCCTACTCTCTATAAGGATCATCTGCTTGAATTCTAGAAGACCTGTCAAGAGGTCATGGGGAGAAGGCACTGTCTGCCACAGTGTAGGGGAGGACAATCTTCATCACTCTGGCCATCATCAACACTCACTTGCAGCTGGATGATGAAGAAGGTGAGTTGTCCTTCCCAAAGGAAGCTGTAAATCATTCCTTTGAGCATATGGGCTATGAGGGAGATTTCTCTATAAAGACCTTCAGGAAAGGAAAGGTCTGATTCCAGTGGAAATACCTGCTTCATGTGGTTATCTACAACGTGTCAAACAAGCATGGAGGGTGGGACCAGATTCCTAAGGATCTCTCCTTCATAGTGCATGGAATGGTTCAAGGGGTCAAGTTCTAGTACTCTCAGTTTGTTTATACAAATTTGCTTGCTAACTTTGACTCCTTAGAGTATTATATGTTTTCTAGATATGTTCAACACATTCTTAACTATGAACTGGGCTCACAGTTGAGGGAAACAGATAATATTCTTAAATTAGGACAGATGAAGCTCGACATCTTTAAAATTATGAAGAAGCCAACTGTAGGCTTCTCAGGGGTAGAAACAGCCCTTGTCCTAAAAATGTTAGAGCTCATTGCTCAAGGTGACAACCTAGCAACACAAGCTAGTGTTGAACCCACACGTTCTACCTCACAACCACCAAAAAGACTACAAATCACCCTCACCTACCCAAGAAAATCCAAATGAACCCCTGCTCAAGCTATTGAGTTTGTGTAGGCCCCCATACACTCACCCATACAAGAGGAAGTGGATACTAGAGATCCCACTTCCCCTGAGGAGCAAACCACCCCGATCTCTTCAAGAATCAGTGGTGAGGTTCCTCATGCTCACCCTGATGAGCTCACAAGCCCAACTGCCTTAAGCCTTCACTTTGAGTCTCAACACTCAAGTGAACATCCTTCAGGAGATAGTTACCATCCCCAGCCTTTAGACTTAAATCAACCCATCCCCAACCTCTCATTCTATACTGATACAGACTTAGGTTTCAGTGAGTACCATGAGTCTCTCTACTCTTCCCCTACTCAAAGAGAGATGAGTACTACTGAGTCTCTTTTGTCTAGCCCACATCAGTCACCTATCACTGAAGTGGATCTCTCTAAACCTGTTCAGGAAGTCCATATGGAAGAGGCTCTCACTTTTGCAAGTGATTACATCATTAACATCTCATCTATGGCAACTCAGCCCATTGACACTTCAACTGAGGCTGTCAATGTGTAGAGGAAATCCAGCAGCCAAGAATCTGAAGTTGGTGGTGAGAGAGAGGACTTTGGTCCAATCATTTCCTCCCCCAATGATTCTTCTGATGAAGATTAGGGGAATTTGAGACTAAAGGTGCAAAAACTGTCAAAACATGCTCTTATTTAGT
Organism: Flaveria ramosissima; assembly: GCA_025215565.1. Classification (NCBI taxonomy): domain Eukaryota; kingdom Viridiplantae; phylum Streptophyta; class Magnoliopsida; order Asterales; family Asteraceae; genus Flaveria; species Flaveria ramosissima. Next base: position 26,987,493 of record CM046035.1, read on the forward strand.
CTCTAAGGTTAGTCACCTTGAATCTCAGGTGACTGCCCTTCACAACCTGGTCAATGATAAGCAACTTGAGATATCTTATCTTAGGGAAAAACTAGCAGGGAGACCTTTAAGGAGAGCTCAACCAGGAACACAAGAACCTGTGAGTGTGATTCACCTAAGTCCTAGCTGACCTATTCAAGAGGGTGATGCTACCAAAAAGGGGGAGAAAGTCATTACAGTCACAGAACCTAGGAGTTCTTCAGGGAGTATGGACATTGAGGACCCACCATCCTCACTTGCAATTGTGCATACTCAACAACTTCCTCAAGTTCACATTGATGTGGACACTATAGACTCTTTCATTAGGAGTCGCTTTGAGGAAGACATTCCAAGGGCTATATCATCCCCAACCTAAGGAACCTCAAACTACATTATTGGGTGGAGGTATGATGCTGATAGAAGAGCCCTCATTCTTCAAAGAGTTCAAGGGCAGCAAGAGGTGTTCACTTTTAAGACCTTGAACTACTATGAAGGTCTTGACCTGATTAACATGCCACTTGTCAACCCTGGCCAATCTAGACAAGCTGACAGGCTGGCACAAAGGATTCAAGAAAGAATTACTGAAGAGTTCAGTCTAAGAAGGATACAAAGGCAATTAGGTAAGATCATTGGTCAACTGGATGTTGAGGCAGACCTTGAGATTAGCTTCAAAGGGAAAACCTTGGCTGAAGGCCCAGTGATAGAGCCAGAGAGCCCTGTCACACCAACAACTACTTCTAAAATTCATCCCCTCAGTGAAACACCTGCTGGTGAAGGTGTCTCACAACCTCTCTTTGGCCAGATCTTGGATGCTACACCAAGCAATGAAGGCCAAAGCTCTCTCCACCCTGTGTCACAAAGGTTTGTGTGTGAGAAAGGGAAAAGGATTCTAACTCCTGAGGAGATTGAGGAGGAGGGGAGAGAGAAAGAGGAAGCTAAAGGGAGAAAGTTCCTCTGGGTCTTCAGGCTTTATGCAAGCTGCAATTTGGGCTGCCCCGAGACCAAACACTCAAAATGATAAGTTGAGGGCAGTCAGGATTACTTACCTGCAGACCAGGAACTATGACATAGATGAGATTATATCACTCCCCTTAGAGGAACTAAATGAACTGGCTAACATGGAAGTGTCAAGAGTGATGAAGGAAGTAAAGGATGCAAGGCTACTTCTCCAATTCAAAGAGGAGAAAATACAGAAAAGATTATACAAGCATGTTCCTACTCTCTCTCCAGTTCAAGAAAGCCCTGTGCAAGAGACTGTGGCAACTACACAAGAACCTCAGGTAGACAAGGAAACATATAGGCAAAACATGATCAACTACCTGAGTGCCACAGGTCTCTAGGAGGCATTTGCAGTTCTTCCCTTCACCTTTGAGTACATTGAGTTTGAGTATCTCAAACAGCTTGAACTTCAAGTGCTTAAAGAACAAAAGGCAGCAAAGAGAAAGATGAGGAAAGAGGCTGCAAAGTCAAGAGCCATCATCCAAAAGAGTATGAAGAAGTCTGCTGACAGGCAAAGGATGATGAGCTTCTTGAAGCTGTATGGATTCTCCAGAAGGAGGCTTGGCCCTATGTCTCTATCTACAATTGATGAGCACATCAGGGTAATCAAGCTGAAGATCAATAATGGAGAGCTAATTGACTTACACTCCCCTCCAAGTCAAGCTCCACTTGAAGTGGAGGTTAAGGTTGAACAATTTGAGACAACACAACCTGGACCTCCTACTGAGCCTCAGCAAGCTTCATCTTCTGATCCACAACAGGGTCAAATTCCCTCTCCTTCTGAAGCTGTGAGGGAGGAACACCCAACTGAGCAAGACAAAACTGATCAACAAGGTGCTGCACACCAGTCTTCTCAGTTAAAGTCTTCAAAGAGGAAGAAGAGGATGGCTTCCAAACCAAAGTCAAAGAAGAAGAAGCATGAATCATCAACCTCTATACCTCAGGCTGAGTCAGATCAACCTGAGGAAGTGCATGAAGAGGCAGTCCAATCAACTCCAATTCAAGTGGCTCCTCTTGCAGCTGAGAGACCCATCTTATTCTGGACCTTCACAACTAATCCAGAGAGATGGCATGTGATTAGAGATCAAGGTGGTAAAGATGTCTACACATGGAAAGACTTATTCAACCTACCTCTGCATGATCTCTTTGAGATGAGAAGAAATTATGAAAGTCTGAGTGATCCTGACCATCTAATGAAGAAGGGCATGGTCATCATCATTATGAGGACTGTCAAAAACTAAAGATCTTCAAATATTTTGGTAGCATCAGCCTAGGGGGAGTTTGTAAGGATTCTTATAAGTTTGATGCAGCTAAAAACATCCAAAGTCTTTCTGCATGCATGAACCGAAGAACACAAGTAAAAATGCTTCGGAATTTTTACACCTTGAACTAGAAATATTCTAAGTGTAAAATCTTCCGAAGCCAAGACCAACATCTTCCGAAGCCAAAAGTGAAGTCTTCCGAAGCTTCGAAGACAAAGTCTTCCGAAGCCAAAGAATGAAGACAAATTTCTTCCGAAGACTTTTAGAGACAAGCTTTTATCTGATGTACTTTACCATAAAGCTGGACCACTTTTCCTCTGCATCTATTTAAAGTCACCAACTTACATGAGTTGGTGAATAGGTCGATGCTTTTGGTAACTGTACATTGAGGTCTTGAGTCTGTGCTTTATACTTTATGTACTTTTATCCTTTTTAAATATATTAGGATGTGAGCTATGACATGTCATAATCACTAGTCAAAAGGCAAATCTGCCTTTTGACTCTACATTTGGTTTCGTGAGTTGTCTAGTCTTATGTATCCAACTGGCCTTCAAATTATGGCCGGCTGTAGGAATTAGTATATGTATCTCAAGTACTTGTAACTTTCTAAGTATGCTTTGTAACATTTGTAATAGAACTTGAGAAGTAATATACGACATTCTTGAAAACCAATTACTTGTGTTGTTTATCTTGTTCTGTCTCATTCTTACTTGTGTTCTTAGAATCTTTCACTAAAAGTTAACCAGTTCCCTTTTTGATATGTTAAGTGTTCTAAGTAACTCTCCTCATTGTGTTGTTGTGTTGTAAGTGCATACCCTTCAACGGTCCTGCATGAAGTTCTCATATTGCTATTTCAAGAGGTCATTCTTATTCTCGTTTGCTTCAGTGGATCCCTCATACATGAGCTTCAGTGCATCCCATAATTGTTTAGCAGTCTTGCACTTCTTGAAGCCTCTGTATATGGAGTTTGGAAGAGCAATTTGGAGGGCAGTCATGTCTTTCTGATCTATGTCAATCTTCTTCTTGTCTTCTTCAGAATAGTCAGCCACCTCGTTTGGTATCATACCACCTCCAGCAGTAGTTGCAGAGGTGCTTGGTATGTGTGGTCCCGAGACAACAGACTCCCACATCCTAGAGTCTTGAGACTTAATGAAACCTTCCATTCATTGGCACCAAGTATCAAAATCTTCAGAATTGATCAGTGGGGACTTTGTCATGGTTTCGGTTTCCATATCAGCCTTTTTGAGAGGTGCCATTTGAGATGTTAAGTGTTTAGTGAAACTGAGGGATCTAAGATAGTGAAATCTTACAATCAAGAGCCTAGAATGCTCAGATACCAATTGCAAAAATGTTTAAGGGATTGTCAATACAATCAGTTTCACAATAAGGAGAGTGTTTAGAACACTTAACCACAAACAGGAAACCGGGATAATATTATGATACTAAGAACACAAGCAAACAATAAGGCAGAACTAAGAGCAACAACAGATGAATATGGTTTTTCAAGGATAAAGTATGCTTCTCAAGTTATTTACAACGGTTACAAAGCATAGATAGAAAGATAAGGACCTGAGATACTTTATACCAAATTCTACAGCTAAACATACTCTAAAGGCTAGCTGGAAACACTAATCTGGACAACAAGATAAAAGTAAAATTAAAAGGCAGAATGCCTTTTGACTAGTGACTATGACATGACATAGCTCACATCCTAATATATTATAAAAAGGATAAAAGAACATAAGTAGAAAGTTACAGACATAAAACCTCAATATATAATTGCAAAAGCGTAGACCTTTTCACCAACTTATATAAGTTGGTGAGTCTTCAGAGTTGCAGTGAAAAGTTGGTAAGCTTTATGCAAAAGTACATCCAAGAAAAGCATACTCTTCTTTGTGTTCGGAAGAAATCAGTCTTCACTTCAAATGGCTTTGGAAGACTTTGTCTCTGAAGCTTTGGAAGACTTCAACTTTGGCATCGGAAGATTTGGTCTTTGGCTTCCAAATATTTTACATTTAGAATAATCTGTGTAGTATAAAACTTTTGAAGCAACTTCTACATTGTACCAAGTGCATGCATGCAGGAAGCACTTTCGTTGTTTTGGGTGCATCAACATTTCTATAAAACTTACAGCGTCAGCTACCACGTTAGCCTTGCCCGGATGATAGTGAATATCCCAGTCATAGTCCTCGATCAACTCTAACCACCTTCTTTGCCTCATGTTAAGATCCTTTTGTTTGAAGAAGTACTCTAGGCTCTTGTGATCTATGAAGATGGTGCACTTAGTCCCGTGCAAGTAGTCTCTCCAAATCTTTCATGCAAAGACCATAACCAATAGTTCTAAATCATGAGTAGAGTATTTGACCTCATGGATCTTCAATTGCTAGGATGCATAGGGTATAACCCTCCCTCGTTGAATCAACACACATCCTAGGCCCGAATATGAAGCATCCAAATATACCATTAAATCATCATTCCCTTCCGGCAACGTTAAGACAGGGGCTTGAGCTAACCATTTTCTTCAACTCTTGAAAGGCACTCTCCTTATGTAGTCTCCATTCGAACTTCACATCCTTACGAGTCAACTTAGTCAACAACGAAGCTACCTTAGAGAAATCTTGGATAAATCTCCTATAATAACCCGCAAAACCCAAGAAGCTACGAATCTTGGAGATTTCCATTGCATTACTTCTTTGACTTTCATTTGGTCCACCATGATTCCTTTGGGATTAGTCACATGGCCAAGAAACTAGACCTCTCACAGCCAAAATTCACACTTAGAGAACTTCACGTACAACCTCTCGTTTCCAAGTGTCTCTAGTACATCTTTGAGGTGACAAGCATGCTCCTCTTCATTCTTTGAGTAAACATAATATCATCAATGAATACAATCACTGATCTGTCTAGCATCGGTCAGCATACCTGATTAATACAATCACTCTCGTTTCTAACTGACGTGTTGGTTAAACCGAAAGACATCACAAGAAACTCATAGTGCCCATAACACGTGCGAAAAGCTATCTTAGGAATATCATGTTCCTTCACCTTCAATTAATGGTAACCAGATCGAATGTCTATCCTCGAAAACCAATTGGCACCTTGAACCTTATCAAACAAATCATCAATCCTCGGTAACTATTCCGGTTCTTCATAGTCAACTTCTTCAGCTTGCGGTAGTCGATGCACATCCTCAAACTAGCATCCTTCTTCTTCACGAAAAAGACCAGAGCATCACACGAAAAGATACTCGGTCGAATGAAACCCTTACCTAGCAGATCTTACAACTAAGTCATCAATTCCTTCATCTCTGAGGGAGCTAGACGATATGGCTCCTTAGCAACAGGTTGAGCCCCAGATCAATCTGGAACTCAATCTCAGAGTCAGGTAGTACACCTGATATATCTTCAGGAAATACGTCAGGGAAGTCACACACGACCGATATGCCTTACAATTGTGGTACTGACGCATCGGGGTCTTTCACATAGGCTAGATAAGCACAACATCCATGCTTTATACACTTCTCCGCCGTAATCATCAAAATTACCTTCGGGACCGTACACATCTATCCCCATAAATCGTAAATTAACTCCCACCGGGTGCGGTCAGTCTAATCATCTTCTTGCCACATACGATATTGCCTCATAGTCTGCTAGCCAATCCATCCATAGGACTACATCAAACCTGCCAAAGGTCATCACAAACAGCCTAGTAGAGAATCTATGGCCTTCCAATTCTATATCACAATCATATACCGCCTCAGATATCCAGGTAGACTTACCAATGGAAGTTTTTACATTGTAGGGCTCATCAATCTTTGTAGTCCTAGCAAACAACTTATCAAAGAAGGCTGCAAAAATTAAACTATTGGAGCTGTAAAAGATAGTCTATATTATCAACACAGTGAAAGTCAACAAAAGTCAACGTCACGGTCAAAGTCAACAAAAGTCAAACCGAACACGTTCGAGACGAGGAACCGAGACGAGCCGTTGAAGATTTAAAAGACTAGGATTTTTATTGTAATAAATATATTTTGTGTGAACAAAATATATTTTATCTTGTTTTTAGTCATTTTATGCTTAATATGTAATTTTTTATTAATTAGCCAAAGTCTAGGGGGTTAAGTGCAATTAGTGAATATTAGTCTAGACTATAAATAGGTAATTGTCATTAGGTTTGGGTTAATGGTTGCATGACCAATTGATTGAGGGATTTACTTGTAAACAATATTATTAGCAATCAATAGAGATCAAAGGGGTTTTATTGTGATTATCATTATTTTGATCTAATTTCATGATTTGATTCAAGTTGATCATCCTGGATTTACAATTTGGTATCAGAGCCATTTTGGATAAATTCACTGAAGATTTGAAGATTTTTAGAGAGAGAAGTTGAGGTTTTGATTGTTTTTGTTCATATCATTTTTTCATCAATTTCGGATCAAATTTGAGTGTTATTGATATGGAAATTGATTGAAGTTTGCTTGTTATTGATTGGGAAATCTCTGTTAATCATCAGGTTTCAAATCCATGAAGATTTAGGCATTTTTAGATTGATTTCGTGTTGAAAAAGCTTTTCAGCTTCATCCAGCAAAATTACCAATTCATCCGGTGAAACTGCCTGTTCTTTCAGCGAAACTACCAGTGTTTTATACTTTGTAGTTAATTTCAGCATCTCCGCGAAAGTAGTGATCTTGAACGAAAGTTCAATAGTGCTTGTGTTTGCATATTACAAGCGAAATTGGTGTCGAAAGTATCTTTGAACGAAAGTTCAAGCTTGTTTTGTGCGAAATTGTCGGCGAAACTAAGCAGTCTCAAGCATTTGGTTAGCGAAACTGCTGCCGAAATTGCCAGCGAAACTACTGTCAGCTCAGCGAAACTAGAGTTCACAGCGAAACTAGCTCTGCGAAACTATAATTTCGACGAAACTATCATTTCTTCAGCGAAATTCGAATGTTAAAGATGACTTTTTCCCTTTAGTTGGGATTAATTGAGTTGACCCCAGTTGCTAAGATTGTCTAGCGTGACATTTAAAAAGAATATATTTTTCCCGGGGGAGAATTATTCAAAAAAATTTGGGAAAAATATTTTTGGAGCGTTTAATTGTTCAAAATTTTTAACACTATAATGTCATCTTCAGAAGACTTTTCATCAGATAATCTCACAACAACACAAAGCCGGTTTGACTCTTTTGCAGCAATGAAGAAAGAAAAATTGTCAGATTTAATTGATCGATTTTTGAAAGTGGCAAATAATCTAAAGAAGCATATTCCTGATCTTAGTAATCATGAACAAATTCAAAAGCTTCTTGACTCACTTCCGTCTGCATGGAATCATCAAGTTAAAATGCTGAAGCAAGAAAGAGGTTATGTCGACACAAAACTTATGGATATGATCAACAGACTAAAATCTCTTGAGACGGATTTCCAAAGAAACGAATTTCAGCAAGTTGTGTTCCCACATCAAACCCAAGCGCTTAATACTGAACTTGTTTCTTCTGTAACAAGCATACTTGATTACAAAGCCGAGCTGATTGAAAAGATGAAATTATTGAAAAATGATTCGGATTTAAATTTTGAATTTAGAGAAACTGTTGAAGAGAATTGTGAAGCTTTGAGAGTCGACAATAACAATAAACCGGAGTCTGTGAGAACCGATGATGATAAGGATGGAAAAGCTGATAAAAGAGAGAAAGAATCCGAGGCTGACGAGATGCTGAAGGTCAAATAAGAGGAACAACAAGAAATCACAAGGGTTTGCAACTGTGAAAAGAGCTTAGCTGCAGAAGGAACTATCATGGGTCTTCCTTATGAGACTGTTCAGGATATGTGTTCTTCGTCATGCAAAATCCGATTATTTGGAATTATAAGGCCAACAGATTGTTACTGGAAAATGAAAAGGAATTAAAAATAATCAATCAGGAATTAAAGAACAATGAAATTGCTTTTTCAAGGAAACTTAATGAAGCATTGGCTGAAAATGATCTTTTAAGAAGAACCATTTTGGAGCGTAACGTAAATTAATATTTTGAGAGAAAGGGTTGTTTTAGCTCAATTTGAAACAACTCAGCTTCAAACAAAGCTTGATAAATGGACCCTTTCACACATGAAAAAGGATGAGCTTATTGCTAAACAACAAGGGGTGCGGGTAAAACATGGGATTGGATATAAATCTGATGGTGAAGCTGTATTTAATTCAGTTCCACCTCCTGCTACTTTATGTTATTCACCAATCCCCAAACCTCATTCAACAAATGATTTGATTGAAGCTGCAGAAACAAATCGTTTAAATGCAGGATTAAGCAGCGTTAATCTTAAAGAGGTTAGAGATGTGCAGGGTTCACCTGTAGGTTTAGGATTCCTCAGGCAGGGGTCTGATAAGAAGATTAATAATGATTCCACTTCTGATGCTTCATCACCAATATCAGTTACTTCTCCAACCTTCTTCAACAAATTCTAAACATGTAATATTCCTTCGTTTGTTCCTGTCAAGTTTGTTAAAGAAGGAACGGTTGTCAAATCATCAAGCAATCAGAATCCTATAAGCGAAGCCGACACAATAGGAGATGTCCATCAAGATCCGTTGGAGAAAGATCTGTGTATACGAGACTAGACAAGCTCAGATGATGAATCAATCACAGAGGTGCGTGTTGGTTCCTCACAGATCAAGATATCTCCTAACATTGTCAAGTCTCAAAAGCTTCCAAAAGTTGAATCAAGACCAATACGGATCTCTACTCCAATAGCAAAACCACCTAGTGAATCAGTCATGATCTCATTCACTGTTCAACACAGCAAACACCAAAACAAGGAAGAATCTGCTACAAGCTCAAAGCAATCTGCAATTCCAAATGCTTCACACAGGACTACAAAGCATCAAAAGCCTTTCAAGGCTTGTTTTGAGTGTGGAAAAGAAGGGCATGTGGTAAAGAAATGTCCTCAAAGGCTTGCTACGAATGGTAAAGGCAAAACAAATTGCTTCTCCGAATATAAGTATAAAAAGAATGTTCCAGACGGTAAAGGCAACACGGGTTGTTTCTCTGGATCAAGAGGTAAAAAGCACACATCTTTGAATGGTTGGATGACAAACCCTCCATCCAAACCTTTTCATGTGAAGCTGGTTTCACATGATTCAAAGATGAAAATGATCAAAGGTTTAAAACCAAATTCTTTTCCTTCCGAAACAAATTTGGCAAATTAAAAAGAAGGATACAACAATCCCCGATTGTTTAAACGGTTGTGTGCAGAAGCTTGTTACTTATCTTGATGAAAAAGGAACTTCCAGGACTACGATGGCCTGGGTTCCCCTTTCTAACTAATTTGTTAATGTGTGCAGGAACAATTCAAGAGGACTGTTAGTAATCCGGTTTACTGACAGAGATTGTTCCTAATTCAAATTTGAGACGGAACAAACAGGTTAAGGTCATGGTATTTTATCCACAATCTAGATTCTTATCTGCATAATCACAGTTCTCACTTCACAATCACTGCATATTTCTTGACAATTCATTTCTTATCTTGATAATCAGTATAGTTTGGAAGATTTTTTTTGATAAATTTTTATTTTTGTACAGTTTTATAAAAAATAAAAAATAAAAAAAATTAAAAAAATTAAAAAAATAATAATAAAAAAATAAATAAAAAAAATAAAAAAAATATAAAATAAATAAAAGTTTGCAAAAATAAAAATTTAGGGGGAGAGTATAAGTAAATAAAAATGAAAAGAGAACTGGGAACTTGATTCAAGATGACTGAGAAATGATTGTATATCATCTTGAAATGCTTGTTTTTGCATGACTTGCGTTTTTAAAATGAGAAATGATAATAACTGATTTTGTTATCTGATTTACATCTTATTTTTAATTGTAAATAAAAGAAAAACAATCAGATTCTTTAATGATATGCTTGGTAGACTCAGCCTGAAGAATAAAGTAGACAATAGTATGATGATTTAAATTAAAGTATATGCTTAAGGATGTCTGGATTTACGCAATCATTTTGGCCTGCACAAAAACTGAGTCCTGACAAAAATTGGATTAAGAATTGATCTTTCACCCACCATGATACAAATCATATAAGCCATATCTTTGAGCCATGATTGGTGTATTTATGTGTCTTGTGTTTGTGCTAATCTCCTCTGCTGTACGGAAGTACTTACCTGGAGTGATGATCTCCTTTGCTGTACGATAGTACTGACCTGGAGCTCTCATCGGCACATGATTAAATGGTCATGTCCTTTGTTATACATGAGTATAGACCTGGAGCTCTCACCATTTTGATCTAAATAGTGTCAAATCATCTAAACGATGAATTCATCACATAATGCAATATTTTGTTGATAATCACTTGCACACTAATGCACAACGCCTTGCTATATAAAGATCGTAACAAAATTCAAGAAAGCCTGAGGTTGGGTGAGGGTTTTTGCCAAATGATTGTGGGGTCCTAGAATTCTAAAGTATTTAATCGAACCTTAACGAATCATTTGTTGCTTGTTGAAAAAGATAGGGCATGAGTTTAAGTGGACAAACATATCAGCAATCGTTATTGATCTGTTGGAGAATTTCAAAATTCATTCAAAGACTGTGATTAGATTTAGTTATCAGTGTGATCTCATTGCTTGACGATGATTAAATCAATCTTTGTGCTAAAGTATATCTTAAGGATGTGATCTCATGATCGATTAAGTTCTCGGTAATTAAAAATACACAAATAAAAAAATGTTATAATAAATATATATACATTAAAAATAGAAAAAATATAATAAAGTTCCATTTCAAAATTCTTTTAGGTCTTCAATATTATGCTGATTACCTTTTATCATTTTTCATGCATTTCACAGAAATTGTGCACAAACGAACACAGATTCGCTTGTTTTCAAACACAGATAAACACGAGTTTATTTTGTTAAAATGAAATGATCTAATTAGAAATGTCGAGATTGTGTTTGTGAATGTGTTTCAGATTTTTGCTGTAAGTGATGGTCGATCATCAGTTGAGCAGTGTACCTGATCAGATAATCTGTTCCTCAAGTTTGCAGAAGATACCGAGCTAGGAATCCTCCTCCTACATCTTCTGAAGCACTCAAGATTAGAGATTGGGGAAAGCTGTTCCAATATCTTCACAAAGGATGCACTGGAGAAAGGGGAGCATATAAATAGGGGGAGCGTACGAGATGAATAATTTTTCTCATCAGATTCAGAAAGCTTCAATTTGAAGATATTTCTATTGTTGACGTCTCGGTGCTGAATTTGTTTGAAGACGTTGATAATGATACACTAAGAGGCAGTATCTTTGGAGCTGTAAAAGATAGTCTATATTATCAATAGTGAAAGTCAACAAAAGTCACGTCACGGTCAAAGTCAACAAAAGTCAAACCGAACACATTCGAGACGAGGAACCGAGACGAGACGTTGAAGATTTAAATGACTATGATTTTTATTGTAATAAATATATTTTGTGTGAACAAAATATATTTTATCTTGTTTTTAGTCATTTTTATGCTTAATATGTAATTTTGTATTAATTAGCCAAAGTCTAGGGGGTTAAGTGCAATTAGTGAATATTAGTCTAGACTATAAATAGGTTAATTGTCATTAGGTTTGGGTTAATGGTTATATGACCAATTGATTGAGGGATTTACTTGTAGACAATATTATTAGCAATCAATAGAGATTAAAGGGGTTTTATTGTGATTATCATTATTTTGATCTAATTCTTCATGATTTGATTCAAGTTTGATCATCCTGGATTTACAATTATATAATAAAGTTCCATTTCAAAATTCTTTTAGGTCTTCCATATTATGCTGATTACATTTTATCATTTTTCATGCATTTCACAGAAATTGTGCACAAACGAACACGGATTCGCTTGTTTTCAAACACAGATAAACACGGGTTTATTTTGTTAAAATGAAATGATCTAATTAGAAATGTCGAGATTGTGTTTGAGAATGTGTTTCAGATTTTTGCTGTAAGTGATGGTCGATCATCAGTTGAGCAGTGTACCTGATCAGAGAATCTGTTCCTCAAGTTTATAGAAGATACCGAGCTAGGAATCCTCCTCCTACATCTTCTGAAGCACTCAAGATTAGAGATTGGGGAAAGCTGTTCCAATATCTTCACAAAGGATGCACTGTAAAAAGGGGAGCATATAAATAGGGGGAGCGTACGAGATGAATAATTTTTCTCATCAGATTCAGAAAGCTTCAATTTGAAGATCTTTCTATTGTTTACGTCTCGGTGCTGAATTTGTTTGAAGACGTTGATAATGATAGACTAAGGGGGAGTATTATTGGAGCCGTAAAAGATAGTCTATATTATCAACACAGTGAAAGTCAACAAAAGTCAATGTCACGGTCAAAGTCAACAAAAGTCAAACCGAACACGTTCGAGACGAGGTACCGAGACGAGACGTTGAAGATTTAAATGACTAGGAGTTTTATTGTAATAAATATATTTTGTGTGAACAAAATATATTTTATCTTGTTTTTAGTCATTTTTATGCTTAATATGTAATTTTGTATTAATTAGCCAAAGTCTAGGGGGTTAAGTGCAATTAGTGAATATTAATCTAGACTATAAATAGGTTAATTGTCATTAGGTTTGGGTTAATGGTTGCATGACCAATTGATTGAGGGATTTACTTGTAAACAATATTATTAGCAATCAATAGAGATCAAAGGGGTTTTATTGCAACCATTAACCCAAAACTAATGACAAATAACCTATTTATAGTCTAGACTAATATTCACTAATTGCACTTAACCCCCTAGACTTTGGCTAATTAATACAAAATTACATATTAAGCATAAAAATGACTACAAACAAGATAAAATATATTTTGTTCACACAAAATATATTTATTACAATAAAACTCCTAGCCATTTAAATCTTCAACGTCTCGTCTCGGTTCCTCGCCTCGAACGTGTTCGGTTTGACTTTTGTTGACTTTGACCGTGACGTTGACTTTTGTTGACTTTCACTGTGTTGATAATATAGACTATGTTTTATAGCTCCAATAATAAATTGTAAATCCAGGATAATCACACTTGAATCAAATCATGATGAATTAGATCAAAATATAATAATCACAATCAAAACCCCTTTGATCTCTATTGATTGCTAATAATATTGTTTACAAGTAAATCCCTCAATCAATTGGTCATTCAACCATGAATCAACACTAATGACAATTAACCTATTTATAGTCTAGACAAATATTCATTAATTGCACTTAACCCCCTAAACTTAGGCTAATTAATATAAAATTACATATAAAGCATAAAAATGACTCAAACAAAGTAAAATATATTTTGTTCACACAAAATATATTTATTTACAATAAAACTCCTAGTCATATTAAACTTCAACGTCTCATCTTGGTTCCTCGTCTCGAACGTGTCGGGTTTGACTTTTGTTGACTTTGACCGTGATGTTGACTTTTGTTGACTTTCAGAGCGTTGATGATATAGATTATCTTTTACAGCTCCAACAATACTCCCCCTTAGTCTATCATTATCAACATCTTTAAACGAAATCAACATCGAGAAGTCAACAGTAGAAATGTTGATGCATGTATGTCCCTAGATCATGATTTGTAATGTAATAAATCTTGTCTGTCTGATTATGATGTAAGTTGTATTGATTAATGAAATGACATGGATTGTTTGTTATCTGTAATGTTTAATATTTCATTAATGAGTCGTGATTGAATTGATTGGGTTTATGATTGTTTGAATGGTTACACATAATGTTATATTAATTAAAACATTCAAACATAACCTAATGAAGTTCTCATGCGAATGGCCCATGCGAATGGACCACACGCATGAATAACTTACGATTGACTCAATCGCACGACTGAACCAGGAGAATGGATCAGTCGTATGATTGACACATAAGATTGGCTCAGTCGCACGACTGAACACTCTGTCGTGCAGATGAATCAACCGCATGGTTCAATCGCACGACTGAACCATACTTATGGCCCAGTCGCACGATTGAACAATACTAACCTATAAATAGACCCAATTCGTGGAAAAATGTAAGCATTCATACCATTATGATTCCAGACTTACCCTAGCCGTCCAGAGACCTCCCAAATCCTTCTCCAAGTTCACAGAACACATTAGATCGATTCCTAATCGACTTCTAACGTTAGATTCAATTCTTGATTGATTCTTCGTGTGTTCTCACTGATTGGATCGCCAATCAAATAGGATTCCGCACTATTTGAGTTGGTTTAACACGCTAATCACTAGGTATTTCGTTCAAATACCAGGTCCTAACAAGTGGTATCAGAGCCAGGTTCTTGATTACGTGTTGATTCAATCAAGATTGCATAAAAGTTTGTGTTTTTGCACTAAAAAACGCAATCTTTGGTGTCAAAAGTGATCTTGGACGTTCCCTGCTCATCGAAGTTTGGTTTCTACGGACTTAGGCGATTAGGACTTGTGAAATTTCGAATTTTTACGGCTGAAACCCGTCAAACCTAGAAAATTTCGCAAAACAGCAGCTTCAGTCGCACGAGTGACCCATTCGCACGACTGGACTCCATTCGCATTGCTTATTCGCACGATTGGATCTAGTCGCACCTTCATTCGGCCGACTGAACCGTTCGTTTGCATAGCTCATACGCGCCAGTTCAGCCGCACGATTGAACCAGTCGCAGAGTTCATACGCACGATTAGACCATCCGCATCCTTCAGTCGCATCAGTGAAAGTTGTTTGATTAGAATTTAAGTTATTCGCCATGGAAGATCAGATGTCAGCCTTTACTGTTGGGAAGGACTCGAGGATACAGAACCTGCTGCTGCTTGAGAGTGAGGTGGGTAATCACAATAAACCACCAAAGCTCTTGACTTTAGATGAGTTTCCCCACTGGAAACAACGTTTTGAGATCTACCTCAATGGAGTAGATCCTAATTTGTGGGAAGCCATTGAGATTGGGTATAGTACGCCGGTGGGAGCTGATGGAGTTAAGCTAACGTTAGGTGGGATGACGGACGCACATAAAGTCAAGTACAATGCAGAAAAAAGGGTTTATGCATTGATCACTCAGTCCATCCCAAAAGACATATTCCACAGTATTCAGAGAATAAGCAGTCCAAGAAACTGTGGATGAGCTAGAGAAGAGGTATGATGGAAATGCTTCGTTGAAGGCAATCAAGGCAAAGGAGTTAAAGAAGGAATTCGATAACTCTCATCGATTGGTAACGAGAGTTTAGACGACGTCATAGATAGATTCTACCACTTGATGAGCGAACTGCATACACATGGAGTGGAAACGACCATGGAAGAGAAAGTGAGTAACTTCGCAGACGGATTGCCTGATAAGTGGGCTTCATTCGTGTCTAACCTGAGACAGAATGGAATGCTTGTAAAGCTGGATATTAATGACTTCATTCTTAAGTTGCGAGAAGAAGCACTAAGGATGAAGTACAGAGCCAGAAGTCTTCGTACACACAAAATCCAGCTTTGTACAACGCCACGCCTCAAGCTAAGACATCTGGAGCACCTCTCCAGACTGCTTTGTGTCTAGCTCGTCAGGTCCTTCACATGCTTCTCCTTCTGGATCAGACACGTCAGGGTCGTCTTGTACCCACTATATTGGATCAGAAGCAAGTGCTACCAAACTGAAGACCGAGAACCTCGGTAATGTGACTGTGGAAGTAGCTCGAGAGCATATGGATCTTTAGCTGCAGTGGTTCATTCATATGATGGACTTGTTGCCGGGAAGATTGGAAACTGCCATCTGGCAGATGAGGACTACGAGCAGGTGGACGAAATGGAGCTTGAGAGGATGGATATAATGTGGGCCTTAGCTAGTGCTGTCCGGAGGGCGAAGAAGTTTGTTTAAAAAGACCGGACAGAACTTGGTAGCTACTAAGGATACCACATTTGGCTTTGACAAGAGCAAAGTGACCTGCTTCAACTGTGGAGAGAAGGGGCACTTCAAAGAGAATGTGTCAAGCCAAAGAAGACGGGTAATGGGAACCCGTTCTCGTCCTTTACTCGCCAAGACAAGCAAGCTTCCAGTTCTACTTCATCAAACAAGGATCCAAAAGCCTTGACTGCTCATGATGATGAAGGACAGGATTGGAGTTTTAGGTTTGTCTCACCAGGAAATCACCAGTGCCATTGTAAGGATATATTTAATGATGATCTTGAGTGAAGGTGATCTAGCATTTGAGATAGCGATGTCACATAGTGAGAAGCAACTGCAAACGAGGTCATTACAAGCCAAAGGAGACTTCCTTCCAAGTCAGAGACAGAAAACACAGAATCACCAGAACCAGACCTCATCTGCTCTGCGTTGATGGCTAGCTCTTCTGAACCAACTCAGGTAGTACTACTGACCAAATGTTTAATAATCATGCTTGTTCTGATTGTGATACTTTTAGGAATAGCATAGATGAAATTTTGCTAGGTTTAGATCATAATGATAACTTAGTAAAAGATTTACAACTGTGCACTGAGGCTAATAGAGTATTAAAACAAAATGAGCATAGTTTAAAGAAAAGATAGACCTATTGACTAACAGCTTAGGGAAACCGAAGTAGTTGCCTTTAACCAAGCAAATGACATTAGGTACTATCTAAACTCCCTAGAAGACACTAAGAAGCAAAAGGCAGTTCTAGAAGTAGAAGTAAATTCATTAAAAGAAAACTGCATAGTTGGACTAGTTCTTCACACATAGTTCAACACTTAGTGAGAGAAAGGAATAACGGGGAGGGATTAGGTTACAAAGTGGTTCCACCACCACCTGAGACCTTGATGAACACTAAGACTAGACCAGTAAATAATAACCCCATCAAGGATCACGTGGTGTCTACTCCTCTTGTTAGTGATCCAGATACCTCATGTTCATCTACTGAATCTGGACACAAACAAAAGGAGGCCACTTCAAAGGCAAAGGGTAAATTGCCTTGTGTTAATCTGGAAAATGAATTTGAAAAGTTAACTTAAAGTCAGGGTCAAACAGAGTCAAATCAGAACCTAAAAGGACTTCAAATGTTAATTTTTCACATGCTTCAAGTCAAAAACCAGTTAACCAAAAAGAGAAAGATGTTAAACAGGTTAAAACAGTTAATTTTGTTAAACCAGAGAAAACATCAAACGCACAAGAGTCAAAACCTAAAGTGATTGATGTTACTAGAGTGTCACGCACTTCTCCACAAAGAAAGTCTACTCATAAAGTTGATAGCCGGTCATGCTACAACTGTGGAGAATGTGGACACATTGCTTCCTATTGTCCTTTCTATCAGACACCTAGGAAGAAGATTGATCTTCAGGACTCTAACCTAGGTTTCTAAGAGGAGTTCTCTGACTCCACCTAGAAGAGCTAGTGAACCTAAAGTCCAACCTGTAAGCCAGACGACTGTTTATCATAAACAGGCCTTGCACAAATCTGGCTTATGGAAAGAGAAGTCATCCTGCGTGTCTGATACTGATGACAAGAAGGAACCTGAGCTACCCTCACCCTCTAAGGGTCAATGGGTGGAGTTTATGATGTGTGATGCCTCTGGGAAACCCAAGCCAGTAAAGGCTTGGGTTCCTAACCTAAACTAATTCATTTACTTTGTATGTGCAGGGTGTTCGATACAGCGCTGAGACTAACACGTGGATTGTAGACAGCGGAGCATCCAGGCACATGACAGGAAATAGAGCCCTTTTATCAAACGTCAAGCAAATAAAAGGAGGGCATGTTTCCTTTGCTGGAAACAAGGGAGGCTATATCACAGCTCAGGGAGAAGTGGGAAATCAGAAAGTTAAGTTTGATAAGGTGAACTACGTTCAACAACTTCAGAATAACTTACTTTCTGTTTCCCAAATCTGTGATAAAGGATTTAAGGTCATCTTCGACAACAAGAAGTGTTACGTGCTGAAGAAAGACTACGTGATCCCAGAGGACCAAGTTCTGATGACTGCTTCAAGATATAAAGACCTTTATGTCTTGGATCTGTCAACAGCTGCTACAACGGATCATGAGGTTCAGTGCTTTCTATCTAAAGCTACTGAGAAGGATTCCATCTCCTGGCATAGGAGAATGGGACACATTAGTCAAAGGAAGATGAATCATTTGATTCAGAAGGATTTGGTGAGAGGAGTTAATGTCAAGAACTTCCAACTTCCTGACTTTTGTGTAGCTTGCAAGAAAGGCAAACAGACAAAGAAGTCTCATAAGGAAAAGAAAGTTCATTCAATAGAACTTCCTCTTGAACTTCTTCACATGGATCTGTTTGGTCCAGTCAGTACAAAGAGCATTGCAGGCGACTTGTACTGTTTTGTGGTCACTGATGACTACTCAAGGTTCACTTGGGTAATGTTTCTGAAATCCAAATCAGAAACATTTGAGTCATTCAAGGAGTTAGTAACCACACTGGAATCTCTCTACAAGCTAAAAGTTAGACAAGTACGCTCAGACAACGGGACAGAATTCAAGAATCAATGGATGGAGGCATACTGCAAGGAAAAGGGAATTGTGCATCAATTCACTTCTGCCTACACGCCTCAGATGAATGGTGTTGCTGAGAGGAAGAACAGAAGCTTGATAGAGACAACACGGACTATGCTGGCGGACTCAAAACTGCCTATCCAATTCTGGAATGAGGCAGTGGCAAATGCATGTTATACACTGAATCGAGTCCTAATAGTCAAGCGCCACGGAAAGACATGTTACGAGCTACTACAAAGACGCAAACCGAATTTGGAGTATCTTGAACCTTTTGGCGCGCCGTGCACACTTCTGAAGAAGACACAAGAAGGAAAATTCAGCGAGAAGGCGGATGAAGGAATCTTTCTAGGATACAACATACCGAACAAGCGAGTTTACAACAACTCAACGGGTCTTGTAGAAGTGTGGTGTAATGTTGACGTTCAGAGATATACCACACCACCTACAGGCAAAGGACCCGCCTACTTCTTCGACTATGATGGATTCTTCAAGTCCTTCAACATCCCTCTCTCCCCTCGGATGATGAGTTAGCTACTAGGATGATGTATGATATCCTAATACACCATCTAGCTCACAAGGAGAATCATCTACTCAGTCAGGGGGAGTAGTCAATGACAGTGACTCCTCCTCTGAAGATGAAGCTGAAGCAGATGACCAGAACAGTCAGGAGGAACAGGTTCCAGTTCCTGAAAGTCCACAAGCATCTACCAGTGATGCACCTTCGACTTCGGAACCTCAAACTCCAACTACCTCAGATGCAGAACCAAATGTTCATAATCTCGGTTCTGAGGTGACTGTCCCTACTACTCCAGGATCACGACTAAACGTCTATCATCCCCTTGACAATGTTATTGGGGATGTCAGATCAGGAGTACAAACCCGAAATCAGCTATACTCAGCTGATTACGCCTCGGTTATGGAGAAGGGTTACATTCATGATGGTGCTTATCGATGTTTTGTCTCGCAGGTAGAGCCAAAATATGTCAGTGAGGCACTAAATGATGAGGCGTGGGTGAGTGCCATGCAAGAAGAACTTCTGCAGTTCAAGAAGTTAGGTGTATGGACTCTGGTTGATAGACCTAAAGGTGCTAAAGTCATTGGCACCAAATGGGTATTGAAATGCAAGAAGGATAACCAAGGGGTCATTATCAGGAACAAAGCTCGATTGGTGGTTCAGGGTTTTCGCCAAGTCGAGGGGATTGACTACAATGAGGTGTTTGCACCCGTGGCAAGCATGGAAGCCATTCGTATCTTCCTTGCCTATGCATCATACATGAAGATTAAAGTCTACCAATTAGATGTGAAAAGTGCATTCCTTCATGGGGAAATCAGGGAAACAGTCTATGTAAGTCAACCCGAGGGATTTGAAGATCCTTATCATCGGGATAGAGTTTACAAGCTCGACAAGGCTTTATATGGGCTTCATCAAGCTCCTCGAGCTTGGTATGAGAAACTCTCGACTCATCTGGTGAAACACGGCTTTCGCAGGGGAGTCATTGACTGCACGCTGTTTATTAAAAAAAGGATGGCGACCTACTGCTTGTACAGATCTATATTGATGACATAATCTTCGGTTCAAAGAACGAAGAGTTATGCAAAGAATTTGAAGCAGTGATGAAGAAAGAGTTTGAGATGAGTGCTATGGGGGAGATGAAGTTCTTTCTCGGGTTACAGGTGGATCAGACACCAAATGGGATCTTTCTACATCAGACCAAGTATGTAGGAGACATTCTCAGTCGCTTTGACATGGAGAATGCTTCTGCTGCTGGGACTCCACTTGCTACCAATCACGATATAGCACCTGATGAGAATGGAGATCTTGTAGATGCCACGATGTACCGAGGAATGATTGGATCCCTTATGTATCCCACTGCCTCAAGACCTGATATTATGTATGCTACATGTTTATGTTCTAGATATCAGGCTAAACCTAAGGTCAACCATCTGATCGGGGTCAAGAGGATTTTTCGTTATCTGAAGAGTACACCCACACTTGGATTGTGGTACCCTCATGATGATGACTTTGAGCTTACCGCGTATAGTGACTCGGATTACGGGGGCTGCAAGATGAACTACAAGTCTACATCAGCAGGGTGTCAATTCTTTGGGAGAAGATTAGTTACCTGGCAGTGTAAGAAGCAGACATCGGTTGCATTGTCAACCTGTGAAGCCGAATATGTTGCTGCTGCAAGTTGCTGTTCACAAATCATCTGGATTCAACAGCAAATGCGGGATTACGGTTTAAAATTCTCGTCTACTCCTATTTTGTTGATAACTCTGCTGCAATTGCAGTAACTAAAAATCCGATTCAACATCCTAAGACCAAACACATCGGTATTAAATACCATTTCATAAGAGATTGTTTTGAAAAGAACTTAATTGATGTGGTTAAAATTAATACTGATTTTCAACGCGCTGACCTCTATACTAAAGCCTTTGATAAACCACGTTTTCAATATTTGCTAGAGGTCAACGGTGTTAAAAAGAAAAGTGAGGTAATTCCTGATGATGATAATGTGTAGTCCGATGTAGTTTAGTTAAAGTTTTTTTATTTTATTTTATTTGTTTATTTTCGTCTGTTAAATTTAAACTCATGTTATTTTGCTGTTTATTAAAATCCTAAAATAATTAAACCAGTAATGATTTTAGTATTTTAGGGGGAGAATATGTCAGCAAGTTAACATTAAAAAAAAACGAGGGAGAAGGAGTAAATAGCTGATATAAGGTAGATCGTGTCTGTGATACCGATTCAATACCTTTGGAAAATGATAGTACACAGGAACAAATCAAGAGGGACTTTAAAAATTTAAGTTTTGAAAAGATGCAAAAATTCAAAGTATAAGTCTGTGTAGTCTAAGCAATATAAAAGGGAAGATGATAGAAAACTGGTAACTCCTAAGGTAACACAAAGAAAGTAGACTTAGAGATTGCTAGACCACAAATGATATGTCGGTAGATTCAACACAATAGATAATTAGACCTGATTGGTGATCTCAAGATCAAACTAAGTTGTTCAACTGACTGTGGGCTTCCATCTTATCACTGGTTAACACAATCAAAAATATTCCAATAAAGGGTAATGAGCATGTAAACGCCACAAATGTGTGCAGATGACCATAATTAGAGCAAAGCAAGAAAAAAATGAAAGACAAATGCTATAAAGCTAATGACTTATGTTGTTGGTGCATTTTGTGTAAAATAAAATAAGCTGCTCTAACAAGGAGATAGGTTGTGTGCCTCTCTGTTGTGCGATGGCACTGACATGAGGATAAGCATAACCTAGATATTCTAGAGTTCATTGTTGTTTGCCGCCTCTCTGTTGTGCGATGGCACTGACCTGAGGACTGGCTTCTCTTTGAAAGCTCTAAGAATAGTCTCTTCCTGTAATAATACCCGTAGACCGCTCAAAAGCTCCTGAGGAATGTTGATTACCATATAAGTGTGGGATCCACAAATGTTAGTTGAAATAATTAAACCTAAATCAGTCACCAGTCTGTGTCAAAAGACTGTGTATGGATTTAAGTGGACAAACATATTGACAATCATTGAGGCTGCATTTCTCAAAAGTTCAAATCAATGTGATAATCTAAGAGTTCCAGTATGATTCCCTAAAGTTGCTAATGACTCAGGATGAACACCAAGAATTGAGCATCAAAAGATTTTGATAGTCAGTCCTAAATGATTTGACTTGCCTGTATGATTCTAAAATTGAATTGGTCCAGATGTGGTCAATCCAAGTTGAAGCTGTCTATTCCGGAACCAAATCCCGTAGATGTCTATCTTAGGATTTATCTCTCACAAAAAGCCAAAAACAAGTTTGTTAGTGTAACTAGTTTAAATTTTCTAAGTTAGTTAGTAGTTTTTAATTTTAATTTTATTAGTTTGTCGGAGTACATCAGTAAAATCAGAAAGGAATCAACTCACTAAAAAGGGTCATGTCTGAGATGACCACATGTGCTTTAAAAATTTAAAACAGTCACGTCTGAGGTGACAAAGTGTTTAAAAGGGTCACGTCTGAGGTGACTAAATTGGTTAAAAGGATCACGTCTGAGGTGATCAAAATGTTTTCAAGATAAAATGATCATGTCTGAGATGATCAAAAGCTCATAACGTTAATTTCAAAAGTTAAAAGGGTTTTAAATGGAAATTGGTAAAAATTGCAGAAAATTAACTAAGTGTGACCCATTCGCACGATTGGACCATGCAAATGGACCAACCATGCGAATGGCTTTCACTCGCACGAATGGACATAAGAATGAGCCATTCACACGAATGGCTTATCAGAATGGCCCATTCGACCGATTGAAAGGGGGAGAATGAGTTAGTCGACCGACTGAGAATCATTCGGTCAACTGAACATGCGAATGAAAGGCACGACTGAGTCAGTCGACCGACTGAACCTCAGTCGGTCAACAGCATGCGACTGACTGGGCCAATCGCACGATTGAGCCAGAGTCGCCCGAATGAACTGAACGACTGAGGCCAGTCGGCCGTCTGAACTCAGCTTCAGTATTTAAAGGGCACAGTCGATCGCATTTCATTCACCACACCCCAATCGCTCTCAAATCGCATACCCTACCGTTACGCTGCCAAATTTTCATCAGACCTTGTTTTCGTCTTGATCTTCATTCACTGACGCTTGCTATTGATTATCCAGGTAGTTTGAAGACTCATCCTTCAAAAACATGAAAGATTCAAAACCTAATTCTGACTACTCGACTATGAAACAAGAACCAAGACTAGGAAGACCAAATAACCTATCAAAACTAAACAAAACGTTAAAATTAAATCCAATAGGTTATTAGTAACAAGAATGCGAGTCTACTGAACCGGTTATCTGTGTTAAAACACTTGTTTTGTTGAAGATTCGAACGATTGGCGACTGAACTACAGGACAGGCGACTAGTCGCCCGGATGAACTCCAATTGCACGATGGAAACTTGCGATTGGACAAATCGCCCGAATGAACCATGCGATTGAGCTAAGTCGGCCGACTGAACTATTCGCAGACTCAGTCAGCAGACTGAACCCAATCACATGTCACACTGACCAGAATGAGCTCAGTCGCATGAAAGAACAGACGACTGACTTCAGTCGCATGATTCATTCTCACGAATGAATCAGAATGAGTTTCAACATTACACTTAGAACAGAATTTTCATGTCTTATGTACTAATGGTTCTATTTCATGTGTGTTTCAGGAAAATGGCTGAGAGATGGTCCATAAATCCAAAGCACAACATCTGTGCTCATTTGGATCACACTACCAGGAACGGGGCCGAGTTCACCGACATTATAGCCTTTCTTAGACGCTCCCGGATTCATAAGGCTATCTCCACTCCTTGCACGCCATACAGATCACTCCATCAGGCATTCTGGGAGAATGCCTCTGTGGACCGCTCCCATGAGCCCTACTGCATTAGGAGCTCTATACTGGGCCATGATATTGAGATCACTGCTGCCGACATCCAGAGGGTCCTCGAGTTTGGGGATGATACTGATCATCCTACTAGATTACATCCACTGACAGTGCGAGGATGCTTTCTGAGGATAAAGTACGCTGGGGACATCAACTCAGGTGTGCTCAACAAGAGCAACCTGAGCCCCCAGTACAAGTACTTAGCACACGTGATCCTCAAGTGTGTTGCATCGAGGAGGGGTGGGTTCGACGACCTCTCAGACCAGATCCAAAATGCCTACGTGGCACTGGTGCTGAACCACCCCTTCAGCTTTTCTAGCATGATATTCTCCTACCTGGTGGAGAACTTGAAGGCCAAGGGAAAGGAGGGGTTTTGTATGTACCCCAGGTTCTTACAGCTCATCTTTAACGAGAAGCTGCCACATCTGCCCAAAGAGAGTCATGATGCAGTGGCTTTAGAGATCATGGATGATACGACTCTGGGCCGGATGAGAGTTTATAGGGGGAAGCAGGTGAAGCCCCAAGTTAAGAGACTGATTGGCCAACTGGCCAACGAGAGGTATGTGGCGCCAGGCAGACGCAAATGGCGTCATGAGGACAGTGACTCTGATGATGAGAGGCTGCTCCTCCCAGAGATTGAGTCAGATGATGATGATAACGGAGACGCCGGGGATGATATGCCTGCTCCACCTAGAGGCACTGATTCAGATGTTATTCCCCTGGGGTCTGCCCCTGCCGGAGAGGTTGCTGAGACGGCCGGTTTTATCAGGAGTTTGTTGTTGGTGATCAGGAGGAGGAGGAGTCTGATGAGGAGCCCATCACGAGAACTGTGGGAAGCAAGGTTGTTCCCACAGAACACGGGCTAAGGGTGGTTGGTGAACACCCTCGAGACTCCAGAGAGACAGAAACTGAACCGAGCTATGCTCCGGGTTCAGAAGGCAGAGCTGCAGGGGGAGCATCCACTTCCACTAGGACTAGGAGGAAGAGGATGGCTCAGCCCCATGGAATGAAGAAGAAGAAGCGTCGATTGACCTTCGTTACCACTGTAGCCTCTACTTCCACCACCACAGCCACCACTACCACCTCCACTGATATACCACCCACCACCACAGCCACCACATTCACCACTGCTACCACAGCCACCACCTTACCTACCACCACTGTACATTTCCCATCCACAACCATACCATTTACACCTACATCACCTTCACCATTTTACCGACCCATATTCACCACAGCCACTACCACCACCACCTCACATCATGCAGAACCGTCAACCCAGTCCTCGCACTTGTATGGATCTCCTCTACCTCCAATCGGGGTAGAGGAACAGCTGTCGGCGCTAAACCGTATGGTGATGCGCTTGCTAGCTGCAGATGAGGAGAAAGCTGCACAGATTCGCCAGCTGACCGACCTGACTGCTGCCCAGTCTCAGCAGATGGCAGAGCAGGCTCGTGTGATAGAGCAGCAGACCCAGCTGATGGATGCACAGAGAGTAGAGATGTCCCAACTCCAGGAGCATCATGTCCAATCAGCCAAACGTATAGAGGAGTTGGAGACTACCAACAAGACCATCATGCTGCGGTTAAAGGGATCAAAGGATGAGCCCTTAAAGATAAAGGAGGGTGACGGAGATGATGGAGATGGTGATGATGATGATGAAGATGATGATGAGGATGCGGAGGATACTGAGGATGAGGAAGAGACAGATGAAGAAAGGACAGAGGGAAAAGATGATGATGACGAAGCAGAAGGAGGGGATGCGGCTGCATCGGCCTCTGCTTCAGGTCAAGAAAGACGATCGAAGAATCGACAGGACCAGTCAGCTACCACCTCTGCTCCTCCGAGCGATGAGACCATGATTCAAGACAAAAGTACAGATTAGATGTCTTATGTATTTATTTATTTTTGTGTTTGAATCATGTACTGAAAACAAATCTTTTGACTGTTGATATAGTAAGTTAATGTAATTCTGTTTGATTACTTACTAATGATTTATGTGTTGAATGTTTAAATCAAACAGATCCAAATTTTCAAAGAGATGAGTTTGATATTGCTCCCCTTCAACAGGTCAAGACTCAACTAACCATGATTCTTGATCTGCAAGGGATTGTAAGAAGGTCTGTGAGTTATACCCCTGAAGAAGGGGAAATAATTCATGACCTATCTAACGAGCAACTGGCAGAGATGTTCAGACTCAATCTGGATGGTATAGTCAAAGATGCTCCAACAGTTGATCCGACTAGTGATGAAGAGCTAAATGATGTTGATGAAGTCGAAGTCGAAGATATCACTGCAGAAGAGTACCCTCAGTATGCTGACAACGAGGGTAATGTGGTCCCCAATCTGGGTGAGTCCCTCGTCAGTGATGCTTTTGAGGTACTGAACAAGATGGAGCAGGAAACTGAAAAGGCAGAAGGAACAGCCCAAGCCTCAAATGACGACGTTGACATTCGAAAGGCTGAGTGGGCTGCCTGTTTTGAAGAAGTGAGAGCCCAACGTGCTGCACCAAAGAAAGATGCCTACACCAAGCTCTACAGAGTCAAGAAACAACACAAGGTGTCAGGCAGGATTATCGCATGGGCTTATTTTGATGATCTTAACGCGTATGCTGTTAAGAGGGAACAAGGAATAGAGTACTTCAGATTTCCACATGATCTGAAGACTCTACCTGGTTTTGAGCTCAACCAGCTGGCTAAGCTAAAGTTGTTGTATGCTGACCCAAGGAAGATGTCAGGCTGGTTCGAGGCTGCCCTTAAGAAGGAGTACCACACCAGATGGGTTAACTTCAGACCCCAACAGCCTACTAGGTACATAAGAAGGTCTGAGGTTGATGCCATTACTGGCAAGCCCAAGATTTTGTTGAAGTGGAGTCCTCCGCGCACTATGTCGAGAATCCCTCTCAGGGAAATGCCACAGGATTTCACTCCACACTTCAAATGGTGGTACTATGATTGGAGAACAGCTGAAGCGGTCATAGTCCTAAATAAAGAGGGACAAATGGATACAATCAGGGTATTCGACCCAATGTGGCTAACTAACTTATCTGCTAATGATGTCTATACATTATACAAGTGGCCACTGTTCTATGACACGCAAGATATTGTACAAGCACTCCAGTTCCAAAACGTTATACGACTCTGCTTTGCGTTTGAGATTCACGCAGGAGTCACCAAAGAGGAAAAGTACAAGAAGTATAAGGAGGTTATGCAGAAGACAAGAGATTAGATAGATCTAGGTCCAAGGGGGAGTTTGTTGATGCATGTATGTCCCTAGATCATGATTTGTAATGTAATAAATCTTGTCTGTCTGATTATGATGTAAGTTGTATTGATTAATGAAATGACATGGATTGTTTGTTATCTGTAATGTTTAATATTTCATTAATGAGTCGTGATTGAATTGATTGGGTTTATGATTGTTTGAATGGTTACACATAATGTTATATTAATTAAAACATTCAAACTTAACTTAATGAAGTTCTCATGCGAATGGCCCATGCGAATGGACCACACGCATGAATAACTTCATACGATTGACTCAATCGCACGACTGAACCAGGAGACTGGATCAGTCGTATGATTGACACATAAGATTGGCTCAGTCGCACGACTGAACACTCAGTCGTGCGGATGAATCAACCGCATGGTTCAATCGCACGACTGAACCATACTTATGTCCCAGTCGCACGATTGAACAATACTAACCTATAAATAGACCCAATTCGTGGAAAAACATAAGCATTCATACCATTACGCTTCTAGACGTACCCTAGCCGTCCATAGACCTCCCAAATCGTTCTCCAAGTTCACAGAACACATTAGATCGATTCCTAATCGACTTCTAACGTTAGATTCAATTCTTGATTGATTCTTCGTGTGTTCTCACTGATTGGATCGCCAATCAAATAGGATTCCGCACTATTTGAGTTGGTTTAACACTCTAATCACTAGGTATTTCGTTCAAATACCAGGTCCTAACAAGAAAGATCTTCAATTTGAATCTTTCTGAATCTGATAAGAAAGATTTTTCATCTCAAAAGCTCCCCCTATTTATATGCTCCCCGTTTTCGAGTGCATCCTTTGTGAGGATATTGGAACAGCTTTCCCAAATCTCTAATCTTGAGTGCTTCAGAAGATGTAGGAGGAGGATTTCTAGCTCGGTGTCTTCTGCAAACTTGAGGAACAGGTTCTCTGAACAGGTACACTACTCAACTAATGATCGGCCATCACTTACAGCAAAAATCTGAAACACATTCTCAAACACAATCTCGACATTTCTAATTAGATCATTTCACTTTAACAAAATAAACCCGTGTTTATCTGTGTTTGAAAACAAGCGAACCCGTGTTCGTTTGTGCGCAAATTCTATGAAATGCATGAAAAATGATAATATGTAATCAACATAATATTTAAGACCTAAAAGAAATTTTGAAATGAAGATTTATTATAATTTCTTTAGTATATACATTTATTATAATATTTTTTTTATCTATTAAATATTTTTTTTGTTTTTTTTAAACGAGAACTGAATCGATCATGAGATCATATCCTCAAGATATACTTTAGCACAAAGATGAATTTAATCATCGACAAGCAATGAGATCACACTGATAACTGAATCTAATCACAGTCTTTAAATGATTTTGAAATTCTCAAACAGATCAATAACGATTGCTGATATGTTTGTCCACTTAAACTCATGCCCTATCTTTTTCAACAAGTAGTAAATGATTCGTTAAGGTTCGATTAAATGCTTTAGAATGCTAGGACCCCACAATCATTTAGCCAAAACCCTCAACCAACCTCAGGATTTCTTGAATTTCGTAACGATCTTTACAGAGCAAGGCTTGTGCATTAGTGTGCAAGTGATTATCGACAGAATATTGCATTCTGTGATGAATTCATCGTTCAGATGATTTGACACAACTTAGACCAAAATGGTGAGAGTTCCAGGTCTATACTCACGTATAACAAAGGAGATGACCATTTAATCATGTGCCGATGAGAGCTCCAGGTCAGTACTATCATACAGCAGAGGAGATCATCAATCCAGGTCAGTACTTCCGTACAACAGAGGAGATTAGCACAAACACAAGACACATAAATACACCAGACATGGCTCAAAGATATGACATATATGATTTGTATCATGGTGGGTGAAAGATCAATTCTCAATCCACTTTTTGTCACGACTCAGTTTTTGTGCAGGCCAAAATGATTGCGTAAATCCAGACATCCTTAAGCATATATTTTAATTTAAATAATCATACTGCTATCTACTTTACTCTTCAGCCTGAGTCTACCAAGCATATCATTAAAAAATCTGATTGTTTTTCTTTTATTTACAATTAAAAATAAGATGTAAATCAGATAACAACATCAGTTACTTTCATTTCTCATTTTAAAAACGCAAGTCATGCAAAAACAAGCATTTCAAGAAGATATACAATCATTTCTCAATCATCTCAAATCAAGTTTTCAGTTCTCTTTTCATTTTTATTTACTTATACTCTCCCCCTAAATTTTTATTTTTGCAAATTTTTTTTATTTTATATTTTTTTATTTTATATTTTTTTATTTTATATTTTTTTATTATTATTATTTTTTTATTATTATTTTTTTAATTGTTTTTAAATTGTACAAAAATAAAAATTTATCAAAGAAGGTCTTCCAAACTACACTGATATGAAAATAAGAAATGAATTCTCAAAAAATATGCAGTGACTATGAAGTGAGAACTGTGATAATGCAGATAAAAATCCAGATTATGGATATAATACCATGACCTTAACCTGTTTGTTCCGCCTCAAATTTGAATTAGGAACAATCCATGTCAGTAAACCGGATTACTAACAGTCCTCCTGAATTGTTCCTGCACTCATAAACAGATTAGTTTGAAAGGGTAACCCAGGCCATCGTAGTCCTGGAAGTTCCTTTTTCATCAAGATAAGTAACAAGCTTCTGCACACAACCGTTTAAACAATCGGGGATTGTTGTATCCTTCTTTTTAATTTGCCAAATTTGTTTCGGTTCAATTAAATTGGATTTGAATGAATTAAATTTGGAAATCATTTTCTTTTTAAGACTAGAAGGAAAAGAATTTGATTTTGAACTTTTGTTCATTTTCATCTTTGTATCATGTGAAACCGGCTTCACATGAAAAGGTTTGGATGGAGGGTTTTTCATCCAACCATTCAAAGATGTGTGCTTTTTATATCTTGATCCAGAGAAGCAACCTATGTTGCCTTTACCGTCTGGAATATTCTTTGTAGACTTACATTCAGAGAAGCAATTTGTTTTGCCTTTACCATTTGAAGCAAGTCTTTGAGGGTACTTCTTTACCACATGACCTTCTTTTCCACACTCAAAACAAGCCTTGAATGGCTTTTGATTCTTTGTAGTCTCGTGTTGTGCAGGTGGTGATGAGGATTGCTTGGAACTTGTAGCAGATTCTTGCTTGTTCTGAAGTTTCCCGTGCTAAGCAGTGAATGAGATCTTTACTGTTTGACTGGGATGCTTTGCAATTGGAGAAGAGATCCGTATCGGTCTTGATTCAATGTTAGGAAGCTTTTGAGACATGACACTGTCAGGAGATATCTTGATATGAGAGGAACCAACACGTTCCTCTATGATTGATTCATCATCTGAGCTTATCCAGTCTTGTATACACAGATCTGCTTCCAAAGGATCTTGATTGACACCTCTTATTGTGTTGGCTTTGCTTATAGGATTCTGATTGTCTGATGATTCAACAATTGTTCCTTCTTTGACAAACCTGACAGGAACAAACGAAGGAATGTTACCTGATTTGAATTTGTTGAAGAAAGTTGGAGAAGCAACTGAAATTGGTGTTGGAGCATCAGAAGTGGAATTGGCATTAATCTTCTTATCAGACCCTTGCCTAAAGAATCCTAAACCTACAGGAGAATCCTGCACATCTCTAACCTCTTTAAGATTAACGTTGCTTAAACCTGCATTTAAACTATTAGTTTTTGCAGCTTCAATCAAATCATTAGATGGATGAGGTTGAGGCATAGGAGAGTAACAATGGGTGCTAGAAGGAGGATAGACGTATGGATTTTCACCACAACCCACTCCCGTTTTAATCCTAGCTCCCCTTTGTTTACACAGTAGCTCTTCCTGATTCATTCCGGATATGGTCCATCTATCAAGCTTTGTTTTAAGCTTGCTTGTTTCAAATTCAGCCAAAGTGACTCTTTCGTTTAAAAGATTAATTTCAACATTTCTTTCAAGAAGAGTTCGTTTTAAATGATCATTTTCTTTTAAAGCTTCATTTAATTATATGAAATACTTGGCTTCATTCTTTTTAAGTTCTGCGTTTATGGTGGTTAACTACTTTTGGTTATTTAAAAGTAACCTATTAGCTTTATACACACCAAATAAACGAATTTTGCAAGCAGAAGAACACATATCCTGAACTGTCTCGTATGGAAGATCCAGGATGACTCTTTCAGCAGTAAGAGCCTTCTCGCAGTTGCAAACTCTGGTATTTCGCTTCCATTTCTCTTCCTTCTCAGCGTCACAAACTTCAGCATTCAACTCAGCTCCACCTTTACCCATTGATGTCTGCTTAAGCTCCTCTTGTACCTCTTCAGTTTCAGGTTTCGGTAAACCGTCGGAATTGGTGCCAGAATTTGATCTCTCTTTTGGTTTCTCTTTGGAGTTTGAAGTGATCTTTGGAGTTAGATATGTCGCTTCATAGTACTCACGAAATTTGATATCCAACTCAATCTCTTTCATTTTGTTGATCACCTCCATCAGTTTGTAATCCCGAAAGCCTCTATCTCGTTGAATCGACTTGCCGTGTGAGCTCCATTCTGATGGGAAGGAATCAAGCAATCTTATAACTTGTTCATGATTTCCCAGTTGGGCATCAAACTTCTTCAGATTACTTGCCACCAACAGAAAACGATCAACAAAATCAGACATCGTTTCATTCTTTAAAGCTGCAAAATTATCAAACCGACATTGTGCAATTGTGAGATCATCAGATTCGAAGGATTTAATCAGTTCTGCAAAAGCCATTTTTATTTTTATTTTGTTTAAGCAATTAAACGCCCCAAAAATATTTTTCCCAAAAAATTTCGAATAATTCTCCCCTGGGAAATATATTATTTGTAAATGTCACGCTAGAAAATCTTAGCAACTGGGGTCAATTAATTCTCCCCAGTGAAAATTTTTTTATCGGAATGAACTCAATTAATCCCAACTAGGGGAAAAAGTCATCTTTAACATTCGAATTTCGCTGAAGAAATGATAGTTTCGCCGAAATTATAGTTTCGTAGAGCTAGTTTCGCTGAGAACTCTAGTTTTGTTGAGCCGACAGTAGTTTCGCTGGCAATTTCGGCAGCAGTTTCGCTAGCGAAATGCTTTATACTGCTTAGTTTCGCCGATAATTTCGCACCGAACAAGCTTGAACTTTCGTTCAAAGATACTTTCGACAGCAATATCACTTGTAATATGCACACAAGCACTGTTGAACTTTCGATCAAGATCACTACTTTCGCTGAGATGCTGAAGTTAACTACAAAGTGTAAAACACTTGTAGTTTCGCCGAAAGAACATGCAGTTTCGCCAGATGAATTGGTAATTTCGCTGGACGAAGCTGAAAAGCTTTTTCAACACGAAATCAATCTGAAAACGCCCAAATCTCAATGGATTTGAAACCTGATGATTAACATAGCTTTCCTAACCAATAAGAAGCAAACTTCAATCAATTTCCATATCAATAACACTCAAATTTGATCCGAAATTAATGAAAACATGATATTGAACAAAAACAACCAAAACCTCAACTTCTCTCTCTAAAAATCTTCAAATCTTCAGTGAATTTGATCCAAAATGGCTCTGATACCATATTGTAACTCCAGGATAATCAAACTTGAATCAAATCATGAAGAATTAGATCAAAATAATGATAATCACAATAAGACCTCTTTGATCTCTATTGATTGCTAATAATATTGTTTACAAGTAAATCCCTCAATCAATTGGTCATGCAACCATTAATCAACACTAATGACAATTAACCTTTTTATAGTCTAGACTAATATTCATTAATTGCACTTAACCCCCTAGACTTAGGCTAATTAATACAAAATTACATATAAAGCATAAAAATGACTCAAACAAAGTAAAATATATTTTGTTCACACAAAATATATTTATATACAATAAAACTCCTAGTCATATTAAACTTCAACGTCTCATCTTGGTTCCTCGTCTCGAACGTGTCGGGTTTGACTTTTGTTGACTTTGACCGTGATGTTGACTTTTGTTGACTTTCAATGCGTTGATAATATAGACTATCTTTTACAGCTCCAACATAAACTCCTACTACCACCATAAAAGAGTACAGATGCACAGGTTAGGTTTACTCGAAATGTACCTAACACAACATCGGAATCCACCCTAGCCTCTTCAGTGGTCATTGTGAAGGCCCTGGCCTTTGCTTTTTTTCCATTCCTTCTCTTTCTCCACTCCCTTCCTCGCCCTAGAACTCCCAGCCCTTGGCTTCTTACAGTCCCTACTCAATGCCCCGATTCACCGTAGTTGTAACACCTCACAACTCCACAATCCATTGCCATGTGGCCCTCCTTCGCACACTTAAAGCACAGGTTTGATCCCCACTTACATTCTCGTGTATGATCCTTCAAACACTTCTTACATGCTCCTTCCCCCATAACTTCTGTTGGCGCCTTTGGATCATCCACTCTCGCCTTTTTACCACCAACTACAAAACCATCACTGTTATATCACTTTCTATTCCCGTTCCTTAAACCATTTCACTTCTTTGTTTCCTCCACTATTACCACTTCCTCCCGTTCATCATAAAGTCTCCCTACCAGATCAACCACCAACCTAAACATACCTTGCCGGGTGGTGATCATATGTTTCCGGATATCTGCTGATAGACCTTGGATGTATCTCTTTATCTTTATGACACAGGCATCCTACTCTGGCACCAGCCTTGCCATCTTATTAAACTTTATCGTATACTGCTGGTGCGTCATGGTTCCCGCCTTTAACTGCAAGAACTTTGTCTCAATCTTATCCAACTCCTGGTGAGGACTGAATTCCTCAATCACTAACTTCTTTAGTTCTGATCGCTTCATCTTGCTGATGGACCCACTACCCTTGGCTTGGACAATATTCTCCCACTAGCACAAGGCTGAATCCACAAACGAGTGGGTAGCAAACTTCACCTTTTGATCCTCCCTTCACTCGCTAATTTCCAGCACAACCTCCATCTCTCTCACCCATCGTTGAGTAGCGGTCACATCCCTATTTCCGTCTAACGTTAGGGGCTTGCATCTCTCGAATGCCGCATAATTGCAATCTGCAGTTTCCTACACAACTTCATTGTTGCATTAGATGAGGCTGGTGCAACTAGAACTACACTAAGAACATTTTGAGTGCAACTGAATGAAGACTTCCGAAGACAAAGTTGCACTTTCGAAGCTTAGTTGAAGATCTTTCAAAGCGTAAAGATGAAGAACTTTCGAAGGATGAACTCAGTCTTTTGAGACTAAGTAGTTCTCATTCCAAAGTTATACACTTAGAAGATTCAAGACAAAGTATTCCGAAGGACAATGTCATGAAGACTTGTAGAAGTGTCCGAGAAGTTGATTCTTCCTAAGTATAAATGGTTTTGGAAGAACTCATTCTTCAGAAGACATTTAACCTTTGGAAGAACCAACTATGAACTAGTGGAAAATAGTATGATCTGACTAACACATGCTGCCAACTCTGATATACTGCATGATCTATCCCCATAAATCGTAACCAAACTCCCATCGGGCGCGGTCAGTCTAATCATCTTCTTGCCACATAGGATATTGGCCTTATATGCTGCTAGCCAATCCATCCCTAGGAGTACATCAAACCCGCCTAAGGTCATCAAAACACCCTAGTAAAGAACCTATGGCTTACAATTTCTATATCACAACCATCTACTGCCTTAGATATCCTAGTACACTTACCAATGGCAATTTCTACATCAAAGGGCTCATCAATCTTTCTAGTCCTAGCAGGCAACTTATCAAAGAATGTTGCAAAAATGAAACTCACACTACCACCATAATCAAAGAGTACATATGCACATGTTAGGTTTACTCGAAATGTACCTAACCCAACATCGGGTTCCACCCTAGCCTCTTCACTAGTCATTGTGAAGGCCATGGCCTTTGCTTTTTTTCCATTCCTTCTCTTTCTCCACTCCCTTCCTTGCCCTATAACTCCCAGCCTTTGGCTTCTTACAGTCCCTACGGATGCCCTGATTCACCGTAGTTGTAATACCTCACCACTCCATAATCCATTGCCATTAGCCCTCCTTTCCACACTTAAAGTACATGTTTGATCCCCACTTACATTCTCCTGTATGATCCTTCCCACACTTCTTACATTCTCCTTCCCCCATACCACCTGTTGGGGCCTTTTGATCACCCACTCTCGCCTTTTTACCACCAACTACAAAACCATCACTGTTATCCCACTTCCTATTTTTGTTCCTGTCACAGTTTCTTTTCTTCTTTGCCTCCACCATTGCTACTTCCTCTCGTTCATCATAAAGCCTCCCTACCAGATCAACCACCAACCTAAACGTACCTTGTCGGGTGGCGATGATATCTTCTCATAGACCTTGGATGTACCTCATAATCTTTCATGATATGGGCATCCTGCTCTTGCACCAGCCTTGCCATCTTGTTGAACTTCATTGTATACAGCTGGTGAGTCATGGTTCATGCCTCTAGCTGCAAGAACTCTCTCAATCTTATCCAACTCCTGGAGAGGACATAATTCCTTAATCACTAACTTCTTTAGTTCTGATTGGTTCATCTTGCTAACGGACCCGCTACCCTTGACCTGGACCATATTGTCCCACCAGCACAAGGCAGAATCCACAAACGAGTGGGTAGCAAACTTCACCTTCTGATCCTACTTGCACTCACTAATTTCCAGCACACCTCCATCTCTCTCACCGATTGGTAGTAGCAGTCGCATCCCCATTTCCGTCAGACGTTAGGGGCTTGCATCATTGTAATGCCGCATAATTGCACCGGGTAGTTTCCTACACAACTTCCTTGTTGGACAAAATGAGGCTGGTGCAACCAAAACTACACTAAGAAGATTTTGAGTGCAATTGAATGAAGACTTCAGAAGATAAAGCTGCACTTCCTAAGCTATGTTGAAGATCTTCCGAAGCTTAAAGATGAAGAACTTCTGAAGAATGAACTCAGTTTTCCGAGACTAAGTAGTTCTCCGTCCAAAGTTAAACACTTTGAAGATTCAAGACAATGTCTTCTGAAGGAAAAAGATGAAGACTTGCAGAAGTGTTGGAAGAAGTTGATTCTTCCGAAGTATAAATGGTTTCGGAAAAACTCATTCTTCCGAAGCCATTTAACCTTTTGAAGAACCAACTATGAACAAGTGGATAATAATATGATCTGACTGACACATGCTGTCAACTCTGATATACTACATGGCACTTTCCCATGCCCATGTAGTTGACTATTCTTTATTCCACTGTTGACCTTTTATCAGTTAGTACAGTTACCAACTTTAGTTGGTGACAAAAGGTAAGTCATGTACATGTCATGACTACATAATCTGGATAGTATTTTATCTTAGATACCTTACTACTAGTAATGTTGTATTTGTTTAGTTCTAAGTTCTAGCTTGTCATTTAAGTATAACCGGCTGTAGATAGTAGTATATATGGTTTCTCCATGTAACTCATTTGGATATGATTGTAAGAGTCTTGTAACATTGAGTTGAGAAGTAATACATACAAGTATCTTGAAAACCATTCTTGTGTTCATTAACTTAGTATATTTTTATCAACTTAGTTGAGAGATTATGCATCAACATTTGA
The DNA here is from genome assembly GCA_025215565.1 of Flaveria ramosissima. Lineage (NCBI taxonomy): Eukaryota > Viridiplantae > Streptophyta > Magnoliopsida > Asterales > Asteraceae > Flaveria > Flaveria ramosissima. The sequence goes on from CM046035.1 coordinate 27,024,544, forward strand.
GTGTGTTTAAGTGAGTTTGACACATAAATCTTGTGTTTAGAGACCAACACCGATCCTTTAATTGGTGTTATAGCTTCTTAGGCTTTTGATTGTGAGATCTAACCATCCCAAATCACCTTGTTTCATCACTCATTTCACTCGAAATGGCTCTTAACCAGAAATACTCTGAATCTTAGATGGGAACTATAGGCTCCAATCATCACCCATGGTATTTTTAGAGCCTGGTGCAGACGTATTAAAGGTTTTAGTAAGTATCAAGATAGCAAAATATGGAGGTGAATCACTCACGGTCTTTACAAGCAAAAGGTGGAGTCCCCGGCTTTTAATGGTGACATGATTGAGAAAGCTTGTTAGGTCTAGTTTCAATAGGTCTAGATTGAATGTATAGGCTTAGAAATTTAATCATCTTTTTGTAACAAACTCGTGTATATATTTCTATTCTTGTATGCAACATATGTATAGGTTAACCCAATACTTGTTGATTTATATGTGTGATTGTAGGAATAACATCATACTTAGTCAATTTTGTAAATTGACAAAGAGTAAGATCTATCTACGGATAAGCATTATGTACTTTCGTAGATGTTCTGCTGGAACAACAAGTGTGCATCCGAGGATCCTACGGAAGAACAGCTTGCTGCAAATGAAGTCCCAAGTGACAAACTCCTACGAAAGACCAAAATCCTTCAAAAGGCTAAACTTCTACTTAAGAAAAAAGTCCTACGGAAGACTCAAGTCCTATGGAAGACCAAAACACTTGCATGTACTTCACCAAGTACATCAAGTCAACAAGTCAAACACTAAAGTGATGTCATAAAGTCAACTTGTGCGGACGACTTTACTTTAGTCAGAGATCGTCACATCAAGACATTCTCTGAGTAAATTTCTTACCACAATAAGAAAGTTACTGTTACCCTAACAGTTATAAGATGTCAGGCATGAAGTTGATTATTTTCTACTCAAGCTAAACCTACTCACATATCAAAGTACATCTGATCGGTCTTTATTATAAGTTAAAACCAGGTAAGAAAGCAAAGGCATAGTGTACTATCATTTCTCAGAATATGAATGCTATAAACATAAAACATATTAACAAGACAAACTTTTTGTATTTATATATGTTTTGTGAATGTTTTTGACTTTTTCATATTAATTATAAGGACATACAGATAATGCTTTTCTTTGGTAGAATAATTTCTAAACTAAGTTGATCATGCCTGATGATTCAATTAAGAAATAAAATCTCACTGAATCAAAGGCGTTAGTGAATAAATCAACAAGCTGATCTTTTCTATCCACTTTGATTAACTTGGTCGAACCTTTTATTGAGCAGTCTCTCAGAAAAAGGTATCTGATTTCTGTATGTTTTGTTTTGCTATGTTGCATTGGAATAGCGGTGATAAACAGAGCAGCACATAATGAAATCAATTAGAATATGGAACCCAAGCCTTAATGATCTTGGGCCTACCACTTGTGTCTAAAATTATTGCACCCTCATGAATGAGTCTTGATGATTCAGGTTTGATTATAGACTCAATTGATTCATTATGTTTTGTTTGTGGTGAGGATGATTCTGTTGAAGATGGGCTTGAAACACTTTTTTCTTGTTTCAAAAACACTTCTTCTTTTACCTTCCCTTTGTTTTTCTTCTGCTTAGAATTTAATGATGAATCTTGATTGAAGAAAGTTTCATCATTGTTTTATTTTGAATGTGGTATTTGAATACCCGTTTCAAAATGATCAAAGAAGGTTTCATTAGCATTGGCTGTCTTCTCCTTCAACTCTACCTTCTTGTGGGGTGTTTTGAGTTGAGGATGTTGTTTCTCCTTCTTCTTCATTGGTTTATCATCAGCAGATGGTTTCTTCTTTTCGGCATCTTTGCTTTTGCTGCTGCTTCTTGGGCTTTGAATCTTCTTGACTGTCATTTGACTGTGAGTCTGATTCAACCTTCTCAAATTATTGCTTCTTTGTGCGCTTAGTTTTGTTTTTTTGTTGAAATAACATTCCTGAGTAGAATGGTTATTCTTGTTACAAATAGCACAATGTTTTTTAAAATAATATTTAGAAGTCATGTGATTCTTCATATTGCATATGGAGCATTAACTGCTGAAGTAGCATTCATCAGTTTTGTGATTATACATATCACACCACTTGCAATATTTCTGCTAAACTCAGTCACTTTCTACTTTTTTATATGCTTATGAGCCGTCAACTCCTTTCCAAATTTCGCAACTGATGAATCCTTGCCATTCCCAGACATGATGTCAAAGTGTTCTTGTTTAGCAGCAGATGATTTCTGTTGCTTAGGATGCGCAGCTTTCTATTGCTTGGCTTTCTTCTTGATGTTTGTTGATGCAGCTGATTTTTGCTTCCGTAGATCTTCTACAAATGTTGTTGATAGATCAACATGTTTCTTCTTTCGTAGAAGTTCTACTGAGGGTGCTTTCTTTGCATTTTCTGTGGAAGTGATGTTTACTTCTTCTGTAGATTAAACATTGACACCAGCTTCAGCTGCTGTTGATGGAGATTTTTGTTGTTTGTTGAGCTTACGAAGTCCTTCATTTAGCTGAGCTATCCTCTTGTAAATTGTCTTCAGCATGTTTCTTTGCTTTGGAGGATAAGGTAGCTTGATGTCTTCAAGAACTTTATGCATGATGTGTTCAATGAAACATTCTTTCCCTTACCCAAACCATCAACATTTTGCTCATCATTTTCATCAGAATCACCCTAGTCATCATACTCATCAAAGTCAAGTTTTGAGTCATTTTGTATTAAAACTTCTAATTTAGAAGACTTAGTTTCACTCACCTTAGTATCACTATGCAGGACTGTTTAAGGGCTTAAACACAATTACAACACAACAACACAATGAGGAGATTAACTAAACTTTAATCAAATAGTGAACTGGGTTAACCAAAGTGATACAAAGAACACAAGTAAAGCAAGAGACAGAACAAGAGAGTATGGGTTTCAAGGAGGCAATATATTGCTTTCTCAATTTCTTTTACAAGTGTTACAAAGCATAAAGAAAGATACAAGAACTTGAAATACTTATACTACAACCTACAGCCGGCTATACTTTGAAAGCCAGCTGGATACAATTGACTAGACACTAACAAAATCAATTGTAGGATCAAAAGGCATATTTGCCTTTTGACCTTGTGACTATGACATGCCATAGCTCACATCCTTATACATATCAAAAAGGATAAAGTACATAAAGTGGAAAGTTATAGACTCAAGACCTCAATGTACAGTTACCAAAAGCATGGACCTTTTCACCAACTCATGTAAGTTGGTGACTTTACAGAGATGTAGCGGAAAAGGTGCTTTATGGAACAGTACATCAGATAAAGCATGTGTACTAAAAGTCTTCAGAAGAAATCTGTCTTCATAGGTTGAAGCTTCGGAAGACTTTGTCTCTGAAGCTTCGGAAGACTTCATGTTTGGCTTCGGAAGATATTGGTCTTGGCTTCGGAAGATTTTACACTTAGAGTATTTTCTAATGCATTGTGTAAAACTTCCGAAGCATTCTTCACTTCAGTACTTAGTGCATGTTGCTGAGACACTTTGGATGTTTTGGGTTGCATCAGACTTAAGGAATCCTTACAAACTCCTCTTAGGCTAATGCTACCAAAACACTTAGAAGATCTTCAAATGTTGGTAGTCTTCAGTACAATCAAGACCATTCCTTTCTTCATTAGATGGTCAGGATCATCAAGACTCTCATAGTATCTTCTCATCTCAAAGAGATCATGCAGAGGTAAGTTGATTATGTCTTGCCATGAGTAGACATTCTCAACACCTTGATCTTTGATAACATTCCATCTTTCTGGATTAGTAGAGTAAGTCCAGGACAAGATGGGTGTCTCAGTAGTTAGAGGAGCCACTTGAATAGGAGTTGATTGGGCTGCCTCATCATGCACTCCCTCAGGTTGATCTGATTCAGCCTGAGGTGCAGAGGTAGATGACTTTGGCTTCTTCTTCTTAGTCTTTGGTTTAGAAGCCATTCTCTTCTTCCTCTTAGATGTCTTTAACTGAGAAGACTGGTCTGCAGCACCATGTTGATCATCAGTGTCTTTCTCAGTTGGGTGTTCCTCCCTCACAGGTTCAGAAGGAGAGGGAGTTTGACCCTGCCTAGGATCAGAAGATGAAGCTTGCTGAGGCTCAGCTGGAGGTTCTGGTTGAGGTGTCTCTGGTTGTTCAAACCTGACCTCCACTTCAGGTGGGACTTGACTTGGAAGAGAGTGCAAGTCAATGAGTTCTCCACTTTTAATCTTCTGCTTGATCACCCTTATATGCTCATCCATAGTGGATAAAGACATGGGGCCAAGTCTCCTTCCGGAGAATCCATATAGCTTCAAGAAACTCACCATTCTTTGTCTGTCAGCAGACTTCTTTGCATTCTTTTGAATGATGGCTCTTGAATTTGCAGCTTCTTCCCTTAGCTTCCTTTTGGTTGTTTTTCTTTCTTTGACTAGCTCAAGCTCAAGTTGCTTTAGGTACTCGAACTCAATGAAGTCATAGGACAGGGGAAGAAGTGCATCTGCCTGATAGAAGCCTGTGGCACTCAGGTAGTTGATCATCTTGATCCTATCTTCTTCTTTATCTACCTGAGGTTCTTGTGGAGCCACATCTTCCTGTGCAGGACTTTCTTGAACTGGTGAGAGAGTGGGAGCATGCTTGTAAAGTCTTTTCTGTCTCTTCTCCTCTTTGAATTGGAGAAGTAACCTTGCATCCTCTTTCTCCTTCATCTCTCTTGACACTTCCATGTCAGCCAGTTCATTTAACTCTTCTAAGGGGAGGGAGATGATTTCATCAATATCATAGTTCCTGGTCTGTAAGTAGGTAATCCTGACTGCCCTTAACTCATCATCTTGAGTATTTGGTCTGGGAGCAGCCCTGATTGCAGCTTGCATGAAGCTAGATGACCCAGTAGAACTTTCTCCCCTTAGTCTCCATTTCTCTCTCTCTCTCTCTCTTCCTCCTCAATTTCCTCAGGAGTCATTATCCTTTTCCCTTTGTCACCAACAGACCTTTGTGACTCAGGGTGGATTGAGGCTTGGCCTTCATTGCTTGGTGTAGCTTCCATGCTCTGGCCAGAGAGAGGCTGAGAAACACCTTCACCAGCAGGTGTCTCAGATGGAATTTGGACCTCTGCAGCAGTTGTTGATGATGAGACAGGGGTCTCAGGTTCTGTCACTGGGCCTTCAGTCAAGGTTTCCCCTATGAAACTAATCTTAGGGTCCACCTCAACATCCAGTTGACCGATGACATTGCCTGATTGCCTAAGTCTCCTTCTTAGAGTGAACTCTGCAAGGATCCTGTCTTGGATTCTTTGAGCCAGCTGTCAGCTTGTCTTGAATTGCTTGGATTGACAAGTGGCACGTTGACTAAATCCAGTCTTTCATAGAAGCTCAGGCTTTGGAATTGAAAAACTTCTTGTTGGCCTTGAACTCTATGAAGTATAAGGGCTCTTCTGTCATCATCATACCTCCACCTTATGATGTAGTTGCCAGTTCCTTGTGGTGGAGATGAGACAGCCCTTGGTATACCTTCCTCAAAGAGACTCCTGATGAGTGAGTCTATAGAGTCCACATTAATGTGAACTTGAGGAAGTTGCTGAGAATGCACAACAGCAAGTGAGGATGGTGAGTCCTCTATGTCCATTCTCTGTGAAGAACTCCCAGGTTCTGTGGTTGTAATAACTTTCTCCCCCTTTTTGGTAGCATCACCCACTTGCATAGGTGAGCTGGAGGATAAGTCAATCACTTCCACAGGTTCTTGTGTTCCTGGTTGAGCTCTCCTTAAAGGTCTCCCAGCTAGTTTTTCCTGCAGATATGAAATCTGAAGTTGCTGATCATTGACCCTGTTTTGTAAGGTAGTCACCTGAGATTCCAAGTGACTAACCTTAGAGACTAAATAGGTGCATGTTTTTGACAATTTCTGCACCTTTAGTCTCAAATTCCCCTCATCTTCATCAGAAGAATCATTGGGGGATGAGATGATTGGACCAAAGTTCCTCTCTCTCACCACCAGCTTGAGTTTCTTGGCTGCTGGTTTTCCTCTGCTCACTGGCAGCCTCAGTTGAGATGCCAGTGGGCTGAGTTGCCATGGTTGAGGTCTTAATGATGTAATCACTTTCAAAAGTGAGAGCCTCTTCCATATGGACATCCTGAACAGGTTCAGAAGTGTCCACCTCAGTAATAGGTGACTGATGTGGGATAGACTGAGGAGAGTCAGAGGTACTCATCTCTCTTTGAGTAGGGGAGGAGAAGAGAGACTCATGGTACTCACTGAATCCTAAGTCTTCATCAGTATAGAAGGATAGGTTGGGAATTGGTTGGTTGAGATCCAAAGGCTGGGGATGGTAGCTGTCCCCTGAAGGTTGTTCACTTGAGTGTTGAGACTCAGAGTGAAGGCTTAAGGCTGTTGGGCTAGTGAGCTCATCAGGGTGAGCATGAGGAACCTCAGCCCTGATAGGTGAAGTAATGGGAGTGGTTTGCTCCTCAGGAGAAGTGGGAGCTCTAGTGTCCACTTCTTCCTGTAAGGTTGAGTATATGGGGGCCTGCACAGACTCAATAGCCTGAGCAGGGGTTCGTTTGGATTTTCTTTGGTAGGTGAGGGTGATTTCTGGTCTTTTTAGTGGTAAGGATAAAAGAGGTGTGGGTTCAACACTAGCTTGTGTTGCTAGGTTGTCACCTTGAGCAATGAGCTCTAACATTTTTGGGACTAGGGCTGTTTCTACCCCTGAGAAGCCTACAGTTGGCTTCTTCATTATTTTAAAGATGTCGGGCTTCATCTGTCCCAATTTAAGAATATTACTTGTTTCCCTCAACTGTGAGCCCAGTTCACAGTTGAGAATGTGTTGAACATATCTAGGAAACATGTAATACTCTAAGGAGTCTAAGTTTGCAAGTAAATTAGTATAAACAAATTGTGAATACCTGAACTTGACCCCCTGAACCATTCCATGAACTATAAAGGAGAGATCCTCAGGAATCTGGTCCCATCCACCATGCTTGTTTGATAAGCTGTGGATAACCACATGGAGCAGGAATTTCCATTGGGATGAGACCTTCCCTTTCCTGAAGGTCTTTACAGAGAAATCTCCCTCATAGCCCATCTGCTCAAAGGAATGATTAACAGCTTCCTTTGGGAAGGACACCTCACCTTCTTCATCATCCAGCTGCAAATGTTGATTAATGATGGCCGGAGTGATGAAGATTGTCCTCCCTTGCACTGTGGCAGACAGTGCCTTCTCCCCATCCATAATGACCTCTTGGCAGGTCTTCCAGAATTCAAGCAAGTGATCCTCATATAGAGTAGGATCAATGGTCAGGGAGGTGAAATAGTTTGACAGAGTCAAGAATTGGCAAATCTCTGAGAAACTTGCATCTTTCTCAGAGCTTAACAGAGCAACTTGATTATGTTGCCTGTGAAGTTGCATGGAGAAATCAGGGTTGTTTCTGCGGTTAAGGTTGGCCATTTCAGAAGCTTAAGGGTGAAGAAAGGTAGAAAGCAAAGGCGGTTTAGAGAATTAGGTTAGAGGAATAGTAGAATTGAGGAAGATAGTGGGAAAGAGGGGGAACCGTTGGGTATTTATGTGAAAAGGGATTTGAACCAAAGTTAATGAAAGAGGATAAACTTTGAAATCCGGAAGTCGGTCCCACCTCTGAAAAGGTAGTTTACTTTTGCTCAAAAAGTAGTTTTCTTGGAATTCGAAAAGCTTCCGAAGGAATTTGTCTTCGGAAGTTTTGATTGAAAAAGCTTCCGAAGCTAAAATGGCTTCGGAAGATTTTCCTGAGAGTCTTGAAAATTTATGCTTCGGAAGAGAAATAAACCCTTGGATGCTTTGTATAAGAATGAACAAAGCTTCCGAAGGTTAATTTTGCTTCGGAAGGAAAAAGTCCTTAAAAATGAATAAGTGTCTGAGATAAGAATTTTAAGCTTCGGAAGATGAATTTTGACTTCTTCCGAAGGTAAAATCTCTTAGACAGTTATTTATTTTGAAGACATGTTTTTCTTCCGAAGATAAAATTTATCTTCCGAAGTATCAGAAAATTTTCAAGAATCTAAGGAAAGTCTTCAAAAAGAATTTTACATCCAAAGAAAACATGAGCTTATGAAAGTGATGAACTAGACAACTTAGGACACACATATTTTAAGAAGAAATAATTAGAATTAGTTTTAAGAAAAAGTCTACTCAAAGTTAATCATCCCAATAGCTGATATCAGATACTTAAATCTCTGTTCATCAAAAGCTTTTGTGAACAGATCAGCATATTGTTCATCTGTATGAACTTTGACTAGTTTAATTAATCCCTTTTCATAGTTATCTCTTATTAAATGATACCTGATGTTGATGTGTTTGGTCCTTGAGTGCTGCACAGGGTTCTCAGTGATAGAGATAGCACTATTGTTGTCTATGTGGATAGGAGTCTCTTTGAAGTTAAATCCATAGTCCAGCATCTGATTTTGAATCCAAAGCACTTGAGCACAGCAGCTTGCAGCAGCAATGTATTCAGCCTCAGCAGTTGATGCAGACACACAGGATTGTTTCTTGCATTGCCATGAGACAACCCTTCCACCAAGGAATTGACATCCCCCAGATGTAGACTTTGCAGTCATGTTGCAACCACCATAATCACTATCTGTATAGGCATACAGATTGAAATTAGGATTCTTTGGATACCATAGACCAAGTGTTGAAGCACCTTTGAGGTATCTTAAAATCCTTTTCACAGTGATTAAGTGAGACATCTTAGGGTTGGCTTGATATCTTGCACAAATACATGTAGCAAACATGATATCAGGCCTGCTAGCTGTAAGATACATAAGAGACCCAATCATAGCCCTGTATAAGTGTTCATCTACACACTCCCCTCAAGATCTGGACCAAGGGAGTGGTTTCTGGCTATGGGTGTCTTAGCAATCTTACAATCAGTCATGTTGAACCTCTTGAGTATGTCTTGAACATACTTTGACTGACTTATGAAGATGCCATCTTCAACCTGCTTCACTTGAATTCCCAGAAAGAAGTTGAGTTCTCCCATTGAACTCATTTCAAATCTGTCTTTCATCAGCTTCTCAAAGTCTTTGCAGAGCTTTGGATTAGTTGAACCAAAGATGATGTCATCTACATATACTTGAACCAGCAATAAGTCATTTCCCTGTCCTTTGATGAAGAGAGTTCCATCTATAGTACCTCTCCTGTATCCATGTTTACAAAGATACTCAGATAGTGTCTCATACCACTTCCTGGGTGCCTGATGCAGCCCATAAAGAGCTTTGTCAAGCTTGCAGACATAATCAGGATGATCAGGGTCTACAAAACCAGGTGGCTGTTTGACATAAACCTCCTCATCAATCACTCCATATAAGAAAGCACACTTTACATCAAGTTGGTAGACCTTGAAGTTCTTGGATGCAGCAAATGCCAGGAATATCCTAACAGCTTCTAGTCTTGCTACAGGAGCAAAGACATCAGTGTAGTCAATCCCTTCTTCTTGTGTGTATCCTTGAACAACTAGTCTTGCCTTGTTCTTGATGATGATTCCTCTATCATCCTTCTTATTCCTAAAAACCCATTTGGTTCCAATGGTAGTCTTCCCATGAGGAAGAGGACAAAGGTTCCAAACTTTCTGCCTTTTGAATTGAAGCAGCTCTTGTTGCATAGCTTCAACCCAACTTCCATCCTTTAGAGCTTCATCAACTTTCTTGGGCTCTATCTGAGATAAGAAACAAGAGTGAAGACAAACATTTGCTTCATGGGTTTGTCCTCTTGTTCTTACCCCTGTGACAACATCTCCAATGATGTTTGTGGTGGGGTGAGACTTGTGGATCCTTAGCTGAGGGATCACAGCAAGTTGCTGAGAAAGATCCAAATTTGAGAAATTTAGATCTGGTCTTGAAGATTCACCCTCCACATTATCACACTTATCAAGATTAACTTGATCCAATGAGTGTGTGACATCATTGATGTTGTCATCTATGGTGTGGTTATTAGCATCAAGAAATTCCTGATCACTATCACCATCACCATTGTTGTCTTCTACAAGTGAGGTGTCTTTATCTGGTTGAGAGCCTCTGAGCTGGAATTTGAAGGCATGCCAGATGTATCAGCTGAATTTGTCATTGTTGTGCTGATAGAAACCTCATTTGCTGAAGTAGTTCCAACTGGAGCTGAAGATGTATGAGTTGAAGGTCTTCCTAGCTCAAATCTTGGATCAGGATCACCTGTATTTAAATTTTCTGCAGATCCTGAAACATGCTCACAAGATTTGTTAAAACAGTTGGTAACTAAATCAAGATCAAACAGCCAATCCGGACCAGAACCAGCCACACAGGGTGTGTGCTCATTGAAAGTCACATTGGCTGACTCCTCAACAATTCTAGTTCTGAGATTGTATACTCTATAAGCTTTAGCTTGGGAAGAGTATCCAATGAAGTGTCCATCATCTGATTTCTCAGCAAACTTGGCAATTTGATCTTTGGTATTCAAGATGGTGCAGGGACATCCAAATGACCTGAGAAAACCAATGAAAGGTTTCCTCTTGTGCCAAAGTTCATAAGGAGTCTTACCATGTGTCTTAACTACTAAAACTCTGTTTTGCACATAGCAAGCAGTATTAACTGCCTCTGCCCAGAAGGTGATAGGCAGTTTAGAGTCAGACAACATAGTTCTTGCAGCTTCAATAAGTGTCCTGTTTCTCCTCTCAGCAACTCCATTTTGCTGAGGAGTCCTGGGAGCACTATATTGTCTTGTAATACCTTTTTCATCACAAAATGTATCAAGGATTTGGTTCTTGAATTCAGTTCCTTGATCACATCTTATGGTTTTGACCTTGTGATCACATTGATTCTCAACTTTTAAGATGAAATTCTTCAGAATCTCAGGGGTTTCATCCTTAGTTCTAAGGAAGAAGACCCAAGTGAATCTTGTAAAATCATCTGTGATCACCAAACAATAAGAGGTCCTTCCTAAACTCATTACACTGGTGGGGCCAAAGAGATCCATATGTAACAAGTGTAGGGGAGTAGTGATGGAGTTCTTTTCCTTAGGCTTGTGAGATACCTTGTGTTGCTTCCCTTTCAGGCATGCAACACAATGATCATCACTTGTAAACTCTTTCTTTGGCATTCCAGTTACCAGATCATGTTTAATTAATTTATTCATGTTCTTAAAGTTTACATGGCACATTCTTTTATGCCATAGGAAAGACTCATCACTATTTGCTTTAGATAGAAAGCATGAAACTTCTCCAGAGGGAGATGTTTCTTGCAAATCCATCTTGTACATGTTCCCTTTCCTGGGGGCTCTGAGCAGGATATGCTCATGAGGAATGACCACTCCAGGCTTGAGAACAATGCACTCATGCTCAGTAAAGAGCATGTTATGACTCTGATCACAAAATTGGGATACACTCAGAAGATTGTACCCAAGCTCCTTAACAAAGTTTACCTTTCAATGCTGAGCTTACCATTTGTGACCTTGCCCCTTCCAGAAATGTAACCACCTTCATCTCCTCCAAAAGCAACTGGTCCTCCATCAATTCTCTCAAAATTATGGAGTAGAGACCTATTGCCTGTCATGTGCCTGGAACAGCCACTGTCAATTATCCAGACATTCCTGTTTGTCTTGAGCTGTTCCTGCACAAAGAAAATGATTAGTTACATTTGGAAACCCAAGCCTTACTTGTCTTGGGCTCACTAAGTGTAATAGAAGGTAATGCAATAGTAATAGATCCTATGGTTGTACTATGGGGATCTTCAGCTGTTGTTGATGGAGAAACCTCAGTCATTTGGTCTTTTTAGACTTCCAACCACCTTTGGAGTCTTGGACTTGACCTTCAAGACCTTAGAAGCTTTTGGAACTTCACAAGTTTTGATGACTGTACCTTCTTTGCTTTTCTTTTGCTCTTCCTGATCAAGTTCTTTCTCTTGGACTTGGTCATCACAGTTGATTTCTTCTCCTCAGAAGGATAGTGGCCCTTGGAAGAATCCTCTTCTTCACTCTTCTCAGAGGAATTCTTCACTATCTCTTCTTCATCATCCTCACTTATAGGATCTATGAGAGGAAGCTCATCTTCACAAGTTCCACGCCTAGGAGATCTTACAGACAAGATTCTGTGTGGAGGAGCTATCTCATTTGATCCCAGTCCCTGTCTATTTTGATAATAGACTTTGTTGTGCAGGGATGAGGATATCATGTTCTTGAAGGTCTCTTCTTCAAGAACACTCTTCTCTGCCTTGGCTTTGCTGATCACAAGCTCATCCTGGCACTCAGTCAACTTAGTTATGAGATCTTGGATCTGAGTTCTAAAATCTGTATGTTCATGTTTTAGTACTGAAATGGTTTTCTCCAAGTCCTCTATCTTTAACTTGTAATCATTTTCAGACTTTCTAAAATCAGATTTAATATGTTTAATGACTCAAGATCAGATCTCATCTCTAAGTTGTAGGACCTGTATCTATTTACTTTAGCAATGCATTCAGGAGAGCAGAGATGTTCCAATACCTTGGCTTCATCATGGTCAGCCATCAGTGCTTGGTTTGGAGAAGCATCTTCCACCTGAAAGCTCCAGTCAAAGCCTCCCTCTTCAACAGCACAGCAGCATGTTGCTTTGTCTTCTCAGCCTGAGGGGCTTTGTCAGTGTAGTTTGGTCTGGGTTGTGTTTGGCCCCCATTTGCTTTAGGTGCCTTACACTCCCTAGCAAAGTGACCCATAAGGTTACAGTTGTAACACTTTACTTTGCTTTTATCCAGCCCAAACTTACCACTGGTAGCATTGCTTGGAAATCTTCTTCCTGTCCTCTTGTAGAACTTCTTGGCTCTGTGAGTGAGAAGAGCCATCTGCTGAACTATCTCCATGTATTCCAGGTCATCTGGATGGATACAGTCCAGGTCTTCAAGAGTGAAAAGATAATTCCACAGCTTTCATCAGTAGACACAAAGGCTTGAGAAGAACTTGTCTCTTGGAATGGGCTTCCTTGAGTAAAGTTCTCCCTTGGTGTCTCCGGGAAGGTGATGAAAGGACCCTTTTGTGAGTTGTCAGGGTAGCATATGAGATGATGTTGGGGTTCTATGCTGTCCCTTTCAACCACATGAAGGGCTGAACCCATTTGATTGTTGGAGTTGCCAGATGAACCTTGCATGTTCATCTCCATCTGGTATCCACTGAGAATCCCATACAACTCTGTAAGAGTAAGAGTTTTAAGGTTCTCAGTCCTCTTGATCACCACACAATAGTGTGTCCATTGCCTAGGAAGTGAGGACATGAACTTCCTTACAATGTCCCTGTTCTCAAGAGGAACTCCATCCATCTACTAGGGTATCCACAATCTCAACATACCTGAAGTATTGTTGGGTCATGGTTTCACCTGCTTTGAAGGTGAAATTTTCAAACTGCTGCTTAGAAGATCTTTCTTGTTCTCCTTGGCTTCAGAGGAGCCTTCATACATCAGCTTCAGTGCATCCCACAGCTGTTTGGCTGTCTTGCACTTCTTAAAACCTCTGTATACAGAGTTTGGGAGAGCAGTCTGAAGAGCAGTCATGGCCTTCCTATCAATCTCTACTCTTTTTCTATCTTCATCTGAGTAGTTGGCCACATCTTTAGGAATCATACCAGCACCAGTAGCAGAGGGGGTGCTGGGTATGAAAGGTCCATTCTCAACAGATTCCCACATTCTTGAATCAAGAGACCTGATGAAGCCTTCCATCCTCATGCACCAGGTGTCAAAATCATCAAGAGTGATCAGTGGGGATTTGTTCATGGTTCCAGTCTCCATATCAGTCTTTGAGATGGAAGTCATTTGAAGAGTTTAGTTTTTGTGTGTGAGGGATCTTAAGATGGTTAGATCTTATATCAAGAGCCTGGAATGCTCTGATACCAATTGCAGGACCGTTTAAGGGCTTAAACACAATTACAACACAACAACACAATGAGGAGATTAACTAAACTTTAATCAAACAGTGAACTGGGTTAACCAAAGTGATACAAAGAACACAAGTAAAGCAAGAGACAGAACAAGAGAGTATGGGTTTCAAGGAGGCAGTATATTGCTTTCTCAAGTTCTTTTACAAGTGTTACAAAGCATAAAGAAAGATACAAGAACTTGAAATACTTATACTACAACCTACAGCCGGCTATACTTTGAAAGCCAGCTGGATACAATTGACTAGACACTAACAAAATCAATTGTAGGATCAAAAGGCATATCTGCCTTTTGACCTTGTGACTATGACATGCCATAGCTCACATCCTTATACATTACAAAAAGGATAAAGTACATAAAGTGGAAAGTTACAGACTCAAGACCTCAATGTACAGTTACCAAAAGCATGGACCTTTTCACCAACTCATGTAAGTTGGTGACTTTACATAGATGCAGCGGAAAAGGTGCTTTATGGAACAGTACATCAGATAAAGCATGTGTACTAAAAGTCTTCGGAAGAAATCTGTCTTCATAGGTTGAAGCTTCGGAAGACTTTGTCTCCGAAGCTTCGGAAGACTTCATGTTTGGCTTCGGAAGATATTGGTCTTGGCTTCGGAAGATTTTACACTTAGAGTATTTTCTAATGCATTGTGTAAAACTTCCGAAGCATTCTTCACTTCAGTACTTAGTGCATGTTGCTGAGACACTTTGGATGTTTTGGGTTGCATCAAACTTAAGGAATCCTTACACACTACCATTTACCAACTGATTAATTTTGTTTTTGGTTCAATTTTGGTGCTTGGCACAATATGGGTTGATAAACTGTTGGTCATAGACTCAGGTAAAGGGGTATAGTTGTAAGGTTTCATATAAGGCTGATGCACCAAAAACATCCAAAGTCTTTCTTGCATGCATGCACTGAAGTACAGAGTAAAGATGCTTTGGAATTTTTACACCATGCACTAGAAAATATTCTAAGTGTAAAATCGTCCGAACCCAATACCAACATCTTCCGAAGCCAAAAGTGAAGTCTTACAAAGCTTCAAAGACAAAGTCTCCAATGCCAAGAAGTGAAGACAGATTTCTTCTAAAGACTTTTGAACACATGCTTTATCTTATGTACTTTACCATAAAGTTGGACCACTTACCGCTACAACTCTGTTTACACACCAACTTTCATAAATTGGTGAAAAGGTCTATGCTTTTGGTAACTGTACATTGAGTTTTTGAGTCTATGCTTTCTACTTCATGTGCTTTTATCCTTTTTGTAATATATTAGGATGTGAGCCATGGCATGTCATAGTCATTAGTCAAAAGGCAATCTGCCTTTTGACTCTACATTTGATTTTGTTATCTAGTTCAAATGTTTCCAGCTGGCCTTCTAAGTATGGCCACTTGTAGGATGTAGTATAAAGTATCTCAAGTTCTTGTAAATCTCTTTTCATGCTTTGTAATACTTGTAAAAGAACTTGAGAGCAAATATACAACATTCTTAAAAACCATATACTTGTGTTGTTTGCATCTTGTTCTGTCTCACATTTTACTTGTGTTCTTAGTATCACTCATATAAGATACCAGTTCCCTATTTGATCCGTTAAGTGTTCTAAAGCTCTATCCTCATTGTGTTGTTGTGTTGTAAGTGACCAGCCCTTAAACGGTCCTACAATTGGTATCAGAGCATTCCAGGCTCCTGATTAAAGATCTCACCATCTTAAAATCCCTCACACACACACAAAATACTTAACAATTCAAATGGCAGCTATTACTAAGACTGATATGGAAAGTGGAACAATGACAACATCCCCACTGATCACTCCTGAAGACTTTGATACTTGGTGTCAAAGAATGGAATGCTTTATCAAGTCTTAAGACTCCAGGATGTGGGAGCCTGTTGTCCAAGGACCTTACATACCAAGCACCTCTTCAGCAAAAGTTTGAAAACTTCACCTTCAAATCAGGTGAAACCATGACAACAATACTTCATGTATGTTGAGATTGTGGATACTCTATTAGATGTTGGAGTAACTCTTGAGAACAGGAACATTGTGAGGATGTTTATGTCTTCTCTTCCTAGACAATGGACACATTACTATGTTATTATCAAGAGAACTGAGAATCTTAAGACTCTGACTTTGATAGAGTTGTATGGTATTCTTAGTGGATACCAGATGCAGATGAATATGCAAAATTCATCTGGTAACTCCAGCAATCAACTGATTTCAGCCCTCCATGTGGTTGAAAGCGATAGCATTGAACCACAACATCATCTTATATGCTACCCTGAAAACTCACAAAAGTGTCCTTTCATCACCTTCCCGGAGACACCAAGAGAAAGCTACACTCAAAGAAGTCCATTCCAAGAGACAAGCTCATCCCATGCCTTTGTATCTGCTGATGAAAGCACAGACAACTTTCTCTTCACCCTTGAAGACCTAGACTGTATCCATCCAGATGATCTGGAATACATGGAGATAGTTCAGCAAATGGCTCTTCTCAGTCATAGAGCCAAGAAGTTCTACAATAGGACAAGGACGAAGTTTCCAAGCAATGCATCCACTGGAAAGTTTGTGCTAGACAAAAGCAAAGTGAAGTGTTACAACTATAACCAAATGGGCCACTTTGCAAGGGAGTGTAAGGCACCAAGGACAAATGGTGGCCAAACACAAGCTAGACCAAACTACACTGAATGAGCTCGCAGATTCAGATGCCAAAGCAGCAAGTTGCAGTTGCTGTTGAAGAAGGGGGCTTTGACTGGAGCTTTCAAATGGAAGATGCATCTCCAAGCTAGGCACTTATGGCAGACCACAATGAAGCTGATGTATTGGAACATCTTTATAGTCCCGAATGCATTGCTAAAGTAAATAGATACAGGTCTTACAACATAGAGATGAGATCTGATCTTGAATCCTTAAATATTTTAAAATCTTATTTTAAAAAAGCTGAAAATTATTATAAACTAAAAATAGAGGACTTAGAGTGTTGATACATGTATGTACCTAATTCATGATATGAATTTAATAGATCTTGTTTGTCTTACACTGATGTAATGTTTGGAATGTTAATGAAATGATATTGGTTGTTTGTGATTTATAATGTCTAATATTTCATTAATGAGTCGATGTTGAATTGGTTAAATAGGTTTGTGATTGTTTGAATTGATACATATAATGTTATATTAATTAATACATTCAAACTTAACAAAATGAAGTTCTCATGCAAATGGCCCATGCGAATGGACCATACGCATGAATAACTCCATACGAATGACTCAGTCGCACGACTGAACCAGGAGACTGGATCAGTCGTATGATTGTAATATAAGATTGGCTCAGTCGCACGACTGAACACTCAGTCATGCGGATGGATCAACCGCATGGTTCAATCGCACGACTGAACCATACTTATGGTTCAGTCACACGAATGAACAACACTAACCTATAAATACAACCCAATTCGTGGAAAAACATAAGCATTCATTTTATTTCGACTCCAGACGTACCCTAGCCGTCCAGAAGCCTCCAAGTTCATACTCCAAGTTCATAGAACGCTGTAGATCAATTCCTAATCGATTCTTAACGTTTGATTCAATACTTTATTGATTCTACGTGCGTTCTCACTGATTGGATCGCCAATCAAATAGGATTCCGCACTATTTGGTTTAGTTTACACGTTAATCATTCGGTTTTTCGTTCAAATACCAGGTCCTAACAAGTGGTATCAGAGCTTTGGATCTTGATTACGTGTGATTCAATCAAGTTTGATACAAAGTTTGTGTTTTTACTCTAAAAACGCAATCTTTTTGTGTCAAAAGTTGTCTTGGACGTCCCCTGCTCATCAAGTTTCGGTTTCTACGGCATTAGGCGATTAGGGTTGGCGAAAATTCGAATTTTTACGGCTAAAACACGTTTAACCTAGAAATTTTCGCAAAACAGCAACTTCAGTCGCACGAGTGAGCCATTCGCACGACTGGACTTCATTCGCATCTTCCAGACGCACGATTGGACCTAGTTGCATCTCCATTCGTACGACTGAACCATCCGTTCGCAGTGTTCATACTCATCAGTTTCATTCGCACGACTAGACCAATCGCTCAGTTTAGCCGCACGATTGAACCAGTCGCATAGTTCATTCGCACGGATAGCCCATTCACATCACTCTAGTCGCATCAGTTGACAGATTGTTTAGAAGACTTAAAGTTAATCGATATGGAAGATCAAATGTCAGCGTTTACTGCTGGGAAGGACTCAAGGATCCAGAACCTACTGTTCCTTGAGAGTGAGGTGGGTAATCATAATAAACCACCAAAGCTCTTAACGTTAGATGACTTTCCCCACTGGAAACAACTTTTTGAGATCTACCTCAATGGAGTGGATCCAAATTTGTGAGAAGCTATTGAGATAGGCTACAGTATGTCGGTGGGAGCAGATGGGGTAAAGCTTACTTTAGGAGGAATGACTGATGCTCAGAAAGTTAAGTATAATGCAGAAAAGAGAGTCTATGCATTGATTACACAGTCTATTCCTAAAGATATTTTCCACCAATACTCGGAGAATAAGCAGGCCAAGAAATTGTGGGATGAGCTGGAAAAGAGATATGACGGGAATGCTTCGCTGAAGGCAATTAAAGCTAAGGAGCTGAAGAAAGAATTTGACAACTTCTCATCAATGGGAAATGAGAGTTTGGACGATGTTATTGATAGATTCTACCATCTTATGAGTGAACTGCATACACATGGGGTTGCCACTACCATGGAAGAAAAAGTGTCAAATATTGCAGACGGATTGCCAGAAAAGTGTGCTTCTTTTGTGTCAAATCTGAGACAGAATGTGATGCTGGCAAAGTTGGATATCAATGACTTCATTCTAAAGCTGCGAGAAGAAGCACTTAGGATGAAGTACCGAGCTCAGAAGTCTTCGTACACTCAGAATCCAGCTTTGTACAATGTCACTCCTCAAGTTAAGACGTCTGGGGCACCTCTTCAGACTGCCTTTGTGTCTAGCTCTTCTGGTCCCTCACATGTATCTCCTTCAGGATCAGAAACGTCAGGGTCTTCTACTACCCATTACATTGGACCTGAAGCAAACGCTACTAGACTGAAGACCGAGAACCTCGGAAACGTGACTGTGGAAGTAGCTCGAGAGCACATGGATCTCTTAGCAGCAGTGGTTCATTCCTATGATGGACTTGTTGCTGGAAAATTGGAAACTGCCATCTGGCAGATGAGGACTACGAGCAGGTAGATGAGAATGAGCTAGAGAGGATGGACATTATGTGGGCCTTAGCAAGTGCTGTCAGGAGGGCGAAGAAGTTTGTGAAAAAGACCGGACAGAATTTGGTTGCTACTAAGGACACAACATTTGGCTTTGACAATAGCAAAGTGACCTGCTTTAACTATGGAGAAAAGGGACACTTCAAAAGAGAATGTGTGAAGCCTAAGAAGACTGGGAACGGGAACCCATTCTCGTCCTTCACTCGTCAAGACAAGCAAGCTAGCAGCTCTACTTCATCATGCAAGGATCCAAAAGCCTTGACTGCTCATGATGATGAAGGACAGGACTGGAGCTTTCGGTTTGTCTCTCCAGGGGAATCCAATATTGCAAGCGTAGAAGACTTAGATGATGATTTCGCAAGTGAAGGAGATATTGCAGTTGAGATAGCGATGTCAAATAGTGAAGAGACAACTACAACTGAGGTCAGCTACAAGCCTGAAGAAGGGACATCCACAGCAAAGACAGAATCACCAGAACCAGAGACATCTGATGCTGCATTGATGGCTAATTCATCAGAATCTTCTCAGGTAAGTACAACTGACCAACTGTTTCAAAATCATGCTTGTTCTAATTGTAATACATTTAGAGATAGCATAGATCAGAAATTTGCTAGGTTATTAGATCATAATGATAACTTAGTAAAGGATTTGCAACTGTGCACTGAGGCTAATAGAGTTTTAAAACAAAATGAGCATAGTTACAAAGAAAAGATAGACCTTTTGACTAAACAACTTAGGGAAACTGAAGTAGTAGCATTTAACCAAGCTAATGACATTAGGTACTATCTTAACTCCCTAGAAGACACTAAGAAGCAAAAGGCAGTTTTAGAAGTAGAAGTCAACTCTTTAAAACAGAAACTGCACAGTTGGATAAGTTCATCACACATTGTCCAACACTTAGTGGGAGAACGTAACAACGGGGAGGGTTTGGGTTATAAAGTGGTTCCACCACCACCTGAGACCTTGATGAACACTAAGAGTAGACCAATAAATAACAACCCCATCAAGGATCATGTGGTGTCTACTCCTCTTGTTAGTGATCCAGATTCCTCATGTTCTTCAATTGAATCTGGAACAAAACAAAAGGAGGCCACTTCAAAGGCAAAGGGTAAAATGCCTTGTGTTAATCTGGAAAAAGAATTTGAAAAGGTTAATATAAAGTCAGGGTCAAACAAAGTCAAATCTGAATCTAAAAGGACTGCTAATGTTAATCTTTCACAAGTTTATGTCAAAAACCAGTTAACCAAAAAGAAAAAGATGTTAAAAATGTTAAAACAATTAATTTTGTTAAACAAGAGAAAACATCAAAAGAAACAGAGTCAAAACCCAAACTAAGTGATGTTACTAGGGTGTCACACACATCTCCACAAAGAAAGTTTAATCATAAAGTTGATAGCAGGTCATGCTACAACTGTGGAGAGTGTGGACACATTGCTTCCTATTGTCCTTACTATCAGACACATAGGAAGAAGATTGAACTTCAGGATTCAAAACCTAGGTCTTCTAAGAGGAGTTCTTTAACTCCAGTCGACTGTTTATCACAAACAGGCCTTGCACAAATCTGGCTTACGGAAAGAAAAGTCGTCCTCTATGTCTGATAATAATGACAAGAAGGAACCTGAGCTACCCTCACCCTCTAAGGGTCAATGGGTTGAATTCATGATGTGTGATGCCTCTGGGAAACCCAAGCCAGTAAAGGCGTGGGTTCCTAACCTAAACTAATGTTTTACATTGTATGTGCAGGGTGTTCGCTACAGTGCTGAAACCAACACGTGGATTGTAGACAGCGGAGCATCCAGGCACATGACAGGAAACAGGGCTCTTTTATCAAATGTCAAACAAATTAAAGGAGGGCGTGTTTCGTTTGCTGGAAACAAAGGAGGCTATATCACAGCTCAGGGAGAAGTTGGAAATCAGAAAGGTAAGTTTGATAAGGTGAACTACGTTCAACAACTTCAAAACAACTTACTTTTTGTTTCCCAAATATGTGATAAAGGATTTAAAGTCATATTCGACAACAAGAAGTGTTAAGTCCTAAAGAAAGACTACGTGATTCCGGAGGGCCAAGTTCTGATGACAGCTTCAAGATATAAAGACCTTTATGTTTTGGATCTCTCAACGGCTTCTACAACGGATCACGAAGTTTAGTGCTTTCTATCAAAAGCCACTGAGAAGGACTCCATCTCCTGGCATAGGAGAATGGGACACATTAATCAACGGAAGATGAATCACTTGATTCAGAAGGATCTTGTGAGAGGAGTTAACGTCAAGAATTTCCAACTTCCTGATTTTTGTGTCGCTTCCATGAAAAGCAAACAGACGAAGAAGTCTCATAAGGAAAAGAAAGTTCATTCAATAGAACTTCCTCTTGAACTTCTGTAACACCCGGAAATTTCCTTTGTAGCCGATGAGAGAAGAAAAAGAAATAAAGTCCAAAGTCGAGGGACCAAACCCGCCAACGAGAGAAACTTCGATGCACGGGAGTATAAAAGGGGGAAAACACCCCTATTCTCCCCATATTTCAGCCAAGAGAGGAGAAAGAGAAAAGAGAGGAGAAAAGTTGGTTCGGGCGGATTCGAGCGTGGAATTCAACGAGGAGCGAGTCAAATCGAAGCTCTACTCGACGGGATCGTTAAGGTGAGTTCTAGGACCCCTCTTTTACATGTTTTCAACTGATTTTGGGGCTGGAACACATCCAAAAACCTATTTTCGAGTTTTTGGGTGAAAACCCGTTTTGATGTATGTGTGTATGTGTATGATGCATTTGAGGCTCGATTTCTTGCTTGGTTATGCTTGTCTAAGGTCATGGTATGTTTCCCTAACCTTTAGAAGGGTTGATTTGAGCTTAAAAGAGGTTTGGTAGGGGTTGGAGGTCGAAAACCCGCGGTTGCAGTCGACCTAACTGCATTCTGCACCAGCTAGGGCTAGGCGACCGACTGGAGGGCGACTGGAGGCCATTCGGCCGATTGAAGTGCGACTGAGGTCCATACGCACGTTTGCTATGCGACTGAGGTCCATACGCATGATGGTCATGCGATTGGAGTTCATGTGCTTGAGAGCCATGCGATTGAGGGATGGTGCGACTAAGGTTCATTCGCACGGAGGTTATGCGACTGAAGTCCATGCGCCTGGAGGCCATGCGACTGAGGTTCATTCGCATGAAGAGTATGCGACTGAAGCCCATACGCCTGAAGTCATGCGACTGAAGGCCATACGCATGAAAGCTATGCGACTGGAGTCCATTCGCATAGAGGTCCATTCGCCCATAGTCCATTCGCATAGGGTCCATTCGCATAGATGCCCATTCGCCTAAGTGTTCAGAAATGATAACCGAGATGGAATTCCTCGACGATGTGAAGGGCATGGACGGTATAAGGTAACGCAGGAGGATGAGATTATGATGTGGATGTTGATGGAGATGATGATAATATGCATGATGTTATGTGTTATGTTAGGCATGGCGGTGCGTGTGATGCATAGTATGTATGATGTGCGTGATGTGATGTATGATTGAGGCGTATGTATGATGATGCTGTATGTTTATGTTTATGTTATGTTCCTTTCTATGTATGTTTATCTTTCTTTGGCTTTGCGTTGAACGTTAATGAATGTAATGAAGTATTATGTAACGTAAAGTGAAAGATAAGGAAAAGAGGAACGTAATGAATGAATGAATGAATGCATGCATTATGAACGAATGAATGAATGACTTAATGAATGAACGAATGAAAGGCTTGCAAGCATATGTATGAGGTGAGCGACTCTGTGTCGCAAAAGACTCGGAAGAGGTTCTTGTTGCGTACTCCGATACTGTGCCAGTCTTCGGACATGAGTCGGGGGTTTGTGAGCAGGCCCCGGTACAGTATCAGTCTTCGGACATGAGTCAGGAGTATTGCATATGATGAAAGTAACGGATAATGAGATCCGTGTTGCGTATCCCGGTACTGTGTCAGTCTTCGGACATGAGTCGGGGGTTTGTTTATCAGGCCCCGGCACAGTATCAGTCTTCGGACATGAGTCGGGGATAGTGCATGAGACGAGATGATGAGGTGAGCGACTTCGTGTTGCAACAGACTCGGATGGAGTTCAATCCATGTGATTGACTCATATGGGATCTTTGTCGCGTATCCTGATGTTGTGTCAGTCTTCGGACATGAGTCGGGGGCTTGTGAGCGGGTCCCGGCACAACATCAGCTTTCGAGCATGAGTCGGGGATATTGCACAAGGCAAGATTCGAGTAATGAAGGGTAATGAGTAAAGTAATGAAGGAAAGAATGAATGTATGTAATGAACGTTAACGAATGATCCTAATAATGTATGAAATGGGATCCTTGTCATTCGACCTCAGTAATCGTGGCTGTGTGCCATGAAGAGGGTAAAGTCTGACAGGATCTAGAATGAAGAGAAAGATAATGATGTATGATGAATAATGAATGTAAAGAACGTAATGACGAAGATAATAACGACATTATCTGTATGTACGTATGATGTGTGAACGCATGTATGTAACGAATGTTTTTATAAAGAAAGTAAAGAACGGTTTTACGAAAGAAAAGTAAGTATTATTATAAAACTAGAACTCACTCAGCAACGCTGACTTTGATGTGTTTCCAGTTGGCAGGTATGTTGCTGAGGATGGCACGGGGCGGCTACTCAGCGTATTTTGGATGGCATCTTTATGTTTAATGCTTTTGTAATATGTGTAACCTGATTTTGTTAAAGGAACGATTGTACTAATGTGCAAGAGTATTTTGATGGAATTAAATTATGTTTTTAATGTTCCGCTACAACTATTTATGAAAGGAAAAAATGTAAATATATGTTTTGAGTGTGATGAATGACCAACTGTAAGCGTCCCGGAAACCGGGCCTTACAAGTTGGTATCAGAGACAAAGTTTAAGTGAATTGGGTAAATATTTTCAAAAACCTAATCTTAAACTGAGAATGGGACGGAAAGGGAATGGGATGCTAATCTGAGTAGCTGCGTGCCATCAGGTATTTTTGTAAAGTTAACCGGTTTTACGTGCGCATGTTTTATGGTTTATGTGTTGCTGGTAGGTTTAGATACTGATGTAGTCAGGATAGGTAATGCTCGGAGTATGAAGAGTAAAGTAAGTGGCTAATCACAACTGGCCACTGTAATTAGGGACTTACTATACTTGACATAAACCGAGCTGTTCCTTGAATGACCGTGTTAGTGTTTGAATCTTTCAGTGTGTTTGGAGAATGGCTGGTGGAAGATCTTCGAAAGCTTCTCGTGGTGGAGGTGACGGTGGACGTGGTGCTGAACCACGGGTCACAAGAGGAAGGGCAAGGGCCGAAAGGGTAGTTCACGAAGAACCTGTGACCTCTCATCCTGAGGGCGGTGACGAGAATGCTAATCAGAGGGCCTCGGTGAGAGAGGCGGTCGTGGAAGAAGTGCATCAGGTCTTGCAGACAATCCTACCGTCTGTAGTGACCGAAGTGATAAAGACTGTTAGAGAAGAGGAGAGAAAGGAAAGGGGTAGACCTTCGGGTGAAAGGAGACGACCCGAGACTGAAAGGGTTCTCTCCGATGACGAAGAGGAAGAAGAAGAGGAAGAGCCTGCGCCGGAGGCGGCACGAGGCTGTAACTATGGGGCGTTTCAGCGATGCAAGCCCCCTACTTTTGATGGTAATGGCACTGCTGCTGTTGCTCACCGATGGGTGAGAGAGATGGAAGCTGTTTTAAATATAATAGAGTGCCGAGAAGATCAGAAAGTAAAATTTGCTACCCACTCTTTCGTGGACTCAGCTTTGTGCTGGTGGGACAACATAGTCCAAGTTGAGGGAAGCAGGGCTATCGGAAGGATGAGATGGCCAGAGTTGAAGAGGCTGGTGATTGAGGAGTTCTGTCCTCACCGAGAGATGGATAAAGTTGAAAGAGAGTTCCTGATGCTGGAAGCGGGAACAATGACGCATCAGCAATACACTACCAAGTTTAATGAAATGGTGCGGCTGGTGCCGGATCAGGTGACACCCCTTTCGCGAAAGATCAAGAGGTATATTCAGGGCTTGCCGACGGACATCCGCAGGCACATGATCGCTGCACGACAGAGCACGTTTAGGTCAGCAGTTGACCTGGCGGGAAGGTTGTACGACGGGCGGGTGATGGCGATGACAGACGAAGGGGAGGAGAGAGCCTATGTTAATAAGGGGAAAGGAAGGCGAGACAATGATGGTGGATTTGTGTATGAAGGTACGACGTCGAGGGACGATGATCGGAAGCGAATAGAAAGAAAAAGAGAAGTATGCAGAAAGTGTGGTAGAGACCATGAAGGAGAATGCAAGTGGGGACTGAACGTCTGTTTCCAGTGTGGGAAGGAAGGACACAGGGCGAGGGATTGCCGCACGGCTAAGTGCTACGACTGTGGCGAGACTGGACATCTGAGCAGGGATTGTAAGAAGCAGAAGGCAGGAGGCTCCGGTGCGAGGAAAGGGAACAGAGGGTAAAGGTTAGAGCTTTGCCATGACCGAGAAGAGGCTAGAGCGGACTTCGACTCGACGTCAGGTACGTTTCTAGTAATTTAAAATTTGTGCATTTATGATTTGAATGCGATGATAGTAGTAGTCTCGTTCCTACTGCTTTATGTAGAATGTGGCATGTTAGGAGAAGGAACATCGATGAGTCCTTCGATGTAGAGATTGCTGTCAATGAATCCGCTAGGTTACCTAGATGCCCTAGAGGATTGTGGGATAGAATTGAGGAAACGTTTGTTCTTGCTAGACCGTTCAGGGCAGACTTGAGTGGATAGGCGTACATCATGAGGTGAAGGAGTTAGCAATCCATGAGGTGTAGACGTATCGTCTATTTGGCCGATGTAAGGTGTGTGGATATACCAATATCTCAGCCGACAGATATATCGGATCACGAGTAAGGATTATTGGTGGCCAGGAACAAAGCGTGACATGATGGAGTAAGTGAATAGATGCCTTACTTGTCTACAAGTGAAGGCCGAGCACCAAACGATGTTTGGAAAATATTGAGGCGATTGAGGCTACGACTGAGAAGCCCGGAAGGATCACAGTTTTAAGGGAAGTAGTCAGAGATAAACCAGAAGTCGTATGTGATAAACGACGTAGAGCGATTGAACTCCAGGTGAGAGACTGGAATAGAGATGAGACTGTAACTCCAGGATAATCAAACTTGAATCAAATCATGAAGAATTAGATCAAAATATGATAATCACAATCAAAACCCCTTTGATCTTCAATTAGATTGAAAATAATATTGTTTACAAATAATCCCTCAATCTATTGGTCATGCAACCATTAACCTAATTCTAATTACAATTAGGCTATTTATAGTCTAGTTTAAGTTTCCATATTTACACATAACCCCCTAGACTATATATTTAGACTAAAACATGACTCAAAGAAAGTAAAATATATTTTGTTCACACAAAATATATTTATTACAATAAAACTCCTAGTCATTTAAATCTTCAACGTCTCTCTCGGTTCCTCGTCTCGAACGTGTCGGGTTTGCCTTTTGTTGACTTTCACTATGTTGATAATATAGACTATCTTTTACAGCTCCAACAATACTCCCCCTTAGTCTATCATTATCAACGTCTTCAAACGAAATCAACATCGAGAAGTCAACACTAGAAAGATCTTCAATTTGAATCTTTCTGAATCTGATGAGAAAGATTTTTCATCTCATAAGCTCCCCCTATTTATATGCTCCCCCTTTTCGAGTGCAAACTTTACAAGGATATTGGAACAGGTTTCCCAAATCTCTAATCTTGAGTGCTTTAGAAGATGTAGGAGGAGGATTCCTAGCTCGGTATCTTCTGCAAACTTGAGGAAGAGGTTCTCTGATCAGGTACACTGCTCAACTGATGATCGGCCATCACTTAAAGCAAAAATCTGAAACACATTCACAAACACAATCTCGACATTTCTAATTAGATCATTTCATTTTAATAAAATAAACCCGTGTTTATTTGTGTTTGAAAACAAGCGAACCCGTGTTCGGTTCTACGCAATTTCCGTGAAATGCATGAAAATGATAAAATTGTAACAGCATAATATGGAAGACCTAAAAAACAATTTGAAAAGAAATTTTATTATATTTTTCTATTTTTTATTATATACATGTATTATAACATATTTTATATCTATTATATAATTTTTGTGTGTTTTTTTTTGTTTTTGTTTTTTTTTAACCGAGAACTGAATTGATCATGAGATCATATCCTCAAGATATACTTTAGCACAAAGATGAATTTAATCATCGACAAGCAATGAGATCACACTGATAACTGAATCTAATCACAGTCTTTAAATGATTTTGAAATTCTCAAACAGATCAATAACGATTGCTGATATGTTTGTCCACTTAAACTCATGCCCTATCTTTTTCAACAAGCAGTAGATGATTCGTTAAGGTTCGATTAAATACTTTTGAATGCTAGGACCCCACAATCATTTGGCAAAAACCCTCACCCAACCTCAGGATTTCTTGAATTTTGTTACGATCTTTATAGAGCAAGGTGTGTGCATTAGTGTGCAAGTGATTATCAACAGAATATAGTATTCTGTGAATTAGATGATTTGACACTACTTAGACCAAAATGGTGAGAGCTCCAGGTCTATACTCACGTATAACAAAGGAGATGACCATTTAATCATGTGCCGATGAGAGCTCCAGGTCAGTACTATCGTACAGCAGAGGAGATCATCACTCCAGGTCAGTACTTCCGTACAGCAGAGGAGATTAGCACAAACACAAGACACATAAATACACCAATCACGGCTCCAAGATATGGCTTATATGATTTGTATCATGGTGGGAGAAAGATTAATTCTCAATCCAATTTTTGTCAGGACTCAGTTTTTGTGCAGGCCAAAATGATTGCGTAAATCCAGACATTCTTAAGCATATATTTTAATATAAATCATCATACTGCTGTCTACTTTATTCTATAGGCTGAGTCTACCAAGCATATCATTAAAGAATCTGATTGTTTTTCTTTTATTTACAATTAAAAATAAGATGTCAATCAGATAACAGCATCAGTTACTATCATTTCTCATTTTAAAACGCAAGTCATGCAAAAACAAGCATTGCAAGAAGATATACAATCATTTCTCAATCATCTAAATCAAGTTCTCTTTTCATTTTTATTTACTTATACTCTCCCCTTAAATTTTTATTTTTGCACTTTTTTTTATTATTCTGTATTTATTTTTTTTATTTTTTTTTATTTTTTTTATTATTATTTTTTAATTATTTTTTATTTTTTATTTTTAAATTTTTTTTAAACTGTAAAAAAAATAAAAATTTATCAAAGAAGGTCTTCCAAACTACACTGATATGAAGACAAGAAATGAATTCTCAAGATATATGCAGTGATTGTGAAGTGAGAACAGTGATTGTGCATATAAATATCCAGATTGTGGATAAAATACCATGACCTTAACCTGTTTGTTCCACCTCAAATTTGAATCAAGAACAATCTCTGTCAGTAAACCGGATTACTAACAGTCCTCCTGAATTGTTCCTGCACTCATTAACAAATTAGTTAGAAAGGGAAACCCAGGCCATCGTAGTCCTGGAAGTTCCTTTTTCATCAAGATAAGTAACAAGCTTCTGCACACAACCGTTTAAACAATCGGGGATTGTTGTATCCTTCTTTTTAATTTGCCAAATTTGCTTCGGTTCAATTAACTTGGATTTGAATGAATTAAATTTGGAAATCATTTTTTGTTTAAGACCAGAAGGAAAATAATTTGGTTTGAAACCTTTGGTCATTTTCATCTTTGAATCATGTGAAACCGGCTTCACATGAAAAGGTTTGGATGGAGGGTTTTTCATCCAACCATTCAAAGATGTGTGCTTTTTACATCTTGATCCAGAGAAGCAACCCGTGTTGCCTTTACCGTCTGGAACATTCTTTTTATACTTACATTCGGAGAAACAATTTGTTTTGCCTTTACCATTCGTAGCAAGCCTTTGAGGACATTTCTTTACCACATGCCCTTCTTTTCCACACTCAAAACAAGCCTTGAAAAGCTTTTGATTCTTTTTAGTCCCGTGTTGTGGAGGTGGTGATGAGGATTGCTTGAAGCTTGTAGCAGATTCTTGCTTGTTCTGTAGTTTCTCGTGTTGAGCAGTGAATGAGATCTTTTCTGATTTACTGGGATGCTTTGCAATTTGAGAAGAGATCCGTATTGGTCTTGATTCAGCTTTTGGAAGCTTTTGTGACTTGACAATGTAAGGAGATATCTTGATCTGTGAGGAACCAACACGCTCCTCTGTGATTGATTCATCATCTGAGCTTATCCAGTCTCGTATACACAGATCATTCTCCAACGGATCTTGATTGACATCTCCTATCGTGTTGGCTTCGCTTGTAGGATTCTTATTGCCTGATGATTCAACAACTGTTCCTTCTTTGACAAACCTGACGGGAACAAACGAAGGAATGTTACCTGATTTGAATTTGTTGAAGAAAGCTGGAGAAGAAACTGATACTGGTGTTTGAGCATCAGAAGTGGAATCGTCATTAATCTTCTTATCAGACCCTTGCTTGAGGAATCCCAAACCTACAGGAGAATCCTGCACATCTCTAACCTCTTTAAGATTAACACTGCTTAGACCTGCATTTAAACGATTAGTTTCTGCAGCTTCAATCAAATCATTTGTTGAATGAGGTCTGGGAGTTGGTGAATAACATAAAGTAGAAGGAGGTGGAACTGAATTAAATATAGTTTCACCATCAGATTTATATCCAATCCCATGTTTTACCCGCACCCCTTGTTGTTTAGCAATAAGCTCATCCTTTTTCATGTGTGAAAGGGTCCATTTATCAAGCTTTGTTTGAAGCTGAGTTGTTTCAAATTGAGCTAAAACAGCCCTTTCTTTCAAAATATTAATTTCAACGTTACGCTCCAAAATGGTTCTTCTTAAAAGATCATTTTCAGCCAATGCTTCATTAAGTTTTCTTGAAAAAGCAATTTCATTTTTCTTTAATTCCTGATTGATTGTTTTTAATTCCATTTCATTTTCCAATAACAATATGTTTGCCTTATAAATCCCAAATAACCGGATTTTGCATGACGAAGAACACATATCCTGAACAGTCTCATAAGGAAGACCCATGATAGTTCGTTCTGCAGCTAAGCTCTTTTCACAATTGTAAACCCATGTAATTTCTTGTTTTTCCTCTTCTTTGACCTTCAGCATCTTGTCAGCCTCAGACTCTTTCTCTCTTTTATCAACTTTTCCAGCCTTATCATCATCGGTTCTCATAGACTCTGGTTTACTGTCATTGTCGACTCTTAAAGCTTCACGATTCTCTTCAACAGTTTCTTTGAATTTAGAGTTTAAATCCGAATCAGTTCTCAATAACTTCAACTTTTCAATCATCTCTGATTTGTAATCAAGTATGCTTGTTACAGAAGAAACAAGATCAGTATTAAGCGCGTGGGTTTGATGTGGGAACACGGCTTGCTGAAATTCGTTTCTTTGGATATCCAGCTCGAAAAATTTTAGTCTATTGATCATATCCATAAGTTTTGTGTCGACATAACCTCTTTCTTGCTTTAGCATTTTAACTTGATGATTCCATGCAGACGGAAGAGAGTCAAGAAGCTTTTGAATTTGTTCATGATTACTGAGATCTGGAACATGCTTCTTTAGATTATTTGCCACTTTTAAAAATCGATCAATTAATTCAGACAATTTTTCTTTCTTTGTACCTGCAAAAGAGTCAAACCGGCTTTGTGCCATTGTGAGATTATCTGAGTTAAAATCTTCCGAAGATGACATTTTATTAAAAATTTTGAACAATTAAACGCCCCAAAAATATATTTCCCAAAATTTTTGAATGATTCTCCCCCGGGAATAATATTTTCTTTTTAAATGTCACGCCAGACAATCTTAGCAACTGGGGTCAAGCTGAAATTTCTTTATCGGGATGAACTCAATTAATCTCAACTGAAGGGAAAAAGTCATCTTTAACATTCAAATTTCGCTGAAACAAAATGATAATTTCGCTGAAATTATAGTTTCGCAGAGCTAGTTTCGCTGTGAACTCTAGTTTCGCTGAGCCGACAGTAGTTTCGCTGGCAATTTCGGCAGCAGTTTCGCTAGCCAAATGCTTTAGACTGCTTAGTTTCGCCGACAATTTCGCACAAAACAAGCTTGAACTTTCGTTCAAAGATACTTTCGACAGCAATTTCGCTTGTAATATGCACACAAGCACTGTTGAACTTTCGTTCAATGAAACTAGTTTCGCAGGACAGCAGAAAACAACTTCAATGAGGATAACCGATGTAGTTTCGCTGGAAGAACTCGTAGTTTCGCTGGATGAACTGGTAATTTCGCTGAACGAAGCTGAAAAACTTTTTCAACACGAAATCAATCTGAAATCGCCCAAATCTCAATGGATTTGAAATCTGATGATTAACAGAGCTTTCCCAACCAATAACAAGCAAACTTCAATCAATTTCCATATCAATAACACTCAAATCTGATCTGAATTTGATGAAAACTTGATATTGAACAAAAACAACCAAAACCTCAACTTCTCTCTCTAAAAATCTTTAAATCTTCAGTGAATTTGATCCAAAATGGCTCTGATACCAAATTGTAACTCCAGGATAATCAAACTTGAATCAAATCATGAAGAATTAGATCAAAATATGATAATCACAATCAAAACCCCTTTGATCTTCAATTAGATTGCAAATAATATTGTTTACAAATAATCCCTCAATCTATTGGTCATGCAACCATTAAGCTAATTCTAATTAGATTTAGGCTATTTATAGTCTAGTTTAAGTTTCCATATTTACACATAACCCCCTAGACTATATATTTAGATTAAAACATGACTCAAAGAAAGTAAAATATATTTTGTTCACACAAAATATATTTATTACAATAAAACTCCTAGTCATTTAAATCTTCAACGTCTCGTCTCGGTTCCTCGTCTCGAACGTGTCGGGTTTGACTTTTGTTGACTTCGACCATGATGTTGACTTTTGTTGACTTTCACTATATTGATAATATAGACTATCTTTTACAGCTCCAACAGGGACGGAATTTCCAAGCGATGGTTCAAGGAACAACAGGTTTCGGGGACGAAACCCATTTAAGGGGGGTGGACTTGTAACACCCGGAAATTTTCTTTGTAGCCGATGAGAGAAGAAAAAGAAATAAATTCCAAAGTCGAGGGACCAAACCCGCCAATGAGAGAAACTTTGATGCACGAAAAGGGGGAAAACACCCCTATTCTCCCCATATTTCAGCCAAGAGAGGAGAAGGAGAAAAGAGGAGAAAAGTTGGTTCGGGCGGATTCGAGCGTGGAATTCAACGAGGAGCGAGTCAAATCGAAGCTCTACTCGTCGGGATCGTTAAGGTGAGTTCTAGGACCCCTCTTTTACACGTTTTCAACTGATTTTGGGGCTGGAACACATCTAAAAACCTATTTTCGAGTTTTTGGGTGAAAACCCGTTTTGATGTATGTGTGTATGTGTATGATGCATTTGAGGCTCGATTTCTTGCTTGGTTATGCTTGTCTGAGGTCATGGTATGTTTCCCTAACCTTTAGAAGGGTTGATTTGTGCTTAAAAGGGGTTTGGAAGGGGTTGGAGGTCGAAAACACGCTGCTGCAGTCGACCTAACTGCACTCTGCACCAGCTAGGGCTAGGCGACCGACTGGAGGCCATTCGGCCGTTTGAAGTGCGACTGAGGTCCATACGCACGTTTGCTATGCGACTGAGGTCCATACGCATGATGGTCATGCGATTGAAGTTCATGTGCTTGAGAGCCATGCGATTGAGGGATGGTGCGACTGAGGTTCATTCGCACGGAGGTTATGCGACTGAATTCCATGCGCCTGGAGGCCATGCGACTGAGGTTCATTCGCATGAAGAGTATGCGACTGAAGCCCATACGCCTGAAGTCATGCGACTGAAGGCCATACGCATGAAAGCTATGCGACTGGGAGTCCATTCGCATAGAGGTCCATTCACCCATAGTCCATTCGCATAGGGTCCATTCGCATAGATGCCCATTCGCCTAAGTGTTCAAATATGATAACCGAGATGGAATTCCTCGACGATGTGAAGGGCATGGACGGTAAAAGGTAACGCAGGAGGATGAGATTATGATGTGGATGTTGATGGAGATGATGATAATATGCATGATGTTATGTGTTATGTTAGGCATGGCGGTGCGTGTGATGCATAGTATGTATGATGTGCGTGATGTGATGTATGATTGAGGCGTATGTATGATGATGCTGTATGTTTATGTTTATGTTATGTTCCTTGCTATGTATGTTTATCTTTCTTTGGCTTTGCGTTGAACGTTAATGAATGTAATGAAGTATTATGTAACGTAAAGTGAAAGATAAGGAAAAGAGGAACGTAATGAATGAATGAATGAATGCATGCATTATGAACGAATGAATGAATGACTTAATGAATGAACGAATGAAAGGCTTGCAAGCATATGTATGAGGTGAGCGACTCTGTGTCGCAAAAGACTCGGAAGAGGTTCTTGTTGCGTACTCCGGTACTGTGCCAGTCTTCGGACATGAGTCGGGGGTTTGTGAGCAGGCCCCGGTACAGTATTAGTCTTCGGACATGAGTCGGGAGTATTGCATATGATGAAAGTAACGGATAATGAGATCCGTGTTGCGAATCCCGGTACTGTGTCAGTCTTCGGACATGAGTCGGGGGTTTGTTTATCAGGCCCCGGCACAGTATCAGTCTTCGGACATGAGTCGGGGATAGTGCATGAGACGAGATGATGAGGTGACCGACTTCGTGTTGCAACAGACTCGGATGGAGTTCAATCCATGTGATTGACTCATATGGGATCTTTGTCGCGTATCCCGATGTTGTGTCAGTCTTCGGACATGAGTCGGGGGCTTGTGAGCGGGTCCCGGCACAACATCAGCTTTCGAGCATGAGTCGGGGATATTGCACGAGGCAAGATTCGAGTAATGAAGGGTAATGAGTAAAGTAATGAAGGAAAGAATGAATTTATGTAATGAACGTTAACGAATGATCCTAATAATGTATGAAATGGGATCCTTGTCATTCGACCTCAGTAATCGTGGCTGTGTGCCATGGAGAGGGTAAAGTCTGACAGGATCTAGAATGAGGAGAAAGATAATGATGTATGATGAATAATGAATGTAACAAACGTAATGACGAAGATAATAACGACATTATCTGTATGTACGTATGATGTGTGAACACATGTATGTAACGAATGTTTTTATAAAGAAAGTAAAGAACGGTTTTACGAAAGAAAAGTAAGTTTTATTATAAAACTAGAACTCACTCAGCAACGCTGACTTTGATGTGTTTCCAGTTGGCAGGTATGTTGCTGAGGATGGCACGGGGCGGCTACTCAGCGTATTTTGGATGGCATCTTTATGTTTAATGCTTTTGTAATAAATGTAACCTGATTTTGTTAAAGGAACGATTGTACTAATGTGCAAGAGTATTTTGATGGAATGAAATTAGTTTTTTTAATGTTCCGTTGCAACTATTTATGAAAGGAAAAAATGTAAATATATGTTTTGAGTGCGATGAATGACCAACTGTAAGCGTCCCGGAAACCGGGGCTTACAACTTCTTCACATGGATCTGTTTGGTCCAGTCAGTATAAAGAGCATTGCAGATGACTTGTACTGTTTTGTGGTTACTGATGACTACTCAAGATTCTCTTGAGTAATGCTTCTGAAATCCAAATCAGAAACATTTGAGTCATTCAAGGAGTTAGTAACCACACTGGAATCTCTCTACAAGCTGAAGGTGAGACAAGTACGCTCAGACAACGAGACTGAATTCAAGAATCAGTGGATGGAGGCTTACTGCAAGGAAAAGGGAATTGTGCATTAATTCACTTCGGCCTACACGCCTCAGATGAATGGTGTTGCTGAGAGAAAGAACAAAAGCTTGATAGAGACAGCACGGACAATGCTGGCAGACTCGAAACTGCCTATCCAATTCTGGAATGAGGCAGTGGCAAATGCATGTTATACATTGAATCGAGTTCTGATAGTCAAGCGCCACGGAAAGATATGTTATGAGCTACTACAACGACGTAAACCGAATCTGGAGTATCTCGAACCATTTGGCGCGCCGTGCACACTTCTGAAGAAGACTCAAGAAGGTAAATTCAGCGAGAAGGCTGATGAAAGGATCTTCCTAGGATACAACATACCGAACAAGAGAGTTTACAACAACTCAACGGGTTTAGTAGAAGTGTGGTGTAATGTTGATGTTCAGAGATATACCACACCACCTACTGGCAAAGGACCCACTTACTTTTTCGACTATGATGGATTCTTCAAGTTCTTCAACATCCCTATCTCTCCTTCGGATGACGAGTTAGCTACACTGATGATGTATGATATCTTGAATACACCATCTCTTGATTCAACATCATCGAGCTCACAGGGAGAATCATCTACTCAGTCATGGGGAGTAGTCGACGACAGTGACTCCTCCTCTGAAGATGAAGCTGAAGAAGATGACCAGAACAGTCAGGAGGAACAGGTTCCAGTTCCTGAAAGTCCACAAGCATCTAACAGTGATGCACCTTCGACTTCGGAACCTCAAACTCCATCTACCTCAGATGCAGAACCAACTGTTCATAATCATGGCTCTGAGGTAGCTGTTCCTACTACTCTAGGATCACGTCTAAATGTCTATCATCCCCTAGACAACGTCATTGGGGATGTCAGATCAGAAGTACAAACCAGAAATCAGCTGTACTCAGCTGATTATGCCTCTGTTATGGAAAAAGGATACATTCATGATGGTGCTTATCGGTGTTTTGTCTCGCAGTTTGAGCCAAAATACGTCAGTGAAGCACTGAATGATGAGGCGTGGGTGAGTGCCATGCAAGAAGAACTTCTTCAGTTCAAGAAGTTAGGTGTATGGACTCTGGTAGATAGACCTAAAGGTGCTAAGGTCATTGGCACCAAATCGGTCTTGAAATGCAAGAAGGATGATCAAGGGGTCATTATCAGGAACAAGGCTTGACTGGTTGTTCAGGGATTTCGCCAAGTCGAGGGGATTGACTACAATGAAGTGTTTGCACCCATGGCAAGGATGGAAGCAATCCGTATCTTCCTTGCCTATGCATCGTATATGAAGATTAAAGTCTATTAATTAGATGTGAAGAGTGCATTCCTTCATGGGGAAATTAGAGAGACAGTTTATGTCAGTCAACCCGAGGGATTTGAAGATCCTTATCATCGGGACAGAGTTTACAAACTCGACAAGGCCTTATACGGGCTTCATCAAGCTCCAAGGGCCTGGTATGAGAAACTCTCAACTCATCTTGTGAAACATGGCTTTCACAGGGGAGTGATTGACTGCACACTGTTCATCAAAGAAAAAGATGGAGACCTACTGCTCGTACAGATCTATGTCGATGACATAATCTTTGTTCAAAGAACAAAGAGTTATGCAAAGAGTTTGAAGCAGTTATGAAGAAAGAGTTTGAGATGAGTGCAATGGGGGAGATGAAATTCTTTCTCGGGTTACAGGTGGATCAGACACCAAATGGGATATTTCTACATCAGACCAAGTATGTGGGAGAAATTCTCAGTCGGTTTGACATGGAGAATGCTTCTGCTGCTGGGACTCCACTTGCTACAAATCATGATATAGCACCTGATGAAAATGGAGATCTGGTAGATGCCATAATGTACCGAGGAATGATTGGATCCCTCATGTACCTCACTGCCTCAAGACCTGATATCATGCATGCTACATGTCTATGTTCTAGATATCAGGCTAAGCCTAAGCTTAACCATCTGATCGGGGTCAAGAGGATATTTCGTTATCTGAAGGGTACACCCACACTTGGGTTGTGGTATCCTCATGACGATGACTTTGAGCTCACGACGTAACTTCTCGTATTTTTGTTAATTATAAAAGTTAATTTTGTTTATTCTTTCAAGGGCCATTGTTGTCTAACTTGAAATTTATGGGTGAATTAAGCTTATTTCCTAGTTATTATTAAAATGTAATGTATGAAAGTTAACAATTAAAATATTAAGTTGTGCAATAAAAATAATTATGATAATATTAATAATAGTAACAATAATAATAAGGCATAATAATGTTAATAATACTAGTAATACTAACTAAAATAACAATAACAATAATAATAATAATATTATTAATAATAATAACTAAAATACTAGTAGTATAAATAATAACAATTAATAACTTATAAAAGTTTTTTTTTAATAAAGAATAATGATTAAAACTTAATGTTTATCTAAGTCAAGGGGGAAGTTTTGTTAATTTTGAAACTTTAAATAAGAGTTTAAAGCATAAAATGATAAATAATAAACTAGAGGGACCATTTGTGTAACTATTTAAAACCCAACCCAAAACCTTTTCTCTCTCCCCGATTTTCCGGCCGCCGGCCGGCGAAGCTCCGGCGCGGCGCCGGCGAGGCCAAAAACGGCCGTTTGACCTCCAATTTCAAGTCCAAAAGATGCCAAAAGCTTCGGGAAAACGTTTCGAACCATTATGTGCGCTTTAATTTGAGTTTAAAAACGGTTATGGAGTCGTTTGAGTGTGGAAACCGTTCACCATCAACACCCGAATCGTTTGGCAGTTAAAACTTAATAATAATCAAATTAAATGGCTCATAATCGAACGTTCGCCTAGTCTAAAGCTATTATCGATACCAAATACACCTGAAACAAACAAAATCTTCGAATTCAATCACCACATTCATCACGGTTCTGCAACTATATCGAAACCCAATCTCCGAACAAGTTTAACTCAAATTGATAAGGGGCTTTGCATCTGGATCATCATTCGAAGCTATCTGCAAGTTTAATTGGATTTTCATTGAGGATTCCTCATCCATTGGGTGCTACGACCGCGACTTGTTCTTCGATTAGGATTGCTTTCAATTCGAACCAAATCGGGTAAGTTACATACATGGATATGCTCGATTAATCATGGGAAACAAAAGCCCCATGGTTAATTTGGTTATCATCATCGTTTAGATGATCAATTTGGTTCGAATCTAAACTAGGGTTTAATGGGAATTGGGGTTTTCATTGGTGATGGGTTTTAAGATTTAAAGCAGGCTTCATATCGCGGCTTGGAGCCCTAGTTCACTGGTTCCATGTTCACTTTCTCACTTAGAGGTCACGGGTTCAAACCCGGTGACCTCCAACATTTTTTTAGTTTGTTTTGCAACTCTAAAAAAATATATATATGTATAAAAATTTCTAAAAAAGTGTAAGAATATTCATTTTATAAATTTCGTATATTTTAAACCATTTAAATATTTTTTCTGCAATTTATTTTTAAAAATGTTCTTATATCTTATTTAAAATTCTAAAGTAAATGTTATAGTTAATATATATTCTATGAAATTTAGACTTAAAAATACTAGTTTATTATTTCAACCATTGTTTACTTAAGTTATTGTTTAAATCGTGCTCATTTTATTTAATTATAAAACTTTATTAAAACTTTATAAATATTATAAAACTATTATAAATGTTATTCTTATTGTATATTCTTATGTAAAATATAAGTATGTTGTTCTCAAGAAAATATAATGGTTTTTCCAATTGTTAAATATAATTGATAAAACCCCAAACATCACATTGAACCTAGTCCATGTTAATTCGTTAAACTTATTGTAAAATTTTAACCTTGTGAACATATATATTTAGGTATCTTGTGACGATACGACTTTGGAACAACGCTTATTATTAATCTTATTAATCTCCCTAATATACTTATTGGACATGTGAGTTTCCTTGCCC
Source organism: Flaveria ramosissima (assembly GCA_025215565.1). NCBI lineage: Eukaryota > Viridiplantae > Streptophyta > Magnoliopsida > Asterales > Asteraceae > Flaveria > Flaveria ramosissima. The sequence goes on from CM046035.1 coordinate 27,063,558, forward strand.
CTTTTTCATATTTTCACACTAATTTGGGATGAAACATGATAGCTTATACATGATACACTTATACACATATGAGACTTGTAAATCACTTGCAATTCAACTTATTATTTTGTCATGGTTATTTGTGTTTTGTAAGTGATTATATGAGATACATAGTTTGTTTACAATCATCAACTATTGCTAGCCTGGGACGTCTTAGATCTTTGGGCCTGACAAGCCTATTTGGTGCTAAAGTCGAGGTATTGCCGGCTCCTGATGACGTATGCTTGTTCATCATGGGAACCAAATACACTTAGCCAATCTTATATACTTGTAATCAAGTCGAGGTTTGGTTGTAACGATATGTGTTCTATAACCTTACTAACTTATGACCTATGACATGAATTGCTACTTGTAACTTTATCATATTATGTATGAAAACCTTGAAAACTCACCAACTATTTATAGTTGACCTTTATTTTTATCATGTTTCAGGAAATCCCCAAGTTTAAAGTGGACTTTTGAAGCTTGCAATAAAACTAGGACTTGGACCTAGTTAAATAAACAAAATGTTATGTTATGTTTTGAGTTATGTTTGAACTTATTCATTGTTTGAGACTTATGGTTGTATTTCATTTTAAGACTTATGAAAAATAATATTTGCAATATAATATAGCGTTATGTGGCTGTGAACAATCTTAACCCTCACATCTCGACGATTCCGCCGTCAAGGTTGGGGTGTGACAGATTGGTATCAGAGCCCATATCTATAGGGATTTAGGTTATTAGAAATGGTGACCTAGATTATAGCTTATGCATAAACCTCATAGAATAATATTTATATTCTTGGAAATATATATATTGTTACATGCTACATAATGCTATACCTTACTTATGTGCAACTTGATACCTTAGCATAGGTTTGCCTTGTAATTGTTTAAACTTTGTTACTCGTCTCCCTAAACTTACCTTTGACACTTTGACTCTCCCCGACAAATGAAACTTCTTAATCTTATTCTCGATGACACGTGGAATTGTATACTTATGCTTATGACTTGGATCCTTAGACTTATGTCTAATCTATGTAAAATCTCATCAAGGTTTTGATTTCATGAACCTAAGAAATTTGTGTGACACATAGACACCTGTATTCTGGATTTCCTGGCAAAAGGCCCTCAGGCTAAGGCAAGCATATCGCATAAATCCTACGGGACTAGTTATGCTTACCTGGGGATTTCTGGGATGAGTGATAAACTATGGTCAACATACACAAATTTCTAAGGCGAGTGGGTCAACTTACCTTGACGTGTCAACGTTTCCAAATGGTAATGCGTTACCAAATGGAACCATTCCATGTGCCTTACAACTTTTGCTTTATCCTTGTTGAACTATGATCCTTGTTATTCCAATTCTCGTATCTAACTCATTTTGTATATTCCAGCATGTCTCGTCATCATGGAAAGCGTGGAAGTTCCGATCGTAAGCTAGCCACCATGATTGCTCGACAAATGGCTGCTGTCATCCCGACCATGGTTGCTGAACTTAATAGCACCTTAATGACCAACGCTAGCAACAATGGAAATGGTCATGGAGAGAATAGCAACAACCAAAACGGGAACAATCAACACGGGAACAATCAAACTTGCACTTTCAAACACTTTAGCTCTTGCAAGCCTACTAGTTTTAGTGGCAAGGAAGGAGCCACTGGTCCTCTTGAGTGGTTCGAAAGCATGGAGAATACTTTTATCAATTGTGAGTGTCCCGAGACGCTCAAGGTTCGTTATGCCACTAGTGTGCTCCAACAAAGGGCACTTACCTGGTGGAATAGCGAGAAGAGAAACCGTGGTCCTGAAGTTGTGCTAGCACTTACCTGGGAAGAGTTCAAGAACATCGCCATCGCGAAGTTCTGCCCAAGAAGTGAATTGCAAAAGTTGGAAGAAGAGTTTTGGAACTTGAAGCAAAATGATGGTGATCATTTGGCTACTCAACTAGGCATCATGAGTTGAGTATACTGCTGCCTCACATGGTCGACACTGTCCCCCGCAACATCGAGAAGTTCATTAAGGGTGTACCACCCCAAATTCAAGATGCTGTGGTGGGTAGCCGACCTACAACCTTGTAAGAAGCCATTACTATCACCGCTCAACTCACCGAGAACCATATACGAGCGGGCACCATGTCTGTGAAGGGTGCAAAGAAGGTAGAGAAGACGGCTACCGAGACTGTGAAGGAGACTAAAGCTGAACCGTCTTACAACAACAACAACAACAAAAAGCGCAAGTTCACACCGGCACGCAACTATGCCGTGGCTGCACCCAAACAACCCCAAAGACAACTTGTACCTACGGCTGCACCTGTGGCACAAGTGCCTGGGGCTAGGGCTTATGCTGGTCCTCAGCCTATGTGCAACACGTGTAGGTATCATCATCCGGGGAATCAACCATGCCACATCTGCACCTTATGCGGTAAATATGGTCATTTGGTGGCGACTTGCCACCGTGCACCTAACAATGCTGTTGTGGTCACAAACCGTGTTTGCTACAACTATGGGGAACCTGGTCATTTCCGCCCACAATGCCCTCGTCTTGTGGGTAATGTTCCACAAGCCCGAGGACGTGCTTTCAACATCAACGCTAACCAAGCACAAGCAAACAACGATGTGGTGAATGGTATGTTAACTCACCTTTAACTTTTATGATTCGATTCTTTTCATACTTTACCTGTATCGTTAAACACCTTAAAAATTGAACAGGTATGTTCCTTATTAATAAAACTTATGCCTATGTCCTATTTGATTCTGGAGCCGATAAGAGTTTTGTTTCGTTAGAGTTTGAACCCATACTTGCTAAGCCACATACGAAACTAGAAAGACCTCTTACCGTTGAAGTTGCCGATGGAGAACCGATCACCGTTGACGTCGTTATTCGTGATTGCACCTTAAGTCTTGACACGCATGATTTTCTTATCGATCTTATCCCTATGAAACTTGGAAGCTTCGACGTCATCATTGGTATGGATTGGTTAGCCAAACACCATGCCGAGATCATTTGTTTCGAGAAGTGCATTCTATACCGTTACCCTCTGGAGATACGTTGAAGGTGTTTAGTGAAAAATCTTCCAAAGGACTTAAACTCATGTCTTGCACTCAAGCCTGAAAGTGCTTAAGCAAGAAGTATATGGCCTTGTTAGCTTACGTGGTCAATACGAAAGTCAAAGGGAAATAACTTAAGGATGTCCCTATCGTACGAGACTTTCCTGAAGTATTTCCCGATGACCTTAGTGCTTTACCTCCCGTGCGTGAAGTCGAGTTTAAAATTGACTTGATACCGGGAGCAAACCCCGTGGCTAAGTCACCATATCGGCTTGCACCATCGGAAATGCAAGAACTCTCTAGTCAGGTTCAAGAGCTATCCGAGAAGGGCTTCATCCGTCCTAGTTCTTCGCCTTGAGTGCACCTGTTCTTTTCGTGAAGAAGAAAGATGGATCGTTTCGTATGTGCATCGATTATCGTGAGTTTAACAAGCTTACCATCAAAAACCGTTATTCTCTTCCTCGTATCGATGATTTGTTTGACCAACTTCAAGGAGCTGCTTTTTCTCGAAGATCGATTTACGTTCTGGCTATCATCAATTGCGAGTCCATGATGATGATATCCCAAAGACCGCTTTCCGTACTTGTTATGGGCACTATGAGTTTATGGTGATGCCTTTTGGTTTAACCAATGCTCATGCTGTCTTCATGGATCTCATGAACCGAGTATGCAAGCCTTACCTACCGAAGTTCGTTCTTTTCTTGGTCTTGCTGGTTATTATCGGCGATTCATTGCCAACTTCTCGAGGATCGCGAAACCGCTCACTACTTTGACACAAAAGAATAAACCATTTGAGTGGGGTTCCGAGCAAGAAGAAGCTTTTGAAGCGTTAAAGCATAAGTTGTGCAATGCTCCTATCTTGACCCTACCCGATGGAAACGACGATTTCACCGTGTATTGTGATGCATCTAAACATGGCCTTAGTTGTGTTCTCATGCAACGAGGGAAGGTCATAGCTTATGCATCGAGACAATTGAATGTTCACGAGGTGAATTACACAACACACGATCTCGAGCTTGGTGCTATTGTCTTTGCTTTGAAGATTTGGAGACACTACCTGTATGGTACGCAATGTATAGTCTACACCGATCACAAAAGCCTTCAACACGTTATCAATCAAAAAGATCTCAACATGAGACAACGTTGTTGGGTGGAGTTGATTAGTGATTACGATTGTGACATTCGTTACCATCCTGGTAAAGCAAATGTTGTAGCCGATGCACTAAGCCGAAAGATTCACAACAAGATGATCTCATTCCAAGAAATTCGCGATCGACGTCAATGGTTTGACACTTTGGGTGAGTTCGATACTGAGATCCGACTAGATGTCAACGAGACTACCGTACTACTACGAAACCTGAGGATAGATAGTGACATCGAGTCTAGTATCTTGGAGGCTCAATAAATGGTACAACGAGAAGGAAGAATGAAGGATGAATTGGAGCATAATCTTCTAACCCGATTGGAAACGAAACCCAATGGGTTGATGTACTTCGCCAATCGAATTTGGATTCCAAATCGCGATAACCTTCGTACCTTTATCATGAACGAAGCTCATCAAACTCGTTATTTTATTCATCCTGGTTCCGATAAGATGTACATGGACCTACGTGGTCAATATTGGTGGCCTGGAATGAAGAAAGACATAGCGACTTATGTAGCTAAGTGCCTCACATGTACGAAGGTTAAAGCCGAAAATCAATGTCCAAGTGGATTACTTGAGCAACCCGAGATCCCTATGTGGAAGTGGGAACACATATCCATGGACTTCATAACTAAGCTACCCCGAACCTCCCGAGGACATGATAGCATATGGGTGATTGTTGACCGATTGACCAAATCGGCACATTTTATACCCATACGTGACACTTACAAGACATCAAAGTTAGCTCGTATATACGTTGATGGGATTGTAAGTCGTCATGGGGTACCTCTGCACATCATATCCGACCGAGATGCTCGTTTCATTTCACACTTTTGGTCGTCTATGCAAGAACTCTTGGGTACTCAATTGGACTTAAGCACGGCTTATCATCCTCAAACTTATGGTCAAACCGAGCGAACGATCCAAACCTTGGAGGATTTGCTACGCCTGTGTGTTCTTGACTTTGGTGGTGACTGGGATACGCATCTACAGCTCGCGGAATTTTCGTATAACAATAGCTACCACTCGAGTATCAAGATGGCACCGTTCGAAGCACTTTATGGTCGTAAATGTCGTTCACCGATCTGTTGGACCGACATTGGTGAAAACTTCATCACTGGTCGTGAACTTATACAAGAGACGACCGATAAAGTTTCTATCATTCGCAAGAACCTTGAAGTGGCGAGAAGTCGACAAAAGAGCTATGCTAATAAGCGACGTAAGCCATTGGAATTCCAAGTTGGGGAGATCGTTCTTCTTAAGGTTTCATCGTGGAAAGGTGTGGTTCGCTTTGGAAAGAAGGGCAAACTGGCTCCAAGATTTGTAGGACCTTTCAAAATCCTGAAAAGGATTGGGAAAGTGGCTTATAAACTAGAGCTACCTTCCGACCTTAGTGGAGTTCATCCTGTGTTCCACGTCTCAAATTTGAGAAAGTGTTTGGCTGACGAAAGTCTGCATGTTCCGTTGGAAGACATCCAGATTGACGAGTCATTGCATTTTGTCGAGAAACCTGTTGAGATCATGGATCGCATAATGAAGAAGACTAGAACCACAACAACCCCAATCGTCAAGGTTCGTTGGGAAAATAAACGTGGCGCTGAATTTACTTGGGAACGCGAGGAGCACATGAAGAAGAGATACCCGTTCTTATTTGTGTAGTTTCATTTTTCTTAATTTCGGGACGAAATTCTTTTAAGTTGGGGAGACTGTAACATCTCGTATTTTTGTTAATTATAAAAGTTAATTTTGTTTATTCTTTCAAGGGCCATTGTTGTCTAACTTGAAATTTATGGGTGAATTAAGCTTATTTCCTAGTTATTATTAAAATGTAATGTATGAAAGTTAACAATTAAAATATTAAGTTGTGCAATAAAAATAATTATGATAATATTAATAATAGTAACAATAATAATAAGGCATAATAATGTTAATAATACTAGTAATACTAACTAAAATAACAATAACAATAATAATAATAATATTAATAATAATAATAACTAAAATACTAGTAGTATAAATAATAACAATTAATAACTTATAAAAGTTTTTTTTGTTAATAAAGAATAATGATTAAAACTTAATGTTTATCTAAGTCAAGGGGGAAGTTTTGTTAATTTTGAAACTTTAAATAAGAGTTTAAAGCATAAAATGATAAATAATAAACTAGAGGGACCATTTGTGTAACTATTTAAAACCCAACCCAAAACCTTTTCTCTCTCCCCGATTTTCCGGCCGCCGGCCGGCGAAGCTCCGGCGCGGCGCCGGCGAGGCAAAAAACGGTCGTTTGACCTCCAATTTCAAGTCCAAAAGATGCCAAAAGCTTCGGGAAAACGTTTCGAACCATTATGTGCGCTTTAATTTGAGTTTAAAAACGGTTATGGAGTCGTTTGAGTGTGGAAACCGTTCACCATCAACACCCGAATCGTTTGGCAATTAAAACTTAATAATAATCAAATTAAATGGCTCATAATCGAACGTTCGCCTAGTCTAAAGCTATTATCGATACCAAATACACCTGAAACAAACAAAATCTTCGAATTCAATCACCACATTCATCACGGTTCTGCAACTATATCGAAACCCAATCTCCGAACAAGTTTAACTCAAATTGATAAGGGGCTTTGCATCTGGATCATCATTCGAAGCTATCTGCAAGTTTAATTGGATTTTCATTGAGGATTCCTCATCCATTGGGTGCTACGACCGCGACTTGTTCTTCGATTAGGATTGCTTTCAATTCGAACCAAATCGGGTAAGTTACATACATGGATATGCTCGATTAATCATGGGAAACAAAAGCCCCATGGTTAATTTGGTTATCATCATCGTTTAGATGATCAATTTGGTTCGAATCTAAACTAGGGTTTAATGGGAATTGGGGTTTTCATTGGTGATGGGTTTTAAGATTTAAAGCAGGCTTCATATCGCGGCTTGGAGCCCTAGTTCACTGGTTCCATGTTCACTTTCTCACTTAGAGGTCACGGGTTCAAACCCGGTGACCTCCAACATTTTTTTTAGTTTGTTTTGCAACTCTAAAAAAATATATATATGTATAAAAATTTCTAAAAAAGTGTAAGAATATTCATTTTATAAATTTCGTATATTTTAAACCATTTAAATATTTTTTCTGCAATTTATTTTTAAAAATGTTCTTATATCTTATTTAAAATTCTAAAGTAAATGTTATAGTTAATATATATTCTATCAAATTTAGACTTAAAAATACTAGTTTACTATTTCAACCAATGTTTATTTAAGTTATTGTTTAAATTGTGCTCATTTTATTTAATTATAAAACTTTATTAAAACTTTATAAATATTATAAAACTATTATAAATGTTATTCTTATTGTATATTCTTATATAAAATATAAGTATGTTGTTCTCACGAAAATATAATGGTTTTCCCAATTGTTAAATATAATTGATAAAACCCCAAACATCACATTGAACCTAGTCCATGTTAATTCATTAAACTTATTGTAAAATTTTAACCTTGTGAACATATATATTTAGGTATCTTGTGACGATACGACTTTGGAACGACGCTTATTATTAATCTTATTAATCTCCCTAATATACTTATTGGACAAGTGAGTTTCCTTGCCCCTTTTTCATATTTTCACACTAATTTGGGGTGAAACATGATAGCTTATACATGATACACTTATACACATATGAGACTTGTAAATCACTTGCAATTCAACTTATTATTTTGTCATGGTTATTTGTGTTTTGTAAGTGATTATATGAGATACATAGTTTGTTTACAATCATTAACTATTGCTAGCCTGGCGACGTCTTAGATCTTTGGGCCTGACAAGCCTATTTGGTGCTAAAGCCGAGGTATTGCCGGCTCCTGATGACGTATGCTTGTTCATCATGGGAACCAAATACACTTAGCCAATCTTATATACTTGTAATCAAGTCGAGGTTTGGTTGTAACGATATGTGTTCTATAACCTTACTAACTTATGACCTATGACATGAATTGCTACTTGTAACTTTATCATATTATGTATGAAAACCTTGGAAACTCACCAACTATTTATAGTTGACCTTTATTTTTATCATGTTTCAGGAAATCCCCAAGTTTAAAGTGGACTTTTGAAGCTTGCAATAAAACTAGGACTTGGACCTAGTTAAATAAATAAAATGTTATGTTATGTTTTGAGTTATGTTTGAACTTATTCCTTGTTTGAGACTTATGGTTGTATTTCATTTTAAGACTTATGAAAAATAATATTTGCAATATAATATAGCGTTAAGTGGCTGTGAACAATCTTAACCCTCACATCTCGACGATTCTGCCATCAAGGTTGGGGTGTGACATATAGTGACTCGGATTACGGGCGCTGCAAGATGAACTACAAGTCTACATCAACAGGGTGTCAATTCTTTGGGAGGAGATTAGTGACCTAGAAGTGTAAGAAGCAGATCTCGGTTGCATTGTCAACTTGTGAAGCTAAATATGTTGCTGCTGCAAGTTGCTGTTCTCAAATCATTTGGATTAAACAGCAAATGTGGGATTACGGTTTAAAGTTCTCTTCTACTCCTATCTTTGTTGATAACTCTACTGTAATTGCAGTAACTAAAAATCCGGTACAACATCCAAAGACCAAACACATTGGTATTAAATACCAATTTATAAAAGACTGTTTTGAAAAGAACTTAATCGATGTGGTAAAAATTAATACTAATTTTCAACGCGCTGACCTCTATACAAAAGATTTTGACAAACCACATTTTCTATATTTGTTAGAGGTCAACGGCGTTAAAAAGAAAAGTGATGTTATTCCTGAAGATCATGTGTAGTTCGATGCAGTGTCTTTAATTTTTTATTTTTTATTTTCTTTATTTATTTTATTTTCTGTTTAGATTAAACTCATGTTATTTAGCTGTTTATTAAAATCCTAAAATAATTAAACCAGTTATGATTTTAGAATTTTAGGGGGAGAATAAGTCAGCCAGTAACATTAAAAAAAAAGAAGAAAACACGAGGGAGAAGGAGTGGATAGCTGATATAAAGTAGACAGTACCTGTGATATCGATTCAAACCCTTTGGAAAATGATAGTACACATGAACAAATCAAAAGGGACTTTAAAATTTAATTTAGAAAAGTTGCAAAAGTCAAAGTATAAGTCTGTGTAGTCTGAGCAATATAAAAGGAAAGATGATAGAAAAACTGGTAACTACTAGGTAACACAACGAAAGTAGACCTAGAGGTTGCTAGACCACAAATGATATGTCGGTAGATTCAACACAATAGATGATTAGACCTGACTGGTGATCTCAAGATCAAACTAAGTTGTTCAACTGACTGTGGGCTTCCATCTTATCACTGGTTAACACAATCAACAATATTACAATAAGGGGTAATGAGCATGTAAACGCCACAAATGTGTGCGGATGACCATAAATAGAGCAATGCACGAAAAAAAAATGAAAAGAAAATGCTATCAAGCTAATGACTTATGTTGTTGGTGCATTCTGTGCAAAAGAAAATTAAGCTGCTCTAACAAGAAGATAGGTTGTGTACCTCTCTGTTGTGCGATGGCACTGACCTGATGATAAGCATAACCTAGATATTCTAGAATTCATTGTTGTTTGCCGCCTCTCTGCTGTGCGATGGCACTGACCTGAGGATTGGCTTCTCTTTGAAAGCTCTAAGAATAGTTTCTTCTTGTAAAAATACACGTAGACCGCTCAAAAGCTCCTAAGGAATGATGATTACCATATAAGTGTGGGATTCACAAATGTTAGTTGAAATAATTAAACCTAAAACTATCACCAATCTGTGTCAAAAGTCTGTGTATGGATTTAAGAGGACATACATACTGACAATCATTGTGGCTGCAATTCTTGAAAGTTCAAATCAATGTGGGAATCTATTAGTACCAGTATGATTTCCTAAATTTGCTAACGACTCTGGATGAAAACCAAGAATTGAGCATCAAAAGGTTTTGATAACAAGTCCTAAATGATTTGACTTGCCTGTATGATTCCATAATTGAATTGGTCCAGGTGTGGTCAAACTAAAAAGAAGTTGCCTATTCCGGAACCAAATCCATTAGATTTCTATCTTAGGATTTATCTCTCACAAAAAGTCAAAAACAAGTTTAATTTGTGTACTTTAGTTTGATTTTCTAGTTACTTAGTCATTTCTGTTTGTTTGTCGGACTATATCATGAAATACAATATGGGATTAACTCACCAAAAAAGGTCATGTCTGATATGACCACATATGTTTTTAAAGGATAAATGGGTCACGTCTGAGGTGACAAATTGTTTAAAAGGATCATGTCTGAGATGATCAAATGCTCATAATGTTAATTTCAACAGTTAAAAAGGGTTTAAATGTTAAATGTTCAAATTGGCAGAAAATTTCATAAGTATGACCCATTCGCACGAATGGACCATTAGTATGGACTTATCATACGAATGGGATCCATTCGTAAGAATGGACCATGAGTATGGACCATTCAACCGAATGGCCCATACGATTGGCCCAGTCGGATGCTTAAGAGCGAACGAATGAGTTAGTCGCACGACTGAGATCCAGTCATACGACTGAAGAAGGGCGACTGAACCAATCGCACGACTGAGGCTCACTCGCACGACTGAAAGGTGCGTATGAGCCCAGTCGCATGATTGAATTTAGGGTTAGTATAAATAGAGGAAGAGTCGGTCGCAGAGACTCACCACTCTCAAATTAACCCTAAATCGCACGACTAAAGTCACTCTGCCCAAATTTCGTTTGATCTCCATAAACCCTCGTTTCTTGCATGCTGACCATTTACATCGATTCTACAAGTAATTTGCGGTGAAGAAAAACTACAATAACACTCAATTTGATACCAAATCTGTACAATCAGACTCGTTAGAATAACCAAGACTTAAGTGGCTAAATAACCTAACTAAACGACTCAAACAAAAGAAATTAAAGATGCTAGGTGTTATACAAATGGATTGCGAGTCTAATGAACCAGAACATGAAGTCTAAAACTCAAAATTGGTGAAAAATTGAATTTGAATTGAACAGTCATACAACATGCGAATGGACAGGCTGATGAACTTCAGTCGCACGACTGAAGGGTGCGAACAGCTTAACCGCACGACTGAACCATGCGTATGAGTTCAGTCGCACGACTGGTGTAACCGCATGAGGTTACATACGCATGAATTCAGTCGCACACTCAGTCGTACGCATGGGGTCATTCGCACGAGTGAATCCCAGTCGCACTGTTTAGTCGCACGACTGATCTCAGTCGCACAACCTCATTCGCATGACAGAAATATTTCTCTTCAAGTCCAAATGTTTCATGACATTCTTAGCCAATGGGTACTAATGTTTACTTTGTTTGTGTAACAGATGGCGAGTCGATGGACTATGAGTACGAAGCACAATATCTGTGCTCATCTGGATCTGACATCCAGAAATACTGCTGATTTCTCGGGCATTATCACCTTCTTACGGAGATCGAGGATTGCACACGCCATATCTGCTCCCTGTACTCCTTATCGTTCCATTCAGCAGGCCTTCTGGGAAGGTGCGACAGTAGATTGATCCTCTGAGCCTGACTACATCAGAAGTACCATCTTTGGAGAGGCTATAGCTATCACAGAGGAGGATCTAAGGATAGTGTTACAGTTGGGGGACGATGCTGTCTGTCCGACTAGACTACACCCCCTCACTATCAGAGGATGCTTTCTTCGAGCCAAGTACTCTGGGGACATCAATGCTGGGGTGCTCAACAAGAGCAACCTCTGTCCCCAGTTTAAGTATCTTGCGCACGTGCTGCTAAAGTGTATAGCTTCCACGAAGGGAGGTTTTGGTGAGTTATCCGACCAGATCCAGAACGCCTATGTTGCGTTGGTGCTGAACCACCCGTTCAGCTTCTCCAGGATGATCTTCACCTACTTGGTGGAGAACATTGAGGGAAAAGGGAAGGAGGGCTTCTGTATGTACCCCAGATTTATGCAGATGATCATAGACCAGAAGCTCCCCTCCCTGCCAAAGGAGAAGGATGATGTTGTTGTTCTTGAGGTGATGGATGATACCACCTTGGGGAGGATGAAGGTATACAGGGGGAAGCAGGTGAAACCCCCTGTCAGGAGATTGTTTGGGCATCTGGCCCGGGAGGACTATGTGGTGCCAGCTAGGAGGAAGTGGCGCCACGACGATAGTGATTCGGATGTTAAGCAGATTGCTCTACCCACTCAGGACTTAGATGATGATGACAGTGGGGATGTTGGAGATGACATGCCCATTCCACCGAGGGGCACAGCTACAGACGTTGTACCTCCAGTATCTGCCCCCACAGGAGACATAGCAGAGTCAGCAGGATTCCACCAGGACTTCATACCTGGTGAGGAGGAAGACGAGTCTGATGAGGAGCCATTGACGAGGACTGTGGGAAGCAAGGTTGTTCCCACAGAGCATGGACTCCGGGCGGTTGGTGAACGCCCCAGGGATTCGGGAGAGACAGCTGCAGTTCCTAACTATGCTCCTGAGCCATCTAGCCGTGTTCTAGGGGGAGCATCCACCTCGATTGGATCGAGGAAGAAAAGGATGGCTCAGCCCCTACATCACCACCACAGCCACCACAGCTAAAGCCACCACTACCACCTCTACAGCCACACCATCCACCACCACAGCCACCACAGCTACCACTACCACCACCACACCTCCCACCACTGTACATATGCCAACCACCACCATATCTTTCACTCCTACATCACCTCCACTATCATCCAGACCCAACCACATCTTTACCACAGCCACCACCACCACCACTAGCCACCAAGCAGGACCCTCATCACATCCCGCACATATATACGGATCACCTCTACCTCCAATCGGGGTAGAGGAACAGCTTTCAGCGTTGAACCGGATGGTGATGCGTTTGTTGGCTACTGATGAGGAGAAGATAGCGCAGATCCGTCACTTGACAGATCTCAATGCTGCGCAGTCACACCAGATCTCGGAGCAGGCTCGGCTGATTGAGGAGCAGGCCCAAAAAATGGCTGCTCAGAGCCACGAGATCGCCCAACTCCAAGAGCACAGAGTCACATCTGCTAAGAAGATTGAGGAGTTGGAGGATGCTAAGAAGACCATCATGCTCAAGCTTAAGGGATCTAAAGATGAGCCACTGAAGATTAAAGAGGGAGATGGTGATGATGGTGATGATGATGATGAGGATGATGATGAAGACGATGATGATGAGATTGATGATGATGAAGGGATTGAGGAAGAGAGGACAGAGGAGAGGAATGATAATGATGATGAAGAAGGAGGAGATGCAGCTGCATCTGCCTCTGCTCAAGGTCAAGAAAGGAGATCAAAGAAGAACCAAGACCAACGAGCTTCCTCCTCTGCTCCACCAAGCGATGATCCAGTGATCCAAGACAAAAGTAATGATTAGATGTCTATGTATTTGATTACTTTTGTATTTGAATCATGTATTTAAACTTATGTATCCGATGTTTATATTAAGATTAATGCATTTCTGTCTTGATTATTAACTAATGATTGATGTGTTGCATGTTTAAATAAAAAAGATCCAAACTATCAAAGGGATGAATTCGATGTCGCTCCCCTTCAGCAGGTCAAGACTCAGTTAACTATGATTCTTGATCTGCAAGGGATCGTCAAGAGGTCTGTGAGTTATACCCCTGAAGAAGGGGAAATAATTCACGATCTATCAAATGAGCAGCTAGCTGAGATCTTCAAGCTAAATCCCGATGAGATTGTAAAGGATGCTCCAACATGTGACTCTACAAGTGACGAAGAGCTGAACGACGTTGATGAAATAGAGATAGAAGATGTCACAGCAGAGCACTACCCTCAGTATGCTGACAACGAGGAAAATGTGGTCCCCAATCTGGATGAATCCCTTGTTAGTGATACATTTGAGGTGTTAGATAAGATGGAGCAGGAGTCAGAGAAGACAGAAGGAACGGCCTAAGCCTCAAACGATGATGTTGACATCTGAAAGGCTGAATGGGCTGCTTGTTTTGAAGAAGTTCGAGCCCAACGCGCTGCACTTAAACAGAACGTCTACACAAAACTCTACAGAGTAAAGAAACATCATAAGGTGTCTGGCAGGATTATAGCGTGGGCATATTTTGAGGATCTAAATGTCTATGCAGTTAATAGGGAGAAGGGTATAGAGTACTTTAGATTTCCACATGATCTTAAGACTCTACCAGGTTTTAAGCTCAACCAGCTGGCCAAACTGAAGCTGTTGTATGCTGACCCAAGAAAGATGTCAGGCTGGTTTGAGGCTGCCCTGAGGAAAGAGTACCACACCAGGTGGGTTAACTTCAGACCCCAACAGCCTACAAGGTACATCAGAAGGTCTGAAGTTGATGCCATTACTGGAAAGCCAAAGATAGTGCTGAAGTGGAGTCCTCCGCGCATGATGTCAAGAATTCCGCTCAAGGAAATGCCACAGGACTTCACTCCACACTTTAAGTGGTGGTACTACGATTGGAGAAAAGGAGAAGCGGTCATAGTCCTAAATAAAGAGGGCCAAATAGATACCATCAGGGTATTTGACCCTATGTGGCTCACCAACTTGTCAGCTAATGATGTCTATACTCTATACAAGTGGCCACTGTTCTATGACACGCAGGATATAGTACAAGCCCTCCAGTTCCAGAATGTAACAAGACTCTGTTTTGCGTTTGAGATTCACGCACGAGTCACAAGAGAGGATAAGTACAAGAAGTATGAGGAGGTAATGCAGAAAACAAGACATTAGAGAGATCTAGGTCCAAGGGGGAGTTTGTTGATACATGTATGTACCTAGATCATGATATGAATGTAATAGATCTTATTTGTCTTACACTGATGTAATGTTTGGAATGTTAATGAAATGATATTGGTTGTTTGTGATTTATAATGTCTAATATTTCATTAATGAGTCGATGTTGAATTGGTTAAATAGGTTTGTGATTGTTTGAATTGATACACATAATGTTATATTAATTAATACATTCAAATTTAACAACTTGAAGTTCTCATGCGAATGGACCTTACGCATGAATAACTCCATACGAATGACTCAGTCGCACGACTGAACCAAGAGACTGGATCTGTCGTATGATTGTAATATAAGATTGGCTCAGTCGCACGGGTGAACACTCAGTCTTGCGGATGGATCAACCGCATGGTTCAATCGCACGATTGAACCATACTTATGGTTCAGTCGCACGAATGAACAACACTAACCTATAAATACAACCCAATTCGTGGAAAAACGTAAGCATTCATTCTATTTCAACTCCAGACGTACCCTAGCCGTCCAGAAGCCTCCAAGTTCATACTCCAAGTTCATAGAACGCTGTAGATCAATTCCTAATCGATTCTTAACGTTTGATTCAATACTTTATTGATCCTACCTGCGTTCTCACTGATTGGATCGTCAATCAAATAGGATTCCACACTATTTGGTTTGGTTTACACGTTAATCATTCTTTATTTTGTTCAAATACCAGGTCCTAACATAGAGAAAACCATTTTAGCTCCTAAACATGAGCACACAAACTATAGGACTCCGATCAAAGACCTCATAACTAAGTTGAATGAACGCTTGGCTGAGCTTGTGATCAACAAAGGTAAGGCAGAAAAATGTGTTCTTGAAGAAGAGACCTTCAAGAACATAATATCCTCATACTTGCTTGGAAAAGTTTGTTATCAAAATAAACAGGGACTGGGATCTAGTGAGGTATCTCCTCCACACATAATCTTGTTAGTAAGATCTCCTAGGTGTGAAACTTGTGAAGATGAGCTTTCGTTCATAGACCCCATGACTAAAGAGGATTAAGAAGAGATGGTGAAAAATGTCTCTGAGAAGAGTTAAGTAGAGCATTCTAAGAAGGGTCACCATTCCTCTGAGGCGAGTAAAGCTGTTGGGATGACCAAGTCAAGGAGGAAGAAATTGATCAGGAAGGCCAAGAGAAAGTCCAAAAAGGCTCAAGAGATCAAGGCCACTTTTAATTCTGCATAGAAACAAGTCTCTATTTCTACAGGGTTTGAGGTGGTTAAGTCTAAAGACATAAACTTAAACTTCAGTAACAAGAAGAAGCAAGCTTCGAAAGGAAAGACTTTTCCTTTCGGAAGCTCCAAAATGAAGATGAAGACAAGTGGAAACTTGCCTTCGGAAGAAAATTTGGTCTCGAAAGAAAGGAATACTTCCGAAGTTCCAGTCATCAAAACTTCCAAATTGTTATAGGTCAAGTCTAAGCTTCCAAAGGTGGTGTGGAAGACAAAGAAAGACCAAGTGGTTGAAAGTTCTTCATCAACATCAGTAAATGATCCTCAAAACATGAAAATAGGATCAATTACTATTGTATTGTCTTCAACTTCTTTTGATGAGCCCAAGATCAATATAGCTTGGGTTTTCAAATGTAACTAACCATTTCTTTTATGAAGGAACAACTTAAGACAAAAAAAAATGTATGGATCATTTACAATGGTTGTTCCAAGCACATGACAAGCAATAGGTCACTACTCCAAAATTTTGAAAGAAATGATGTAGGACCAGTTTCTTTTAGAGGAGATGATGGAGGTTACACAACTGGAAGGGGTAGGGCCACAAATGGTAAGCTCAGCATTGAGAACGTAAACTTTGTCAAGGAGCTTGGATACAATCTTTTGAGTGTATCTCAAATTTGTGATCAAAGTCATAACATGCTCTTTACTGAGCATGAGTGCATTGTTCTTAGGCCAGAGGTGGTTATTTCTCATGAGTATATCATGCTCAAGGCCCCTAGGAAAAGGAACATGTACAAGATGGATTTGCAAGAAACATCTCCCTCAGGAGAAGTTTCATGCATTGTACCTAAAGCAAATAGTGATGAGTCTTTCCTCTGGCATAAAAGAATGTGCCATGTTAACTTTAAAAACATAAACAAATTAATTAAGAATGATTTGGTAACTGGAATGCCAAAGAAAGAGTTTACAAGTGATGACGATTGTGTTGCATGCCTGAAAGGGAAGCAACACAAGGTATCTCATAAGCCAAAGGAAAGAAAATCCATCAGTACTCCCCTACATTTTTTATATATGGATCTCTTTGGCCCCACCAGTGTAATGAGTATAGGAAGGACCAGTTATTATTTGGTGATCATAGATGACTTTACAAGATTCACTTGGTCTTTTTTCTTAGAACTAAGGATGAAACCCCTGGGATTCTGAAGAATTTCATC
The DNA here is from genome assembly GCA_025215565.1 of Flaveria ramosissima. NCBI lineage: Eukaryota > Viridiplantae > Streptophyta > Magnoliopsida > Asterales > Asteraceae > Flaveria > Flaveria ramosissima. The sequence continues at coordinate 27,080,984 of CM046035.1, forward strand.
CTAAAGATTGAGAATCAATGTGATCACAAGGTCAAAACTATAAGATGTGATCAGGGAATTGAATTTAAGAACCAAATCCTTGATATATTTTGTGATGAAAAAGGAATTCCAAGATAATATAGTGCTCCCATGACTGCTCAGCAAAATGGTGTTGCTGAAAAGAGAAACACGACACTAATTGAAGCTTCAAGAACTATGTTGTCTGACTCTAAACTGCCCATCACCTTCTAGGCAGAGGCAGTGAACACTGCTTGCTATGTGCAAAACAGAGGTTTAGAAGTTAAGACACATGGTAAGACTCTTTATGAACTTTGGCACAAGAGAAAACTTTTCATTGGTTTTCTCAGGTCATTTGGATGTCCTTTCACCATCTTCAATACCAAATATCAAATTTCCAAGTTTGATGAGAAATTAGACGATGGAAATTTTATTGGATACTCTTCTCAAGATAATTTTTATTGAGTATACAATCTCAGAACCAGAGTAGTTGAGGAGTCAGCCAATGTGACTTTCAATAAGCACACTCCAAGTGTGAAAGGTTCTGGTCCTGATGGGCTATTTGATCTTGATTTAGTTACCAACTGTTTTAACAAGTCTTGTGAGTATGTTTCAAGATCCACAGATATACTACCTAGGTGATCCTGGCCCAAGATTTGAGTTGAGAAGACCTTCAAGCTACACAACTTCATCTACAGTTGTAATTAACCCTGCAAATGGAGTTTCTATCAGCACAACAATGACAAATCCAGCCGATACTTCTGGGGTGCCTTCAAAGTCCATCTTAGAGGCACCAAACTCAAATGAAGGAGCTTCAAATGTAGGAGGAAATGGTGGTGGTGAAAATGATCAAGAATTTCTAGATGGTGACAACCACTCCATTGAAGACACATTAATGATGTCACACACTCATTGGATCAGGTCACTCTTGATAAATATGCTGATGTAGAGGGTGAATCTTCAATGCTAGATAAAAATTTCTCTAATTTTGATCTGTCTAAGCAACTTGTTGTGATCCCTCAACTAAGGATCCACAAGTCTCATCCTAGCACAAACATCATTAGAGATGTTGATTCAGGGGTAAGAACAAGAGGACAAAACCCACGATGTAAATGTTTGTCTACACTCTTGTTTTCTATCCCAGATAGAGCCTGCGAAGATTGATGAGGCTTTAAAGGATGGAAGTTGGGTTAAAGCTATGCAGTAGGAGCTGCTTCATATCAAATGACAAAAGGTTTGGAACCTATGTTCTCTTCCTCAAGGGAAGACTACCATAAGAACCAAATGGGTGTTCAGGAATAAGAAAGATGATAGAGGACTTTTCAGCAAGAATAAGACAAGACTAGTTTTTCAAGGATACACTCAAGAAGAAAGAATTGACTACACAGATGTATTTGCTAATGTAGCAAGACTGGAAGCTATCAAGATATTCCTAGCTTTTGCTGCATTCAAGAATTTCAACGTCTACCAACTTGATGTCAAGTGTGCTTTTCTCTATAGGGTGATTGATGAAGAGGTGTATGTCAAACAACCACCTGGGTTTGCAGATCTTCATCATCCTGGTTATGTCTACAACCTTGATAAAGCTCTTTATGGGCTGCACCAAGACCAAGGAAATGGTATGAGACTCTATCTCAGTATCTATGTCAGCATGGATACAAAAGGGGTACTATAGATGGAACTCTCTTCATCAAAGGAACAGGAAACGAATAATGCTAGTTCAACTATATGTAGATGACATTATTTTTGGGTCAACTAATCCAAAGCTCTGCAAAGACTTTAAGAAGCTGATAATTTGAAATTAGTGTAACATCTTGAATTTTCATTAACTAAGTGTTAATTTTACTTAATCTTGTAAGGGCCATTGTTGCCAAATGTGAAACTTATGGGCTATTTATGCTTATTTTCTTATTATTTTTAATCATTTAGTTTGAAAGTTATTAATGTTAGTTGTTATTTAATAAATAAATATTGATCATAATAATAATAGTAATAATAATAATAATATTAATATTATCATTAATAATAATAATAACTAAGAATAATAACATTGATATTGTTATTAACAATTTGTAAGAATTATAAATATGTATAAAACTTGGATTAAAAGTCTAGGGGGTTGTAATGCAAATTTTAAAACTTCAAAAGAAACTTCTTAACATGAAATAACAAGATGTAAACAACAAGGACCTTTTGTGTAATTAACCAAAACCCATTTTCCCTTTTTCCTCTTCCCACGCAAATCCGGCCACTTTTCCGGCCGAACTCCGGCGAGCTCCGGCGACGCTCAAAATAGCCGAAATCCATCGAATCTTGATCCGAAACCATTCACAAACCCATCAAGAATGTGATTCGAACCTGTAAACATCAATTAACCACATTAAAACATCCGTTTCTAGCCTAAACAATGCATAACCGAAATCATCATTAAATCATAGCCGTTTCAACGAACCTAATCAATTATCTATTCCTTTCTAAACGAGTAACGGTGCTAATTTCTCCTGAAAACACACAAACTACGCGATTCAATCAATCATTTCATCGCACGCTACCACCCATTCGAAGTCGACATTCCGAGCTTTCTAATTTACAATTGGAAGCGGGCTTTTCGTCATCGAGGTTATTGGAAGCTTTCTGCAAAGTGAATTTGATTATCAACATCATTTGCTATCTGAACCATCTACGGCTTGGTCGCGACCTGTTCTTCAATCCAATCATCTTCATTCAGCACCGAATCGGGTAATTGAAACCAACCACAAATTCGTTTCACCATAATGAACAAAAGCCCTAGGTTCCAAGCTCTAAACTAATCGATTTGATCTTAAATTTAACATAGTCCGAACCTAGGGTTCCTGGGAATTGGGTGGGGTTTTGTGTTTGGTGTTTTTAATAATTTGAAACCATAACAAACCGCGGCTGAGGCCATTGGTTCACTGGTAAGACATAAGCAATCTTAACATGAGGTCCCGGGTTCAAACCCTAGGAGCCTCATGTTTTTGTTTTAAGGCTTTTAGGTCATCAATTTAAATCCAATTTTTTTTTAAATTTATAAAAATCAGTTTATAAACTTGTTTAATTTTAAGACACCATATTATTTTATGTAAATTTATTTTATGAAATATTTCAATATTTGTTATTAAATATTTTTGACAAATAATATATTTAGTTTATTTCTTATAAAATAGACTTTAAATAGTGGGTTAAATCACTTAATTAATTGTTCAAACAATATCTATATATTATTGTTAAATGATGAATATTTTAAAAGTTATAAAAGCTTATTCAAACTTATAACTAAAGTTTATTACTAATTATTTTTCCTTTGCATTTCTTTATACAAAAATGCTCAATTAGTATATACTATTTTTCTCATTGAAACAAAGCATAATTAATTATTTTATTTTAATTAATTTAGATAAGAAAACCCCCAAATCCCAACTTGAAACCCTAATTCTCGTTAATTCATTAAACTTATTATTAATACGTAAATCTTGTAATTATATAATTAGGTGTCTCGTGACGGTCACGTTTGGAATGACGCCTGTTATTACTCTTATTAATCGTCAATTATATACTCATTGATCATGTGAGTATTTCTATACCCCTTTATATATTTTTACACTTAGGGGTGAAACATGTTACTTTATAAACTTGGCATTTGTAAACATGTTTGATTTTTATAAAGTTATGGCATTTCACCTGTATGTTGTGGTTCGTTGAACTTGTGGCTACCATGTAATGTTGAATATATGTACAATCATTAACTATTGCTAGCCTAGCGAAGTCATAGATCTATGGGCCAGACAAGCCTGCTTGGTTGATCCAAGTACACTTAGCTAATCGTATATACTTTTAAACGTTTGAGACTTGTAAAACTTTGTCGAGGTTTGATTGTGCATTCTGTCTTACATCCCTAGTTACTTTGTTCTCTAACTTACAACATGAATTGCCATCTTTTATATATCTATGTATTGCAAACTATGGAAATCTCCCCAACACTATTGTTGACATTCTTATTTTTAACGTTTCAGGAAATACTCAAGCTTGATTTCTACACTTTGAAGCCTACACATCTAGGAATGGACCTAGTTAAATAAATGGAATAAAATGACTTGTTACATCATATGTTATGCTTTTTAATTTCTTTGAGACTTATGATTGTAATGGTACAATTGAAACTTATGATTATTATATATTTGGGTTATTAATAGCGTTATGTGGCTGTGAACGATCTTAACCCTCACACCTCGACGTTTCCGCCGTCAAGGTTGGGGTGTGACTGATTGCTATCAGAGCCCATAACTATAGGGATCTAGGTTATTAGAAACGGTGACCTAGACTATAGTATGCATGAACCTTATAGAATTATAATTCTATCTTGTAAATTATATACTTTGCATGCTACATAATGCTATGCCCTCTTATGTGCAATTTGATGCCTTAGCATAGGATTGCCTAAACATTGTTAATTGTCTCCCTATACTTAACTTTGACTCTTTGACACTCCCCGAACATGAAATCTCTTAACCTTATTCTCGTCGACATGTGGAATCTTATGCTTATGTTATGACTTGGATATTTAGACGTTATGTCTAATCTATATAAATCTCATCAAGGTTTTGATTCTATGAACCTAAGAAATATTGTGTGACACATAGACACCTGTATCCTGGTTTTCCTGGCAAAAGGCCCTCGGGCTAAGGCAAGCATATCGCATAAATCCTACGGGACTAGTTATGCTTACCTGGGGATTTCTGGGATGAGTGATAAACTATAGTCAATATACACAAGTTTCTAAGGTAAATGGGTCAATTCACCTTGACGTGTCAACATTTCCAAATGGTAATGCGTTACCAAATGGAATCATTCCGTGTACCTTATAACCCTTAGCTTATCTTTGTTAAACTACTATCCTTTGTTATCCTCACTCCCGTAGCCAACTCATTTTTGTATATCCAGCATGTCTCGTCACCATGGAAAGCGTGGAAGTTCCGACCGTAAGCTAGCTGCCATGATTGCCTGACAAATGGCTGCCGTCATCCCGACTATGGTTGCTGAACTAAATAGCACTCTAATGGCTAATAGCAACAACAACACCAATGGGAACAATAGCGGTGCTAATGGAGACAATAGCAACAACCAAAACGGGAATAATCAACAAGGGAACAATCGTACTTGCACTTTCAAACACTTCAACTCGTGCAAACCCACTAGCTTTAGTGGAAAAGAAGGAGCCAATGGACTTCTCGAGTGGTTTGAAAGTATGGAGAACACATTTATTGTTAGCGAGTGCCTCGACGAGTTCAAGGTTCACTATGCTACAAGTGTCCTTCAACAACGGGCACTCACATGGTGGAATAATGAAAAGAGAAACCGTGGAACTGAGGTTGCTTTGGCATTGACCTGGGAGGAATTTATAGAGATCATGATTCAAAAGTTTTGTCCGAGGAAGGAATTGAAAAAGCTAGAGGAGGAGTTCTGGAACCTCAAACAAGATGGTGGGAATCACTTGGCTTATTCCACCCGGCATCATGAGTTGAGTATGCTCCTACCGCACATGGTGGACACCGTGCCCCGTAACATTGAGAAATTTATCAAAGGGGTGCCACCTCAAATTCAAGATGTCGTGGTGGGTAGTAGGCCCACAACTTTGGAGAAGGCGATTACTATCACTGCACAGCTCACCAAGAATCATATAAGAGCTGGCACTATGTCGGCAAAGGGCTTCAAGTCTACTACGAAGGTGACACCCGAGGCAACAAAGGAGGTAAAGGCCGAGTCATTTTCCCAAAACAAGAAGCGTAAGTTCACCCCAACATGCAAATATGATGTGATCGCCCCAAATGCTCCTCAAAAACAAATGGTTGTTGCGAATCAAGCTCCCATGGCTAAAGCTTATGCTGGTCCACACCCTATGTGTAACACGTGCAAGTACCATCATTCAAGCAACATTCCATGTCGAGTCTGCTCGTTGTGTGGGAAGTATGGACACTTGGTAACTACTTGCCTTCGTGTGCCAAACAACACTGCAATGCTTACCAACCGAACCTGTTATAATTGTGGCGAGCCTGGTCAAATTCGTCCGCAGTGTCCTCGCAATGCGGGAACTGTTCCACCGGCTCGTGGAAGGACTTTCAACATCAACGCCAACCAAGCACAGGCCAACAACGACGTGGTGAATGGTACGTCGTTGAATTTCTTTTAGTCCTTTCTTGTCTTGTAAAAAATCCTATCTATGTTCATGATACCAATAGTAGGTTGTTACCAAACAGGTATGTATCTTGTAAATAGTCATTATGCATCCGTATTGTTTGATTCGTGTGCCAAAAGGAGTTTCGTGTCCCTGGAATTCGAGCCTATACTTTCTAAACCGCGTGTTAATCTGGAAAGTTCTTTCAAGGTCGAGGTCGCCGATGGAAAATCTATCGTCATTAATGTCGTAATACGTGATTGCACCTTAAGCCTTAACGAACACGAGTTCTTCGTCGACCTTATTCATATGCAATTGGGAAGCTTTGATGTTATCATTGGTATGGATTGGTTAGCCAAGCATCGTGTGGAAATTCTATGTTTCGAGAAATGTATTCGAATTCCTTTATCGACTGGTGATACTTTGAAGGTCTTTGGGGTGAAATCATCCCAAAGACTCAAACTCATGTCTTGCATCAAGGCCCGCAAGTGCCTAAGTAAAAAATACATGGCTTTCATGGCATATGTAGTTAATACGAAGGCCAAGGGTAAGGAGTTGAAAGACATTCCTGTTGTGCGGGACTTTTCCGAGGTTTTTCCCGAGGATCTTAAAGGGTTACCTCCCGTGCGAGAAGTTGAGTTCAAGATTGACTTAATCCCTGGTGCAAACCTTGTGGCTAAATTGCCTTATCGTCTTGCACCGTCTGAAATGCAAGAACTCGCTAGTCAACTGCAAGAGTTGACCGATAAGGGTTTCATTCGCCCTAGTTCATCACCGTGGGGTGCACCTGCACTGTTTGTGAAGAAGAAGGACGGTTCATTTCGTATGTGCATCGATTACCGAGAACTCAACAAGCTTACTATCAAAAACCGATACCCTCTCCCTCGAATTGATGAACTCTTCGATCAACTTCAAGGAGCAACTCAATTCTCAAAGATCGATCTACGTTCTGGTTATCATCAAGTACGTGTCCACGATGATGACATTCCAAAAACCGCTTTTCGTACTCGATATGGGCACTACGAGTTCATGGTCATGCCTTTTGGCTTAACCAATGCACCTGCCGTGTTCATGGATCTCATGAATCGAGTATGTAAACCGTATTTGGATAAGTTCATGATCGTGTTCATTGATGACATTCTTATTTATTCCAAGACGAAAATCGATCACGAGACGCACTTGCGACAAGTTCTTGAACTTTTGAAGAAGGAGCAATTATAAACCAAGCTTTCCAAGTGTGAATTTTGGTTGGAAGAAGTTCAATTCCTAGGGCATGTGGTGAATAGCCAAGGAATACACGTTGATCCTGCTAAAATCGAAGCCGTGAAGAATTGTTGTGTTCCCACAACCCCAACCGAGGTTCGCTCTTTCCTAGGCTTAGCGGGATATTACCGTAGGTTCATAGCAAATTTCTCGAAGATTGCTAAACCATTAACGGCGCTAACTCAAAAGAATAGACTCTTTGAATGGGGATCCGAGCAAGATGAGGCTTTCGAGACATTAAAACGCAAGTTGTGTAACGATCCTATTCTCACACTTCCCGATGGAAATGATGACTTCACCGTGTATTGCGACGCTTCTAATCAAGGTCTTGGTTGTGTACTCATGCAACGAGGCAAAGTTATAGCATACGCGTCGAGGCAATTGAAGGTTCATGAAGTGAACTACACGACTCACGATCTTGAACTTGGTGCTGTGGTTTTTGCATTGAAGATTTGGCGACACTATCTATATGGGACGCAATGCATAGTCTACACCGATCATAAGAGTCTCCAACACGTGTTCAACCAAAAGGATCTCAACATGAGACAAAGGAGTTGGATCGATTTAATTAGCGACTACGACTGCGACATTCGCTATCACCCTGGAACGTCGAATGTTGTAGCCGACGCGCTAAGTCGCAAGGTCCACAACAAGACTGTCTCGCTTCAAGAAGTTCGAGATCGAAGGCAATGGTTTGATACGCTAGGAGAATTTGATACCGAGATTCATGTGGATGTCAACGAGGCTACTATCATGCTCCAAAACATAAGGATCGATAGTGACCTCGAGTTATGCATTCGTGAGGCTCAACAAGCGGCATTAACCGACGAAGGGAAGGATGAAGATTTGATGTCTAGCGTTCGGTCGCAATTGGAGACAAAACCGAATGGCATGTGGTACTTCTTGAATCGACTTTGGTTCCCAAATCGTGATAATCTTCGACACTTCATTATGAACGAAGCTCATCAAACCCGATATTCCATTCATGCTGGCTCCGATAAGATGTACATGGACCTGCGTGGTCAATATTGGTGGCCTGGAATGAAGAAAGATATTGCGTCTTATGTTTCCAAGTGTCTCACATGTTCAAGAGTCAAGGCCGAGCATCAACGACCAAGTGGTTTACTTGAGGAGCCGGAAATCCCTATGTGGAAATGGGAACATATATCCTTGGATTTCTTAACCAAGTTACCTCGTACACCTCGTGGTCATGACAGCATATGGGTCATTGTTGACCGTTTGACCAAGACAACACATTTCATACCCATACGAGATACGTACAAGGTTTCAAGGCTGGCTCGAATCTACATTGACGAAATTGTGAGTCGTCATGGTGTGCCTTTACACATTATTTCCGATCGAGATGCTCGCTTCACTTCACACTTTTGGTCTTCGATGCCAGAACTCTTGGGTACTCAATTGGATTTAAGTACGGCTTACAATCCTCAAACCGATGGTCAAACTGAACGAACAATCCAAACCCTCGAGGATCTGTTGCGTCTTTGTGTCCTTGATTTTGGTGGTGATTGGAATACGCATTTACCGCTCGCGGAATTTTCATATAACAATAGTTATCACTCAAGTATCAAGATGGCACCATTCGAGGCTTTGTATGGTCGTAAATGCCGATCACCGATCTGTTGGACCGACGTTGGTGAAAATTTCATCAGTGGTCCTGAACTTATACAAGAAACGACCGATAAAGTCTCCACAATCCGCAAGAACCTTGAAGTGGCTAGAAGTCGACAAAAGAGTTACGCCGATAAGCGTCGTAAGCCATTGGAGTTCCAAGTTGGCGACATGGTTCTTCTTAAGGTTTCACCGTGGAAAGGTGTTGTTCGCTTTGGGAAGAAGGGTAAACTAGCTCCAAGATTTGTAGGACCTTTCAAAATCCTGAAAAGGGTTGGAAAAGTGGCTTATAAACTGGAACTACCTTCCGACCTTAGTGGAGTTCATCCCGTATTCCATGTCTCAAATTTGAGAAAGTGTTTGGCCGACGAGAGTCTGCATGTTCCATTGGAAGACATCCAGATCGACGAGTCATTGCACTTCGTTGAGAAACCTGTTGAGATTATGGATCGCATGATGAAGAAAACGAGAACCACAACTACTCCAATTGTTAAGGTTCGTTGGGAGAATAAGTGTGGAGCTGAGTTCACTTGGGAGCGCGAGGATCACATGAAGGAGAGATACCCGCATTTGTTCGCTTAGTTTCATTTTTAATTTTATTACGAAATTATTTTAAGTTGGGGAGACTGTAACATCTTGAATTTTCCTTAACTAAGTGTTAATTTTACTTAATCTTGTAAGGGCCATTGTTGCCATATGTGAAACTTATGGGCTATTTATGCTTATTTTCTTATTATTTTTAATCATTTAGTTTGAAAGTTATTAATGTTAGTTGTTATTTAATAAATAAATATTGATCATAATAATAATAGTAATAATAATAATAATATTAATATTATCATTAATAATAATAATAACTAAGAATAATAACAATGATATTGTTATTAACAATTTGTAAGATTTATTAAAAATTAAACATGTATAAAACTTGGATTAAAAGTCTAGGGCGTTGTAATGCCAATTTTAAAACTTCAAAAGAAACTTCTTAACATGAAATAACAAGATGTAAACAACAGGGACCATTTGTGTAATTAACCATAACCCATTTTCCCTTTTTCCTCTTCCCACGCAAATCAGGCCACTTTTCCGCCGAACCCCGGCGAGCTCCGGCGACGCTCAAAATAGCCGAAATCCATCGAATCTTGATCCGAAACCGTTCACAAACCCATCAAGAATGTGATTCGAACCTGTAAACATCAATTAACCACATTAAAACATCCGTTTCTTGCCTAAACAATGCATAACCGAAATCATCATTAAATCATAGCCGTTCGAAGCATTTAACTCTAATAATAACCTAATTAAATGAACCTAATCTTCCTAAAAGAGTAACAGTGCTAATTTCTCCTGAAAACACACAAACTACTCGATTCAATCAATCATTTCATCGCACGCTACCACCCATTCGAAGTCGACATTCCGAGCTTTCTAATTTACAATTGGAAGAGGGCTTTTCATCATCGAGGTTATTGGAAGCTTTCTGCAAAGTGAATTTGATTATCAACATCATTTGCTATCTGAACCATCTACGGCTTGGTCGCGACCTATTCTTCAATCCAATCATCTTCATTCAACACCAAATCGGGTAGTTGAAACCAACCACAAATTCGTTTCACCATAATGAACAAAAGCCCTATGGTTCCAAGCTCTAAACTAATCGATTTGATCTTCAATTTAGCATAGTCCGAACCTAGGGTTCATGGGAATTGGGTGGGGTTTTGTGTTTGGTGTTTTTAATAGTTTTAAACCATAACAAACCGCGGCTGAGGCCATTGGTTCACTGGTAAGACATAAGCAATCTTAACATGAGGTCCCGGGTTCGAACCCTGGGAGCCTCATGTTTTTGTTTTAAGGCTTTTAGGCCATCAATTTAAATCCAATTTTTTTTAAATTTATAAAAATCAGTTTATAAACTTGTTTAATTTTAAGACACCATATTATTTTCTGTAAATTTATTCTATGAAATACTTCAATATTTTTTATTAAATATTTTTGACAAATAATATATTTAGTTTATTTCTTATAAAATAGACTTTAAATAGTGGGTTAAATCACTTAATTAATTGTTCAAACAATATCTATATATTATTGTTAAATGATGAATATATTAAAAGTTATAAAAGCTTATTCAAACTTATAACTAAAGTTTATTACTAATTATTTTTCCTTTGCATTTCTTTATACAAAAATGCTCAATTAGTATATTCTATTTTTCTAATTGAAACAAAGCATAATTAATTATTTTATTTTAATTAATTTAGTTAAGAAAACCTCCAAATCCCAACTTGAAACCCTAATTCTCGTTAATTTATCAAACTTATTATTAATACGTAAATCTTGTAATTATATTGTAGGGGTTTGTATGACCATTTACATCTTGTTTAACCATTTAAACATATAAAACGCAGCGGAATATACAACTTTAAACATGTTAAAGTTTCTGAAAAATTACCATTATTATGTGTAAACAAACAAACCCATAACAAGAGGATCTTTATTATGTGAGAAGCAAGCATACAATATGAACAAGAACACCCAAAATCGTGACATTCCCATACCATGAAACTACCTTTCAGGATGCTGTCAAAACCGACTTGTAGAAGGCAGAAATGAGTCTGAAAAATGGCCAAGACTTCAAGGGTAGAAGTCCTCAAGCATTCATACCCACAAGCCTCCAAGAAAACACCATCTTTGCTAGGATTTGAACACCAAAATCGGGTCAAAGAAGCTGCTGAACTCTTGTTCCAGCCGTGAACAACCAACAAGGGTGCTGGACCCTTTTCAGCTTTGAACTCTTTCTTCCATAAGAAGAGTTGATGTTCTTGTGACCATTTTGCATGTTTGAGAGAGAGAGATCTGAAAATGAGAGTGTGTGTGTACTAGGAGATGCAAGAACTAAAGAGAACCAAGAGAAAACAAAAAGAGAGGGCTACCCAAAGGGGGGCGGCCGAATCCTTGTTTTTATTAGGGTTTTCCCCCCAAAAACTTTAATCCATTTTAAACAAAAGTTTTTAATAAGTTATGTAATTACCCCCTTTAATTATATAATTTATACACACACTCCTTTTATTTGATGTTATTTAACCAAATTAAACAACATTACAAATAATATCCATGAACAAAATATCCATATAAGTTGTTCAATCTCATATGCAACTTATTTAGAAAACCCATTTTCTAAATTGGTGTATTTATTTAATTGCATGATCATATCATCAATTAAATATTAATTGGTGTTTGCTAAGCTTGTTATTGGGTATGACCCGACTTGGATCATAACGTACTAACCACATCAATGTTCTATGTGTCTTGGGCATAAAGAATCCAACAATCTCCCACTTGCACAAGATACATAGAAGATTGATGCAAGCAGTAAATACCGCCTAACAACGGTTTACTACCCTTAATACGCATGACTTTAAAGCCATTCAATAACATCATCCCCTTCAAGTTTCAAACTTGAAATGATTTAGGTGAATCGATCATCTATCCTTTTGTTACAGATGTCCTGTTAAATCCAAAGACACAAAATGATCATTCCTTGTTGATTTAACTTAATCAGGCCTTAGACATCTTGCTCTCAACGAATAAGAGGAACAAATCCCATCTTGACTACATACGTTTCTCACAATCACCTTGTGTCACACCTGAACATAGCCTTATGTACTGTCCATTATTTCAGAACAGTGAAGAACTAACTCAAGGTATAACATTTGGTGAATATCAAAACCCAATATGCATGTCAGGTCTGAGGATACTAAATGATATTCGCCTTTACTCAAAATTACTTATGATCAATCAAAGAGATTCTATGTAGTAATATTTGAGACGCGGGTCAGTCCAATATTTGCATCCCACAAATATCTATGAACCTTGGTAGCAACCAATTGCTCTATATTCATACCTTATGAATATCTACCAATCCATGTTCATAATAGTCTTACATTCATATTTGTTCCCACAAATATGACCGACTAAGGACATTTAGAATAATAAACATATTCATGGATGTAAACATGCTAAAAGGGAACATAACTCAAATATATAAAAGAGTTAAATATTACAATTGTTCCATATTTTATCTGCTAAACAGATCAATTCTAATCACCAGAAAATCGAAGTCCTAAGGCACAAGTATGACCCTCATACTTTGCCCTCAACAAGGAGCTTCGTGAGTGGATCAGCAATGTTTTGATCTTTATGAACTTTACGAATACATATCCTTACCCTTTTCAACTCCATCCCTTATGATGTTGAATCTCCGCTCAAGGTGCTTAGTCTTTTGATGAGTACAGGGTTCCTTGATTTGAGCAATCCCACCCACGTAATTACCAAAGATTTCTAGAGGGTCTTGAATGGTAGAGACCACCCCTAGATAAGCAATGGACAAATTTATCCATGCAGCTTCCCAAGCTGCCAATGAAGCGGCTATGTATTCGGATTTTTGTAGTGAACAATGCTACCGTGTCTTGCTTTGAACCTTTCAAGGACACTTCTCCTCCATTCATAATGGAAGTATACCCCGATTGTGATCGAAAATCATCTCGATCAGTTTTGGAAGCCTGCATCCATGTAACCCTTTACAACGACTTCCTCTTCAACAGATCCGTATATTAGAAACATATCCTTAGTCCTACTAAGGTATTTCAATATACTTTTAACAGCCATCCGATGGTTATTTCTATTGGTATCTACTTTGTCATACTTAATAAGCATGACTCGTCCGTTCTAGTGCATATCATTACACAAATGATGGATCCTATAGGAGATGCGTATGGGATATCCTTCATTTGATTTTGCTCATCCTATGAGCTTGGACATTGAGACGTAGTCAACACTGTCCCTCCTTGAATAGGTACCATACCTTTCTAAGAGTTTTTTATCTTGAACCTTTTCAAGATTTTATCAATATATATGCACTTTGGTTTAACCCTATCAACCACCTCGATCTATCCTTATAGATCCTTATTCCAAAATATGGGTGGCTTAAACGAGATCTTATATGAAAAACATCTTTCAAGCTAGGTTTTAACACCTTCCAAGGTTGGAATATTATTTCCAAATAGTAGTGTGTCATCAACATACAACACTAAGAATACAATTATGCTCCCACTAGCCTTCATATATACACAACCTTCTCGATGCATGTTCCAATCCATAGATTGATCACTTTAACTTATATACATTATTAGGATGTCATGGATCGACAAAACCATCATGCTGAACTATATGAACAGTCTCTTCGACATGTCCATTAAGAAAAGCGGCTTTGACATCCATTTGCCAAAACTCATACTCAGAATATGCAGTTATGGCACATAAAATCCTAATCGATTTTAGCATTGCCACAGGCGTAAGAGTTTCATCATAATCAACCAATTGAGTTTGATGAAACCTTATGCTATAAGTCTTGACTTATAAGTATTCAAGTTTCCATGCATATCTGTTTTCGTCTTGAAAACCCACTTGTATCCAACCGGTTTGGAGTTAAGTGGAGGGTCAACCAATTCCCAAACTTGGTTGTTATACATGGATTGCATCCTTACATTCATGGCTTCTAGCCATTTGTCCCAATCCAAATTGGACATAGCATCTGGGTATATGGTTAGCCTACAGGGGTCAACCACATAGCATCCATTCTTGGAATATTCATAATACTTATATGGAATACTAACTCTACCAGATTTGTGAACGTTTTGTGTGTATTTATCAACCTCTTGATTATCATCAACAACCTCTTGTTGTTAGCTAGTTTCAACCAAAAGTGTACCGGCTTGTGGATTTTGATCCTTATCAAGTTCCACAGTTCAATACGTCATTCCTTCCATAAAGAACTCGGTTTCCAAGAACTTAGCCTTTCGAGCAATAAATACTTTTGCTCCGTTGAGTCAAAGAAACAGTATCCCATACAGTCTCTGTGGATTCTCAACTTATATACACTTTCTTTGTCCTGGTCATATTCATAATATGAGCCTCAGTGAGCAATGCGAAAACCCAAAATGATAAAGGTGGTTAGCTCATATCCATAATAAATTGAACCATATCCAAATAGGGTTCAGTTTCTCCTTTATCAGAATGAAGAACATTGATAGTTATGTAGAGTTGATATTCTACTTCATTATTGAAGATTTTGAACATTTCAAAAGCTTCATACTTATGTGTCATCAAGTGCACACAATAATAGCGACTATAATCGTCGGTAAAATAATGAAGTATCTTTCACCAATCTTTGTCATTGTCTTAAAAGGACCACATACAT
This sequence comes from Flaveria ramosissima, assembly GCA_025215565.1. Classification (NCBI taxonomy): domain Eukaryota; kingdom Viridiplantae; phylum Streptophyta; class Magnoliopsida; order Asterales; family Asteraceae; genus Flaveria; species Flaveria ramosissima. The sequence continues at coordinate 27,096,322 of CM046035.1, forward strand.
CCAAATATATCATTCCTAATAAGTCTTTTGGTTCACACTTATCAAATGAAACATTTTTAGTTGTTTCCAAAAGACCATTCTTTTGAAGTGTTTGAATCCAATTCTTGTTTATGTGACTAAGACGACATTGTCAAAGATAATAATAACTGAAACCCATTTTAAGTTTCTTGGTGCTTAATGTGTATAATGAGTTATTATAGGACGAATTATCATGAACCAATTCATGGATATCATTAAAAGGCATATCCTTAAAATGAAATACATCATCCATAAAACTTAATACCATTATTTACAAACTTTAAATCATGATCATATTGTTTTAATAGGAAACATTAATTATGTTCCTAGTCAAACTAGGTGCATACAAAAAGTTTTGAGAACAACTTCCAAACCATTTGAAAGTATCAAAATAGAGTTTCCCTCCTTGAAGCGCATATTTCTTTTGTACCCCTTTGCAACAATTGCAAGTATGAGTCTCACATCCGGTATCCAATACCCATGTGTTTGAAGAAATGAAATTTAATACAATGTGTGAATCATGGAAATTGTATTTGAGGTTTGCCCAACATCCCTCTTGTCTTTCAACTCCTTGAGATAGGAGGGACAATTCCTTTTCATTGTCCTATCTCTCCATACTCAAAGCATGGAACGTTATTCGTTACCTTAGGCTTCATAAGCTTAGGTATTTCGAGGTTTCACATTAACCTTTGCTTTGATGTATTCCTTTCTTTAGGCAATAATTGCCTTAGGATCGGGATTGGCCATTGTAAGGATTCCTTAAGTCTGATGCAACCCAAAACATCCAAAGTGTCTCAGCAACATGCACTAAGTACTGAAGTGAAGAATGCTTCGGAAGTTTTACACAATGCATTAGAAAATACTCTAAGTGTAAAATCTTCCGAAGCCAAGACCAATATCTTCCGAAGCCAAACATGAAGTCTTCCGAAGCTTCTGAGACAAAGTCTTCCGAAGCTTCATCCTATGAAGACAGATTTCTTCCGAAGACTTTAAGTACACATGCTTTATCTGATGTACTGTTCCATAAAGCACCATTTCCGCTGCATCTTTGTAAAGTCACCAACTTACATGAGTTGGTGAAAAGGTCCATGCTTTTGGTAACTGTACATTGAGGTCTTGAGTCTGTAACTTTCCACTTTATGTACTTTATCCTTTTTGTAATGTATAAGGATGTGAGCTATGGCATGTCATAGTCACAAGGTCAAAAGGCAGATATGCCTTTTGATCCTACAATTGATTTTGTTAGTGTCTAGTCAATTGTATCCAGCTGGCTTTCAAAGTATAGCCCGCTGTAGGTTGTAGTATAAGTATTCCAAGTTCTTGTATCTTTCTTTATGCTTTGTAACACTTGTAAAAGAACTTGAGAAAGTAATATACTGCCTCCTTGAAACCCAAACTCTCTTGTTCTGTCTCTTTACTTTACTTGTGTTATTTGTATCACCTTGGTTAATCCAGTTCACTGTTTGATTAAAGTTTAGTTAATCTCCTCATTGTGTTGTTGTGTTGTAATTGTGTTAAAGCCCTTAAACGGTCCTGCAATTGGTATCAGAGCTTTCCAGGCTCTTGATATAAGATCTAACCATCTTAAGATCCCTCACACACACAAAAACTAAACTTTTCAAAGCTTCCATCTCAAAGACTGATATGGAGACGGGAACCATGAACAAATCCCCACTGATCACTCTTGATGATTTTGACACCTGGTGCATGAGAATGGAAGGCTTCATCATGTCTCTTGATTCAAGAATGTGGGAATCTGTTGAGAATGGACCTTTCATACCCAGCACCCCCTCTGCTACTGGTGCTGGTATGATTCCAAAAGATGTGGCCAACTACTCAGATGAAGATAGAAAAAGAGTAGAGATTGATAGGAAGGCCATGACTGCTCTTCAGACTGCTCTCCCAAACTCTGTATACAGAGGTTTTAAGAAGTGCAAAATAGCTAAACAGCTGTGGGATGCACTGAAGCTGATGTATGAAGGCTCCTCTGAAGCCAAGGAGAACAAGAAGGATCTTCTGAAGCAGCAGTTTGAGAATTTCACCTTCAAAGCAGGTGAAACCATGACTCAACAATACTTCAGGTATGTTGAGATTGTGGATAACCTAGTGGATGGAGGAGTTCCTCTTGAGAACAGGGACATTGTAAGGAAGTTCATGTCCTCACTTCCTAGACAATGGACACACTACTGTGTGTTGATCAAGAGGATTGAGAACCTTAAAACTCTTACTCTGACAGAGTTGTATGGGATTCTCAGTGGATACCAGATGAAGATGAACATGCAAGGTTCATCTGGCAACTCCAACAATCAAATGGGTTCAGCCCTTCATGTGGTTGAAAGGGACAGCATAGAACCCCAACATCATCTCATATGCTACCCTGACAACTCACAAAAGGGTCCTTTCATCACCTTCCCGGAGACACCAAGGGAGAACTTTACTCAAGGAAGCCCATTCCAAGAGACAAGTTCTTCTCAACCTTTGTGTCTACTGATGAAAGCTGTGGGAATTATCTCTTCACTCTTGAAGACCTGGACTGTATCCATCCAGATGACCTGGAATACATGGAGATATTTCAGCAGATGGCTCTCCTCACTCACAGAGCCAAGAAGTTCTACAAGAGAACAGGAAGAAGATTTCCAAGCAATGCTAGCAGTGGTAAGTTTGGGCTGGATAAAAGCAAAGTTAAGTGTTACAACTGTAACCTTATGGGCCACTTTGCTAGGAGTGTAAGGCACCTAAAGCAAATGGGGGCCAAACACAACCCAGACCAAACTACACTGACAAAGCCCCTCAGACTGAGAAGCCAAAGCAACATGCTGCTATTGCTGTTGAAGAGGGAGGCTTTGACTGGAGCTTTCAGGTGGAAGATGCTTCTCCAAACCAAGCACTGATGGCTGACCATGATGAAGCCAAGGTATTGGAACATCTCTGTACTCCTGAATGCATTGCTAAAGTAAATAGATACAGGTCCTACAACTTAGAGATGAGATCTGATCTTGAGTCATTAAACATATTAAAATCTGATTTTAGAAAGTCTGAAAATGATTACAAGTTAAAGATAGAGGACTTGGAGAAAACCATTTCAGTACTAAACATGAACATACAGATTTTAGAACTCAGATCAAAGATCTCATAACTAAGTTGACTGAGTGCCAGGCTGAGCTTGTGATCAGCAAAGCCAAGGCAGAGAAAAGTGTTCTTGAAGAAGAGACCTTCAAGAACATGATATCCTCATCCCTGCACAACAAAGTCTGTTATCAAAATAGACAGGGACTGGGATCAAATGAGATAGCTCCTCCACACACAATCTTGTCTGTAAGATCTCCTAGGTGTGGAACTTGTGAAGATGAGCTTCCTCTCATAGATCCTATAAGTGAGGATGATGAAGAAGTGATAGTGAAGAATTCCTCTGAGAAGAGTGAAGAAGAGGATTCTTCCAAGGGCCACTATCCTTCTGAGGAGAAGAAATCAACTGTGATGACCAAGTCCAAGAGAAAGAACTTGATCAGGAAGAGCAAGAGGAAAGCAAAGAAGGCTCAAGAAATCAAGGCTACTTTTGATGCTAAGCAGAAACAAGTTTTTATCTCTGCAGGTTTCAAAGTAGTAAGGACTGAAGACATCAACCAAGACTCCTCAGCTAAGAGTCCTGGTTCTTGTTCAAATCATCTCAGTGCAAAGAAAAGACTGAGCTGCTGTGTACCACTGCTGCACAGCCTGGACCATCAAACTCCAAGAACAGTTCACAGCCCAAAAGAACTGTCTCAGCATCTACCAAGATGAAGGTGGAGAAGGGATGTGACCAAAGCCAGTCTTATTCTCAAAAGGAGACTCCTTTGAAGAAGAAAATGTTATGTGTCATGTGTGAAAGTACTTCTCACATTGCTAAGGATTGCCATACAATCCTAAAAGTACTGTCCACATGACCAATACAAAGACTTCAAAGATTTCAAGAAGTCTCAAGCTTCGGAAGGAAAGTCTGTTTCCTTCGGAAGCTCCAAATCAAAGAAGAAGGTAAATGGAAAATTACCTTCGGAAGTAAAATTGGTCTCGGAAGAAAGAAGTTCTTCCGAAGCACTGAAGTCTGCTGCAGTGACTGTAGACTCTTCCGAAGGTTCAGTCATCAAAACTTGTGAAGTTCCAAAAGCTTCTAAGTTTTGAAGGTCAAGTCCAAGACTCCAAAGGTGGTGTGGAAGTCTAAGAAAGACCAAATGACTGAAGTTTCTCCATCAACAACAGCTGAAGATCCCCATAGTACAACCATAGGATCTATTACTGTTGCATTACCTTCTATTACACTTAGTGAGCCCAAGACAAGTAAGGCTTGGGTTTCAAATGTAACTAATCATCTTCTTTGTGCAGGAACAGCTCAAGACAAACAGAATGTCTGGATAATTGACAGTGGCTGTTCCAGGCATGACAGGCAATAGGTCTCTACTCCATATTTTGAGAGAATTGATGGAGGACCAGTTGCTTTTGGAGGAGATGAAGGTGGTTACATTTCTGGAAGGGGCAAGGTCACAAATGGTAAGCTCAGCATTGAGAAGGTAAACTTTGTCAAGGAGCTTGGGTACAATCTTCTGAGTGTATCCCAATTTTGTGATCAGAGTCATAACATGCTCTTTACTGAGCATGAGTGCATTGTTCTCAAACCTGGAGTGGTCATTCCTCATGAGCATATCCTGCTCAGAGCCCCCAGGAAAGGGAACATGTACAAGATGGATTTGCAAGAAACATCTCCCTCTGGAGAAGTTTCATGCTTTCTATCTAAAGCAAATAGTGATGAGTCTTTCCTATGGCATAAAAGAATGTGCCATGTAAACTTTAAGAACATGAATAAATTAATTAAACATGATCTGGTAACTGGAATGCCAAAGAAAGAGTTTACAAGTGATGATCATTGTGTTGCATGCCTGAAAGGGAAGCAACACAAGGTATCTCACAAGCCTAAGGAAAAGAACTCCATCACTACTCCCCTACACTTGTTACATATGGATCTCTTTGGCCTAAGCAACACTTACTGTTTAGTGATCACAGATGATTTTACAAGATTCACTTGGGTCTTCTTCCTTAGAACTAAGGATGAAACCCCTGAGATTCTGAAGAATTTCATCTTAAAAGTTGAGAATCAATGTGATCACAAGGTCAAAACCATAAGATGTGATCAAGGAACTGAATTCAAGAACCAAATCCTTGATACATTTTGTGATGAAAAAGGTATTACAAGACAATATAGTGCTCCCAGGACTCCTCAGCAAAATGGAGTTGCTGAGAGGAGAAACAGGACACTTATTGAAGCTGCAAGAACTATGTTGTCTGACTCTAAACTGCCATCACCTTCTGGGCAGAGGCAGTTAATACTGCTTGCTATGTGCAAAACAGAGTTTTAGTAGTTAAGACACATGGTAAGACTCCTTATGAACTTTGGCACAAGAGGAAACCTTTCATTGGTTTTCTCAGGTCATTTGGATGTCCCTGCACCATCTTGAATACCAAAGATCAAATTGCCAAGTTTGCTGAGAAATCAGATGATGGACACTTCATTGGATACTCTTCCCAAGCTAAAGCTTATAGAGTATACAATCTCAGAACTAGAATTGTTGAGGAGTCAGCCAATGTGACTTTCAATGAGCACACACCTTGTGTGGCTGGTTCTGGTCCGGATTGGCTGTTTGATCTTGATTTAGTTACCAACTGTTTTAACAAATCTTGTGAGCATGTTTCAGGATCTGCAGAAAATTTAAATACAGGTGATCCTGATCCAAGATTTGAGCTAGGAAGACCCTCAACTCATACATCTTCAGCTCCAGTTGGAACTACTTCAGCAAATGAGGTTTCTATCAGCACAACAATGACAAATTCAGCTGATACATCTGGTATGCCTTCAAATTCCAGCTCAGAGGCCTCTCAACCAGATAAAGACACCTCAATTGTAGAAGACAACAATGGTGATGGTGATAGTGATCAGGAATTTCTTGATGCTAATAACCATACCATAGATGACAACATCAATGATGTCACACACTCATTGGATCAAGTTAATCTTGATAAGTGTGATAATGTGGAGGGTGAATCTTCCAGGCCAGATCTAAATTTCTCAAATTTGGATCTTTCTCAACAACTTGCTGTGATCCCTCAGCTAAGGATCCACAAGTCTCACCCCACCACAAACATCATTGGAGATGTTGTCACAGGGGTAAGAACAAGAGGACAAACCCATGAAGCAAATGTTTGTCTTCACTCTTGTTTCTTATCTCAGATAGAGCCAAAGAAAGTTGATGAAGCTCTAAAGGATGGAAGTTGGGTTGAAGCTATGCAACAAGAGCTGCTTCAATTCAAAAGGCAGAAAGTTTGGAACCTTTGTCCTCTTCCTCATGGGAAGACTACCATTGGAACCAAATGGGTTTTTAGGAATAAGAAGGATGATAGAGGAATCATCATCAAGAACAAGGCAAGACTAGTTGTTCAAGGATACACACAAGAAGAAGGGATTGACTACACTGATGTCTTTGCTCCTGTAGCAAGACTAGAAGCTGTTAGGATATTCCTGGCATTTGCTGCATCCAAGAACTTCAAGGTCTATCAACTTGATGTAAAGTGTGCTTTCTTATATGGAGTGATTGATGAGGAGGTTTATGTCAAACAGCCACCTGGTTTTGTAGACCCTGATCATCCTGATTATGTCTGCAAGCTTGACAAAGCTCTTTATGGGCTGCATCAGGCACCCAGGAAGTGGTATGAGACACTATCTGAGTATCTTTGTAAACATGGATACAGGAGAGGTACTATAGATGGAACTCTCTTCATCAAAGGACAGGGAAATGACTTATTGCTGGTTCAAGTATATGTAGATGACATCATCTTTGGTTCAACTAATCCAAAGCTCTGCAAAGACTTTGAGAAGCTGATGAAAGACAGATTTGAAATGAGTTCAATGGGAGAACTCAACTTCTTTCTGGGAATTCAAGTGAAGCAGGTTGAAGATGGCATCTTCATAAGTCAGTCAAAGTATGTTCAAGACATACTCAAGAGGTTCAACATGACTGATTGTAAGATTGCTAAGACACCCATAGCCAGAAACCACTCCCTTGGTCCAGATCTTGAGGGGGAGTGTGTAGATGAACACTTATACAGGGCTATGATTGGGTCTCTTATGTATCTTACAGCTAGCAGGCCTGATATCATGTTTGCTACATGTATTTGTGCAAGATATCAAGCCAACCCTAAGATGTCTCACTTAATCACTGTGAAAAGGATTTTAAGATACCTCAAAGGTGCTTCAACACTTGGTCTATGGTATCCAAAGAATCCTAATTTCAATCTGTATGCCTATACAGATAGTGATTATGGTGGTTGCAATATGACTGCAAAGTCTACATCTGGGGGATGTCAATTCCTTGGTGGAAGGGTTGTCTCATGGCAATGCAAGAAACAATCCTGTGTGTCTGCATCAACTGCTGAGGCTGAATACATTGCTGCTGCAAGCTGCTGTGCTCAAGTGCTTTGGATTCAAAATCAGATGCTGGACTATGGATTTAACTTCAAAGAGACTCCTATCCACATAGACAACAATAGTGCTATCTCTATCACTGAGAACCCTGTGCAGCACTCAAGGACCAAACACATCAACATCAGGTATCATTTAATAAGAGATAACTATGAAAAGGGATTAATTAAACTAGTCAAAGTTCATACAGATGAACAATATGCTGATCTGTTCACAAAAGCTTTTGATGAACAGAGATTTAAGTATCTGATATCAGCTATTGGGATGATTAACTTTGAGTAGACTTTTTCTTAAAACTAATTCTAATTATTTCTTCTTAAAATATGTGTGTCCTAAGTTGTCTAGTTCATCACTTTCATAAGCTCATGTTTTCTTTGGATGTAAAATTCTTTTTGAAGACTTTCCTTAGATTCTTGAAAATTTTCTGATACTTCGGAAGATAAAGTTTTATCTTCGGAAGAAAAACATGTCTTCAAAATAAATAACTGTCTAAGAGATTTTACCTTCGGAAGAAGTCAAATTCATCTTCCGAAGCTTAAAATTCTTATCTCAGACACTTATTCATTTTTAAGGACTTTTTCCTTCCGAAGCAAAATTAACCTTCGGAAGCTTTGTTTATTCTTATACAAAGCATCCAAGGGTTTATTTCTCTTCCGAAGCATAAATTCAAGACTCTCAGGAAAATCTTCCGAAGCCATTTTAGCTTCGGAAGCTTTTTCAATCAAAACTTCCGAAGACAAATTACCTTCGGAAGCTTTTCGAATTCCAAGAAAACTACTTTTTGAGCAAAAGTAAACTACCTTTTCAGAGGTGGGACCGACTTCGGATTTCAAAGTTTATCCTCTTTCATTAACTTTGGTTCAAATCCCTTTTCACATAAATACCCAACGGTTCCCCCTCTTTCCCACTATCTTCCTCAATTCTACTATTCCTCTAACCTAATTCTCTAAACCGCCTTTGCTTTCTACCTTTCTTCACCCTTAAGCTTCTGAAATGGCCAACCTTAACCGCAGAAACAACCCAGATTTCTCCATGCAACTTCACAGGCAACATAATCAAGTTGCTCTGTTAAGCTCTGAGAAAGATGCAAGTTTCTCAGAGATTTGCCAATTCTTGACTCTATCCAACTATTTCACCTCCCTGACCATTGATCCTACTCTATATGAGGATCACTTGCTTGAATTCTGGAAGACCTGCCAAGAGGTCATTATGGATGGGGAGAAGGCACTGTCTGCCACAGTGCAAGGGAGGACAATCTTCATCACTCCGGCCATCATTAACCAACATTTGCAGCTGGATGATGAAGAAGGTGAGGTGTCCTTCCCAAAGGAAGCTGTTAATCATTCCTTTGAGCAGATGGGCTATGAGGGAGATTTCTCTGTAAAGACCTTCAGGAAAGGGAAGGTCTCATCCCAGTGGAAATACCTGCTCCATGTGGTTATCCACAGCTTATCAAACAAGCATGGTGGATGGGACCAGATTCCTGAGGATCTCTCCTTTATAGTTCATGGAATGGTTCAGGGGTCAAGTTCAGGTATTCACAATTTGTTTATACTAATTTACTTGCAAACTTAGACTCCTTAGAGTATTACATGTTTCCTAGATATGTTCAACACATTCTCAACTGTGAACTGGGCTCACAGTTGAGGGAAACAAGTAATATTCTTAAATTGGGACAGATGAAGCCCGCATCTTTAAAATAATGAAGAAGCCAACTGTAGGCTTCTCAGGGGTAGAAACAGCCCTAGTCCCAAAAATGTTAGAGCTCATTGCTCAAGGTGACAACCTAGCAACACAAGCTAGTGTTGAACCCACACCTCTTTTATCCTTACCCTAAAAAGACCAGAAATCACCCTCACCTACCAAAGAAAATCCAAACGAACCCCTGCTCAGGCTATTGAGTCTGTGCAGGCCCCCATATACTCAACCTTACAGGAAGAAGTGGACACTAGAGCTCCCACTTCTCCTGAGGAGCAAACCACTCCCATTCTTCACCTATCAGGGCTGAGGTTCCTCATGCTCACCCTGATGAGCTCACTAGCCCAACAGCCTTAAGCCTTCACTCTGAGTCTCAACACTCAAGTGAACAACCTTCAGGGGACAGCTACCATCCCCAGCCTTTGGATCTCAACCAACCAATTCCCAACCTATCCTTTACACTGATGAAGACTTAGGATTCAGTGAGTACCATGAGTCTCTCTTCTCCTCCCCTACTCAAAGAGAGATGAGTACCTCTGACTCTCCTCAGTCTATCCCACATCAGTCACCTATTACTGAGGTGGACACTTCTGAACCTGTTCAGGATGTCCATATGGAAGAGGCTCTCACTTTTGAAAGTGATTACATCATTAAGACCTCAACCATGGCAACTCAGCCCACTGGCATCTCAACTGAGGCTGCCAGTGAGCAGAGGAAAACAGCAGCCAAGAAACTCAAGCTGGTGGTGAGAGAGAGGACTTTGGTCCAATCATCTCATCCCCCAATGATTCTTCTGATGAAGATGAGGGGAATTTGAGACTAAAGGTGCAGAAATTGTCAAAAACATGCACCTATTTAGTCTCTAAGGTTAGTCACTTGGAATCTCAGGTGACTACCTTACAAAACAGGGTCAATGATCAGCAACTTCAGATTTCATATCTGAAGGAAAAACTAGCTGGGAGACCTTTAAGGAGAGCTCAACCAGGAACACAAGAACCTGTGGAAGTGATTGACTTATCCTCCAGCTCACCTATGCAAGTGGGTGATGCTACCAAAAAGGGGGAGAAAGTTATTACAACCACAGAACCTGGGAGTTCTTCAAGAGAATGGACATAGAGGACTCACCATCCTCACTTGCTGTTGTGCATTCTCAGCAACTTCCTCAAGTTCACATTAATGTGGACTCTATAGACTCATCATCAGGAGTCTCTTTGAGGAAGGTATACCAAGGGCTGTCTCATCTCCACCACAAGGAACTGGCAACTACATCATAAGGTGGAGGTATGATGATGACAGAAGAGCCCTTATACTTCACAGAGTTCAAGGCCAACAAGAAGTTTTTCATTCCAAAGCCTGAGCTTCTATGAAAGACTGGATTTAGTCAACATGCCACTTGTCAATCCAAGCAATTCAAGACAAGCTGACAGGCTGGCTCAAAGAATCCAAGACAGGATCCTTGCAGAGTTCTCTCTAAGAAGGAGACTTAGGCAATCAGGCAATGTCATCGGTCAACTGGATGTTGAGGTGGACCCTAAGATTAGTTTCATAGGGGAAACCTTGACTGAAGGCCCAGTGGCAGAACCTGAGACCCCTGTCTCATCATCAACAACTGCTGCAGAGGTCCAAACTCCATCTGAGACACCTGCTGGTGAAGGTGTTTCTCAGCCTCTCTCTGGCCAGAGCATGGAAGCTACACCAAGCAATGAAGGCCAAGCCTCAATCCACCCTGAGTCACAAAGGTCTGTTGGTGACAAAGGGAAAAGGATAATGACTCCTGAGGAAATTGAGGAGGAAGAGAGAGAGGAAAAGGAGGCTAAGGGGAGAAAGTTCTTCTGGGTCATCTAGCTTCATGCAAGCTGCAATCAGGGCTGCCCCCAGACCAAATACTCAAGATGATGAGTTAAGGGCAGTCAGGATTACCTATTTACAGACCAGGAACTATGATATTGATGAAATCATCTCCCTCCCCTTAGAAGAGTTAAATGAACTGGCTGACATGGAAGTGTCAAGAGAGATGAAGGAGAAAGAGGATGCAAGGTTACTTCTCCAACTCAAAGAGGAGAAAGACAGAAAAGACTTTACAAGCATGCTCCCACTCTCTCTCCAGTTCAAGAAAGTCCTGCACAGGAAGATGTGGCTCCACAAGAACCTCAGGTAGATAAAGAAGAAGATAGGATCAAGATGATCAACTACCTGAGTGCCACAGGCTTCTATCAGGCAGATGCACTTCTTCCCCTGTCCTATGACTTCATTGAGTTCGAGTACCTAAAGCAACTTGAGCTTGAGCTAGTCAAAGAAAGAAAAACAACCAAAAGGAAGCTAAGGGAAGAAGCTGCAAAGTCAAGAGCCATCATTCAAAAGAATGCAAAGAAGTCTGCTGACAGACAAAGAATGATGAGCTTCTTGAAGCTATATGGATTCTCCGGAAGGAGACTTGGCCCCATGTCTCTATCACAATGGATGAGCATATAAGGGTGATCAAGCAGAAGATTAAAAGTGGAGAACTGATTGACTTGCACTCTCTTCCAAGTCAAGTCCCACCTGAAGTGGAGGTCAAGTTTGAACAACCAGAGACACCTCAACCAGAACCTCCAGCTGAGCCTCAGCAAGCTTCATCTTCTGATCCAAGGCAGGGTCAAACTCCCTCTCCTTCTGAACCTGTGAGGGAGGAACACCCAACTGAGAAAAACACTGATGATCAACATGGTGCTGCAGACCAGTCTTCTCAGTTAAAGTCATCTAAGAGGAAGAAGAGAATGGCTTCTAAACCAAAGACTAAGAAGAAGAAGCCAAAGTCATCTACCTCTACACCTCAGGCTGAATCAGATCAACCTGAGGAAGTGCATGATGAGGCAGCCCAATCAACTCCTATGCAAGTGGCTCCTCTAACAACTGAGACACCCATCTTGTCCTGGACTTACTCTACCAATCCAGAAAGATGGCATGTTATCAGAGATCAAGGTGTTGAGAATGTCTACTCCTGGCAAGACATAATCAACTTACCTCTGCATGATCTCTTTGAGATGAGAAGATACTATGAGAGTCTTGATGATCCTGACCATCTAATGAAGAAAGGAATGGTCTTGATTGTACTGAAGACTACCAACATCTGAAGATCTTCTAGTGTTTTGGTAGCATCAGCCTAGGGGGAGTTTGTAAGGATTCCTTAAGTCTGATGCAACCCAAAACATCCAAAGTGTCTCAGCAACATGCACTAAGTACTGAAGTGAAGAATGCTTCGGAAGTTTTACACAATGCATTAGAAAATACTCTAAGTGTAAAATCTTCCGAAGCCAAGACCAATATCTTCCGAAGCCAAACATGAAGTCTTCCGAAGCTTCAGAGACAAAGTCTTCCGAAGCTTCATCCTATGAAGACATATTTCTTCCGAAGACTTTTAGTACACATGCTTTATCTGATGTACTGTTCCATAAAGCACCTTTTCCGCTGCATCTCTGTAAAGTCACCAACTTACATGAGTTGGTGAAAAGGTCCATGCTTTTGGTAACTGTACATTGAGGTCTTGAGTCTGTAACTTTCCACTTTATGTACTTTATCCTTTTTGTAATGTATAAGGATGTGAGCTATGGCATGTCATAGTCACAAGGTCAAAAGGCAGATATGCCTTTTGATCCTACAATTGATTTTGTTAGTGTCTAGTCAATTGTATCCAGCTGGCTTTCAAAGTATAGCCGGCTGTAGGTTATAGTATAAGTATTCCAAGTTCTTGTATCTTTCTTTATGCTTTGTAACACTTGTAAAAGAACTTGAGAAAGCAATATACTGCCTCCTTGAAACCCAAACTCTCTTGTTCTGTCTCTTTACTTTACTTGTGTTCTTTGTATCACCTTGGTTAATCCAGTTCACTGTTTGATTAAAGTTTAGTTAATCTCCTCATTGTGTTGTTGTGTTGTAATTGTGTTAAAGCCCTTAAACGGTCCTGCAGCCATTTCTTATAGCCTCCCTCATTGATCGAGAGAATAGGTATAACCTCTCTACCCATCCCTGCCTCGGTTGCTTTGAGCATTGCGTGAAGTTCACCAATGCTCTTGTCCCACCCATTCATATTACAGTTTATTATGAATGTCTTAAACCTTTAGTTAGGCAGTCAAGGATCAAATCCTTGGCCAACTACTTTGCGACAGGACAGTTAAGCATCTTGAGGCTATCAATGTGGCTTTTCATCTTAAGAATATATAAGATGATATCGATGGGTTTCTTCGTGTGACATGCATAAAGTGCTCGAATCGTTTCGAAGCAATCTACTAAAGTTTGTTGAAGGAACATTTCCTTCACTAGATTATCATGTCATATGACCCATGATGCTCCAAACCCTTTTGGAGTTCGAGAATCATATTCCCAACATGAGGTAGGATACTTGCACAGAATCCTTAGTGTGCCTAAGCCAATCATCAAAAGCCTTAACATCAACAGCGTTGGTTGGTGAGGTATGGGATCGTCAAGGACATAGGCCTTTACTCATTTTTGAGAACGATTCTCAAGTTTCGAAATTGAGTCCATAAGGTTATTATGGTTAAGACGATCCCCTTTTAAGATGGTTCTCGGTGATAGGTAGGGACGGTCGGGGTAGTAGCATTGGTTTTGCGGCCATTACTACAAAATTATAAAGTTCATTTTAGTATTTCTGAAAAATTGCATTTTAACTTAATACCCTTTACACGTCTCATAGACAATTAATAATTAAAATCTAGAATCCAACGTTACATTTAAATGATGGTTAGGTGACCTTTATCCCATTATTTAAATTAACAAGGTAGTCAACAGTTGACAATTGCAACCTATTGCAACTTCTAGTCTTATGGGATCGGTTAAACATCATATGTTAGTCGGCATGTTTAATCCCATCAAAACCATTGTACGCCATGCTTCGGTGACCCTAATCACATTGTTTCCAATTCAAGTCGTCCTACTTATACACACGTGTGAGTTTTCGCATAGAAGTGGTTAGGTGACCTTTATCCCACAAGTACGTTAGACTCACCTCAAAGATACAAGTTCCCTACAAGTGGTTAGGTGACCTTTATCCCACAAATAGTTCCCAAGTGATTCGAGTGTCGTGTAAAAGAATGGTGTTAGACTTGTTACCAAAGGGATTTAAGTGTCCATTAATTCTAGTTATAAAAACTCTATGTACCTTGTATTCGCATGCTTTCAAATACATGGTACCCTATGGTTCTCTTTTAATAAAACTTCTTTTATTTTGAAATCATTAATCCTTTTAATAACCTTTTATTAGTCACTTAATGATTAGGAACCAAAATATTCAGCTTGTTATGATAATTTATTTAGATTGTTAAGCATATCCATATATCAAACAATCAACATAAAATGAATAATCAAAACAAGCATATATCAAACAACCACATGTGCATAACCATAGCCACTATGTTGACAACACTTGTTGCCATCACAAGTGTTATCATTAGGTCTTTCCTAAGGGTTGAACAAACACAAAATTGAGATCACAATGGATCTCCCACTTGATGTCGCATCCGTATGCTTCAAGTCCACCTTGTGTCCTTTTGTGCTTCCTTCCCGAGCATCTTCATTTACATAATATATATCCTAATACATATTTTCTAGTAAAATAGAAATACTCCTAATCTATTATTACATCCCAATGAATAAATAGATAAATTACAAGCACAAAACTTACAACCCATTGAACGAAAATGACCAAAACAAACATGCAACCAAACCAAAACAACACAGGTCTAAGCTAGGTTATGCACCATCAAATGAACAATCACAAACATCATTCAACAAACAAAATAAACCCCATCAAACCCCCAAATCATCAGCCAACACAAACTGAAAATTAGGGTTTGTTTGTCCAAACAAACAACAACCAAAACATATCAACCAATTGACATTCCTATCTTTCAAAGTTTAATCATAAGCATGAAGATATAACTTTGAAAGACATGGGGTTTGTTAAATTAACCAAAATCAGCCTCTAATAACTTGATAAACATCCTTTAAAACTGATTTTACAAGGATAATGATGCTAGTTTCCACATAACCAGCTCTAGATGCCATTGTAGGGGTTTGTATGACCATTTACATCTTGTTTAACCATTTAAACATATAAAACGCAGCGGAATATACAACTTTAAACATGTTAAAGTTTCTGAAAAATTACCATTATCATGTGTAAACAAACAAACTCGTAACAAGAGGATCTTTATTATGTGAAAAGCAAGCATACAATATGAACAAGAACACCCAAAATCGTGACATGATCATACCATGAAACTACCTTTCAGGATGCTGTCAAAACCGACTTGTAGAAGGCAGAAATGAGTCTGAAAAATGGCCAAGACTTCAAGGGTAGAAGTCCTCAAGCATCATACCCACAAGCCTCCAAGAAACCACCATCTTTGCTAGGATTTGAACACCAAAATCAGGTCAAAGAAGCTGCTGAACTCTTGTTCCAGCCGTGAACAACCAACAAGGGTGCTGGACCCTTTTCAGCTTTGAACTCTTTCTTCCATAAGAAGAGTTGATGTTCTTGTGACCATTTTGCATGTTTGAGAGAGAGAGAGATCTGAAAATGAGAGTCTGTGTGTACTAGGAGATGCAAGAACTCAAGGGAACCAAGAGAAAACAGAAGGAGAGGGCTACCCAAAGGGGGGCGGCCGAATCCTTTTTATTAGAGTTTTCCCCCCAAAAACTTTATTCCATTTTAAACAAAAGTTTTTAATAAGTTATGTAATTACTCCCTTTAATTATATAACTTATACACACACTCCTTTTATTTGATGTTATTTAACCAAATTAAACAACATTACAAATAACATCCATGAACAAAATATCCATATAAGTTGTTCAATCTCATATGCAACTTATTTAGAAAACCCATTTTCTAAATTGGTGTATTTATTTAATTGCATGATCATATCATCAATTAAATATTAATTGGTGTTTGCTAAGCTTGTTATTGGGTATGACCCGACTTGGATCATAACGTACTAACCACATCAATGTTCTATGTGTCTTGGGCATAAAGAATCCAACATATATAATTACGTGTCTCGTGACGGTTACGTTTGGAACGACGCCTATTATTACTCTTATTAATCGTCAATTATATACTTATTGATCACGTGAGTATTTCTATACCCCTTTTTATATTTTTACACTTTGGGGTGAAACATGTTACTTTATAAACTTTGCACTTGTAAACACGTTTGATTCTTGTAAACTTATGGCATTTCACCTGTATGTTGTGGTTAGTTGAACTTGTGGCTACCATGTAATGTCGAATATATGTACAATTATTAACTATTGCTAGCCTAGCGAAGTCATAGATCTATGGGCCAGACAAGCCTGCTTGGTTGATCCAAGTACACTTAGCTAATCGTATATACTTTTAAACATTTGAGACTTGTAAAACTTTGTCAAGATTTGATTGTGCATTCTATCTTACATCCCTAGTTACTTTGTTCTCTAACTTACAACATGAATTGCCATCTTTTATATATCTATGTATTGCAAACTATGGAAATCTCACCAACACTATTGTAGACATTCTTATTATTAACATGTTTCAGGAAATACTCAAACTTGATTTCTACACTTTGAAGCCTACACATCTAGGAATGGACCTATTTAAATAAATAGAATAAAATGACTTGTTACATCATATGTTATGCTTTTTAATTTCTTTGAGACTTATGATTGTAATGGTACAATTGAAACTTATGATTATTATATATTTGGGTTATTAATAGCGTTATGTGGCTGTGAACGAGTCATTTTATTGGGGTGTGACAATTAGTGCCATGGGGGAACTCAATTTCTTTCTAGGAATTCAAATGAAGCAAGTTGAAAATGGCATCTTCATAAGTAAGTCAAAGTATGTACAAGACATACTTAAAAGATTAAACATGACTGATTATAAGGTGGCTAAGACACCCATAGCTAGGAACCACTCCTTTGGACCTGATCTTGAGGGGGAGTGTGTAGATAAACTATCTTTACAGGGCTATGATTGGGTCACTTATGTACCTCACAGCTAGCAGGCCTGATATCATGTTTGCCACATGTATTTGTGCAAGATATTAAGCCAACCCCAAGATATCACACCTGCTCAATGTCAAAAGGATTTTTAGATATCTCAAAGGTGCTCAAACACTTAGCCTTTGGTATCCAAAGAATTCTAACTTCAATCTGTATGCATATATAGATAGTGATTATGGTGGCTGCAACATTACTGTAAAGTCTACATCAGGGGGATGTTAATTTCTTGGTGGAAGGATAGTCTCTTGGCAATGCAAGAAACAATCTTGTGTGTTTGCATCAACTGTGAAGCTTAATACATTGCTGTTGCTAGCTGTTGTGCTCAAGTGCTTTGGATTCAGAATCAGATGTTGGACTATGGATTCAACTTCAAGGAGACTTCCATCCACATAGACAACAACAATGCTATCTCTATCACAGAGAATCCTATGCAGCACTCAAGGAGAAATAACATCAATATTAGGTATCATTTGATTAGAGATAATTTTGAAAAAGGATTAAACAAACTAGTCAAAGTTAACACAAATGAACAATATGTTGATCTGTTCACCAAACCTTTTGATGAGCAGAGATTTAAATATCTTGTCTCAGCTATTGGGATGATTAACTTTGAGTAACTTTTCTTAAAACTTAATCATATTATTTCTAAAAACCTGTGCGTCCTAAGTTGTCTATTTTATCACTTTCATAAGCCTTTGTTTACTATGGAAGAAAAATCTTTTTGAAAGACATTCCTTAGATTTTTGAAAATTTTGATCGTTTCTCCTCCGGAAGATATGAAATTACCTTTGGAATAAACTTATCTCTTAGAAAACAAATAACTACTTCAGTAGATTTACCTTTGGAAGAAATTTTCGAAATATCTTCCGAAGCTTAAATTTAACTTAAGTACTCCTATGTTTTTAAAGAACAATTTTCTTCTGAAAGTAATTTACTCTCAGAAGTTTTATTCTCCTTAGAATAAAATCTCTGAGTATTAAATCTCTTTTGAAGCAAAATTTTTAAAACCCTTTGGGTATCATTCGAAGTCATTTTGCCTTCAGGAGCTTTTCATCAAAAAACTTCCGAAGCTAAAATACCTTCGGAAGCATTTTCGACTTCTAAGAAAACTACTTTTTGGGCAAAAGCAAACTACTCTTTCAGAGGTGGGACCGACATCTGGATATCAAAGTTTATCCCCTTTCATTAACTTTGTCTTAAACCCATTTCATATATATACCCAACAATTCCCCCCTCTTTCACTATCCTCTTCATCTGAACTTCTCACTAAGCCTAAATTCACCCAAACCGCCTTTGTTCTTCACTTCCTCCGTCCCTAAGGTATCTAAAATGGCCAACCTAAACCGTAGAAACACCCTGATTTCTCCATGCAACTTCACATGTAACACAATCAAGTTGCCTTGTTGAACTCTAAGAAAAATGATAGTTTCCCGGAGGTTTGCCGTTTTCTGGCTCTATCCAACTACTTCACCTCCCTAACCATTGATCCTATTATCTGTGAGGATCATCTACTTGAAGTTTGGAAGACCTGTTAAGAGGTCATCATGGATGGGAAGAAGACACTGTTTGTTACAATGCAGGGGAGGACAATCTTCATCACTCTGGCGATCATCAACACTCATCTGCAGCTGGATGATGAAGAAGGTGATTTGTTTTTTCCAAAGGAAGCATTCAATCATTCCTTTGAGCAGATATGCTATAAGGGAGATATCTCTTTAAAGACCTTCAGGAAAAGGAAGGTCTCATCCCAGTGGAAGTGCCTGCTTCATGTGCTCATCCACAGCTTATCAAACAAGCATGGAGGGTGGGACCAGATTCCTGAGGATCTCTCCTTATAGTGCATGGAATGGTTCAAGGGGTCAAGTTTAGGTACTCTCAGTTTGTATATACAAATTTACTTGCAAAATGTTTCCTAGATATGTTCACTATATTCTTAACTATAAATTGGGCTCACAGTTGAGGAAACCAAGTAATATTCTTAAATTAGGACAGATGAAGCCCGACATTTTTAAAATAACAAAGAAGCCAAATGTAGGCTTCTCCGTGGTAGAAACAGTCCTTGTCCCAAAAATGTTAGAGCTCATTGCTCAAGGTGATAACGTAGCAACACAAGCTAGTGTTGAACCCACACCTTCTACTTCTCAACCACTAAAATAGCCTCAAATCACCATCACATACCAAAGAAAATCCAAACAAACCCATGCTCAATCTATTGAGCTTGTGCAGTCCCCCATATCACTACCCATACAAGAAGAAGTGCACACTAGAGCTCCCAATTCTCTTAAGGAGAAAACCACTCCCATCTCTTTAAGAATCAGTGTTGAGGTTCCAAATGCTCAGCCTGATGAGCTTATTAGCCCCTCAATGTTAAGCCTTCACTCTGAGTCTCAACACTCAAGTGAACAACCTTCAGGGGAAAGTTACCATCCCCAGCCTATAGACTTAAACCAATCCATTTCCCACCTAGAATTCTATGATGATAAAGACATAGGATTCATTGAGTACCATGAGTCTCTCTACTCCTCCCCTACTCAAAGAGAGATGAGTGCTCCTGATTCTCCTATGTCTAGCCCACATCATTCACCCATTACCGAGGTTGATCTCCCTGAGCCTTATAAGAAGGTTCATATGGAAGAGGCTCTCGCTTCTGCAAATTATTACATCATTAAGACCTCAACCATGGCAACCCAGCCCATTGACACTTCACTTGAAGCTATCGGTGAGCAGGGGAAATCCAACATCCAAGAACATGATGCTGGTGGTGAGAGTGAGGACTTTGGTCCAATTCTCTCATCCTCCCATGATTCTTCTGATGAAGATCAAGGGAATTTGAGACCAAAGGTACAAAAACTGTCACAAACATGCACCTATCTAGTCTCTAAGGTTAGTCACCTTGAATCTTAAGTGACTACCCTGCAAAATAGGAACAATGATCAGCAACTTGAGATATCTTATCTCAGGGAAAAAATAGCTGGGAGACCTTTAAGGAGAGCTCATCCAGGAACATAAGAACCTGTGGATGTGATTCATCTAACTCCTAGCTCACCTATGCAAGAGGGTGATGCTACCAAAAAGGGGGAGAAAGTCATTGCTATCATAGAACCTAGGAGTTCTTCAGGGAGTGTAGACATTAAGGACTCACCATCCCCACTTGCAATTGTTCATACTCAGCAACTTCCTCAAGTTCACATTGATGTGGACTCTCTAGACTCTCTCATTCAGAGTCTCTTTGAGGAAGGTATTCCAAGGGCTATGTCATCCCCACCACAAGGAACTTCAAATTACATAATGAATCAGACCTTCTGAACCTGTGAGGGAGGTAGACCCAACTGAGAAAGACAAGACTGAACAAAAAGGTGCTGAAGGCCAGTCTTCTTAGTTGAAACATTCAAAGAGGAGGAAAAGCATGGCTTCTAAACCCAAGTCAAAGAAGAAGAAGTAAGAGTCATCGACCTCCAAGACTCAGAATGAATTAGATCATCCCGAGAGAGTGCATGAAGAGACAGCACAATCAACTCCAATTCAAGTGTCTCCTCTTGCATCGGAAAGACCCATCTTATCCTGGACCTTCACAACTAATCCATAAAGATGGCATGTGATTAGAGATCAAGGTGGTGAAGATGTCTACACATGGCAAGAGTTATTCAACCTACCTCTACATGATCTCTTTGAGATGAGAAGATACTGTGAGAGATTGAATGATCTTGACTGTAAGGGTATGGTCATCATCATGATGAGGACTTTCAACATCTAAAGGTCTTTAAATGTTTTGGTAGCATCAGCCTACAGGGATTTTGTAAGGTTTCATATAAGGCTGATGCACCTAAAACATCCAAAGTCTTTCCTGCATGCATGAAATGAAGTACAAAGTAGAGATGCTTCGGAAGTTTTATACCATGCACTAGAAAATATTCTAAGTGTAAAATCTTCCGAAGCCAAGACCAACATCTTTCGAAGCCAATGAAGTCTTCCGAAGCTTCAAAGACACCAAAGCCAAGAAGTGAAGACAGATTTCTTCCAAAGACTTTTGAACTCTGTTGACTCACTAACTTTCACAAGTTAGTAAAAGGTCCATGCTTGGTAACTGTACATTGAGGTCTTGAGTTTGTGCTTTCTACTTTATGTACTTTTATCCTTTTTGTAATATATTAGGATGTGAAATATGGCATGTCATAGTCACTAGTCAAAAGGTAATCTGCCTTTTGACTTTACATTTGATTTTGTTGTCTAGTTCAAATGTTTCCAGCTGACCTTCTAAGTATGGCCGGCTGTAGGATGTAGTATAAAGCATCTCAAGTTCGTGTAACTATCTTTTAATACTTTGTAATATTTGTAAAAGAACTTGAGAGCGATATACAACATTCTTGAAAACCATATGCTTGTGTTGTTTGCATCTTGTTTTGTCTCACATTTTACTTGTGTTCTTAGTATCACTCATATAAGTTACCAGTTCCCTATTTAATCTGTTAAATGTTCTAAAGCTCTCTCCTTATTGTTTTGTTGTGTTGTAAGTGACTAGCCCTTAAACGGTCCTGCAATAGTTATCATTCAATGGGGGTGAAATAAAATTAAATCCCAACCCGTACCTATTCTTTGATTTAATATAAGAATTTAACAGTTTCTCATATTGCTAAGATGATAATTGAAACTTTAGAATTTTCACTTTAGTTGATGCATGATCAGGCATGGGTTTTGTTATAGAGGTGGTCAGATGCTAAACTTGGGCTTTTAAATTGTAATTTTCTTTATCTAAATCCTTTTGTAAAGATGTGATTTCGATCTGATATAACTTATGCTCTCTTACATGAGATTCAATCAAAACCATTGTTTCTTTTACTTTGTTAGTCAATTGTGGAGCATGGACTATATATCTCTCTACCTCTTCAACACAACTTAATGAACACAATTTGTCCCTTACCTCTCTAGCCATAGGAGGGACTTTGTTCTCCATGTTGGCCATCAATGATTGATTTTCTTCCAGCACGTCCTTCTCATACATGCTCCAATCACATGTTCTATCTTGCAGAATTATCAACCCAGTTTCCTTGGTTTCGCTTGGTCTAGCTGATGAATTATGGCCGGTGGGGATGAGTTTGTAAGTTGAGGCTGTTTGAAGGTTCTTTCACTTGCTGATTGTTGGTGAGACTGATATTGTTGAGACTGATGTTGTTGATTTTGTCTTATATCAGTTATTGATTATTGATTACATTCCCTTGAGACGTGCCCATACAAATTGCATTTGTAGCATCTCACCTTGGACTTATCAACACCAATCTTTGTTGTTCTACCTGTTGCTGCCAATCCTTTGTTTCTTCTCAGATACATTTTGGCTCTATAAGCAATCATGGTTATTTGCCTATGCAGATCCATCTCTTTAACTTCATCTGGTTGTAGTTCCTCAAGATCTTGCTGGAAAATGTGTGCATGTGTCAATGTGCTACCCAGATAAGCTTGAAAGCTTGAACTGAATGCTACAAAAGTCGCCTTCAGTTCTTCTGAGTCTAGAACCATAGTAACTGGTTCAGTTTGCTTGTTTTTTTTGTTGGATGGGGATGCCTTTGTTGATGCAGCAGGTGAGTTTTTCCCTCATCATGTCTTCTTCTCTCTTTCCTTCATGAATTGCTTTGAGAGTTGGATCCAGATGGCCTTGAAGCATATAAAACCAACTTCTTTGCATCATCACTCAAGGCACAAGAGCTTCCATATCATGATTGGAAATAAAAGCACTTCCAACACCATTAGTTTCTTTGAACATGTTTGGAGCAATGGGTGCTTTTACACTTGTTTCTTGTTTTCTCATCCAGTTCAAGTGCTTCCACCTTAGCTATCAATGTATCTAGCCCGATGGCTTTAAGATCAAGGGTATTCTTAAACATGGATACTATTTGAGTCCAAATTTCAGGTAAAGTATGGAGCATCTTCTTGTTTAACTCCTCATTGGTGTATTTCAACTCCAAGATGTTCATCTCAGTCACCAACTACATGAATTTGTGAAGTTGTTAAGGAACTGATTCACCCTCAATATGATGGAAAAGTTTCATATAGTAGCGAAGTGTGTCCTTCCTAATGATTCTGATCTCATCACTCCCTTTACAAAGAGTGTGAAGAATCTTCCATAAGGAGTTGCTATTTGTAATTTTCACACCTGATTAAGAGGTCTTTAGGTAAAGCCATAGTAAGCATACTATATGCTCTAATATCAACTTTGACCTTCTTTGCATCCTCAGGTGACATATCTTTCAGACTTGTGGGTTTATTGTTGTCCTTGTAATCAGGTCCAAGTGGTGGTGGAATATAAGGACCTTCAGTAATGGATACCCATAAATCAGAATCAGTGTAATTCATATGATTCATGAACCTAATTTTCCATGTTTTGAAATCAACTTTGTTTTCCAACGTTGGAGGTTGGTAGGCTGATCCAAAAAGTGAATTACTCATCTTAGTTTATGTGATAATTGTTAACTAAAATTGAAATTCCTTTGTAAATGATCTAATTAATCACAAACTATTAAATTGGTTAATTAAGTCGTTAAAGTCAAAATTAGTCAATCCTCTAAATAAATTCTCAACTGATATGGAATTGAGGATGTTTGATGATAATTTTTGTTCAAATTTGTTTGAACAACCATTGATTATCGATCAATGACACAAACCTACGAATCAGAATGATTTAGATGTAGATTGATGTTAATCAAGCATTGGAACAGTACTCGTCGAACGATAAATCAGGGTTTGATGATTTTAAACTGATTACACCAGATTGTTGAGTAGAATTCCTTTGTTAGCAATCGATTAGCTTAAGTCGACTTGGTGTTAATTAATTCATTCAGTTACGCCCTTGAATATGAGTTATGAACTCTCAAGTCGTTATGAACACTATAAAGCAATTTTACTCAAAATCAACAGATCTAATAAGAAATCTGATAGATCTAATGATATAAAAAATCAATTAAACGAATCTTAGTTCAATGAGCACGTGGCTCTGATACCAATTGTGTGTTCCCGAATCGAACTAGATCAATGAGCTTGCATCTTAGGATTCAAATTGGTATGAACAAAATTTGAAGATTATATGCTAAAATTTAATAATGATGAACACAAAAGTGTTTAATGCTTATTTTTTATTGATTTGATGATGAATTCATCATCCATGAAGGATGATGATAAGATGTTGGTAATGGAATATGATTCCCACACTTAGTGGTGAAACATCCATACTTACAATGAATGATAAGTATGCTATTTATACTAGTCTAGAATTCATAATATTTACAATATAGACCTTAGACTAATACTATGTTGATTATTTCTCTTCAAATCTTTATCTTCAATATAAATTGGAAATCTTCAATTTCTTCAAAGGTGCTTGACCCAACAAAGCTGTTGAAGACTACTCTAGTTAAGACTTCAAGAGGATGGACGTCGAATGTAAAGCCATGACAGTGCTGCTTACAGCTATACCAAATTCCATAGTTGGTAGGCTTTCAGCACTTTGAGACTGCCAAAGAACTCTTTGACGCTTTGAAGTTGATGTACTCTGTTTCCACAGACTCCGAAGAGTTCAAGAAAGATGTACTGAAGTAGCAATTTGAAAACTACACTCATATTGCTGGAGAAACCTTGAGTCAACAATACTTCATATACATCAACTTAATCTCCTCACTTCAGTCTATGGGAGTGACTCTTGAGAAGAGAGACATTGTAAGGATATTCATGAGTGCACTTACCCATGAATTGACTTTTTATTGTGTCTCAATCAAGAGAATTTAGAATCTCAACACTCTTACGATGACTAAACTATATGGCATCCTTGATCGATACCATATGGAGATGAAAACTCAAAAAAAACATTAGATGCGCAAAAACTAAAACCTTCTTGTCAGCAATACTCTACATGTTGTTGAAGGATCAAGAACTCACCAGACCTAGTTATATCTGAACTACCCCTAACATCCATCATCCTCTTCTAGGCCTTACATCACTTTTCCTTAGACACCCAAGTCTAAACATGCCAACAAAGTCCTTTCGAGGATAATTATGCATTTATTTCAGGAAATAGGAACTCTGGAGATTTTCAATTCTGTTTTGATGATCTCGAGTGCTTCAGCCTAGATGATGTGAAATATATGGACATTGTCCAGCAAATGGCTCTTTAAGAGAGCAGAATCTTTACTACCACCTCAAAATTGAAGAGTTAGAGAAAATTATTTCATCTTAAAAACATGAACATAACTACAGGGCTCTAATAAGGGATCTAATTTCCAAGTTTACTGAGGCTCAAGCCCATCTAGTAATAGCCGAGGCTAAAGCAAAGAAGTATGCTATTGAAGAGCATAACTTCAACACCATCATTGCATCATCCTCCCAAAGGTGTGTTATCAAAACAAAAGTGGGTTGGGAACCAATGAAATTGCTCCAGCACACTTTTATCTGTCTTTGATACAACCAAGATGTGGTAATGATGAGCAAGAGGTTTCATTTGATAACCCACTACCTAATAAGCACAAGAATGACGCCACAATGGTGACCACCATATAGAAGGATATGGTAGAAACCCTCATCCACACCGCTGATGACCAACCTTAAACCACCAAAGCTAGAAGAAACAAAATCAAGGCAACAAGAAAAACTGCTAAGAATGTGGCTGAATCAAAGTTAAAAATAGACCAAAGCAAAAAGGTCTATTCATCTCAGCCGAACTCCAAGTAGTTAGAAGTTCTGATCCAGGATAGAAGTGTAGTACCAACACTTTAATCCAACTAAAGGATCAGAAGACAAAGGGGAGGGCTGTTGAAAAAGAAAAGAAGTGCCAGAAACAACAGTCCTCATGCCCCATCAAGAATAACATTGAGTGCATAATGTGTGTTCTACACAACCATATGACTAAAGATTGTTACTACAATCCAGCAAGCACACACTATGCAAACAATGTTAAGAAAGATGGATTCAAGGAGGGTTTCACATTTGAACCTTACCACATGGTTCAAGTGTTAAGAAAAGGAAAGCTTGTTTCCGAAGCCAAATTGCTTTCTGAAGAAACTCATTCTTCTGAAAGGAAAATTGCTTCGGAAGACAAGCCAAAGCACAAACAAAGAACCAAAAAGAAGCCTTCCGGGAAGAAGACTGCTTCAGAAGAAAAAGTGGTGACATTTCTTCCGAGAAGAAAGAGCCTATGAAAGAAGTCATGGTGCTCAAGCCCCATCATGTTCATCTACACTATTCAACCAAAGGATGGAATGGAAGATCAGATTAGATGATGTAGCGCAAACCTCTTCTTCACAAACCATAACTGAAACCCCATGCATACATTTTGGTTCAATTGCTCATATACATTGGAAGAGCCTAAGACCAACAAGGCTTGGGTTTCCAATAGTAATTTCACCTTATGTGTAGGGACATCTACATGACAAAAATAGAAACATATGGATGTGGATAGTGGATGCTCCAGGCACATGACAGGGAACAGATCTCTCCATCAATAATTTCAACATTTTGATGGAGGTCCAGTTTAGTTTGGAGGTGAAGCCGGAGGATACAATTTTGGTAGAGATAATGTGTCCAATGGTAAGTTAATTGATGACAAATAAACCTTGCCAAACAGCTTGAACACAATCTCTTAAATGTGTCTCAATTCTGTTATAAAAAGCACCAAATGCTTTTCACAAAACATGAGTGCATTATCCTCAAACCTGGGATGATAATTCTTCAAGAATTGATGCTTCTTAGATCTCCCAGGAAAGGGGATATGTACAAGCTGGATATGAGCAATGCTTCCCCATTGGGTGAAGTATCAAGCTTTCTTTCCAAATAAGATGGTGATGAGTCAACTCTATGGCATAAAAGAATGTGTCATGTTAAATTTAAAACCATGAACAAATTGTTTAAAAATAACTTGGTACATGGTGTGCTTAAAAATAAATTTTTCTACAAAGATAATTGTGCTTCTTGTTTGAAAGGGAAGCAACACAAGGTATCTCATAAATCCAAAGAAGTTAACTATATCACCAATCCATTACACTTATTGCACATGGATCTATTTGGTCCCACAAGTATAATGAGCATTGGAAGCAAAATTATACTACCTTGTGATTGTTGATGATTTTACAAGATTTACATGGGTGTTCTTTTTAAGAACTAAAGATGAAAGAGCTGAAACTTTAAAATCTTTTATTTTTAAAATTGAAAATCAAATTGATCACAAGGTAAAAATCATAAGAAGTGATCAAGGGACTGAGTTTAAGAATAAAGTTCTTGACAAATTCTATAACTCAAAAGGGATTGGCAGAAAATATAATGCTCCCATGACTCCTCATCAAAATGGTGTTCCTAAGAGGAGAAATAGGACACTTATTGAGGCTGCAAGAACTATGTTGGCTGATTCAAAGCTGCCTCTAACCTTTTCTAGGCAGAGGTAGTCAGCACTACATGCTATGTGCAGAACAGAGTTCTCATAGATAATCCCCATGGAAAAACCTCTTATGAGCTATAGAACAAGGAACCACCGTTCATTGGCTTTCTTAAGTCATTTTACAGTAGAAGAACCACACTTAACACAAAGGACAATTCGGCAAAATTTGCTCAAAAGTCAGATGATGCTATCTTTGTTGGATATTCCTCAAACTCTATGGCTTATAGAGTGTATAACATCAAAAATCAACAATTTGGACCATACTCCTTGTGTTAAACGGAATGGATCTGGCTATATTTTTGACTTAGAATTGTTTCCAAACTATTCTAAACCATCTTGTGAGAATGTTTCAACTAGAACATGAATTCAAAATGACTCATATAATGATCAATTGTTTGAGTTAGCCAGACCTATTCCAAGTTCTTCAAGAGATCATGAAGATCAAGCTCCCACTACTGGAAGTCCTGAAAGCACAAACATCTCAGAAACCAGTGGAGCTTTAACAAGTTGTCAACAAACTGAGCCTCAAAACTCATCGAGTGACAACTCCCGCATACAACACCAAGCTGATGAAGGTAGCATTCTAGATGAACATGTAACTGTTAAAGCTGCTTGACAGCACAACACTATTGATGTTGTCTCACATTCATTCAATTATTCCTCATTTAATGAGCATGAGACACCAGCTGGAAACAATGTTCCAAATTCTGAGCAAAACTTTTCCAACTTGGATCTATCTATGCCACTAGAATTGATTCATAGGCTCAGAATTTACAACACTTATCCAGCTGGAAACATCAATGGGGATGTCTTAGAAGATGTGAGAATAAGAGGACGAACCAATAATAGGAATGTTTGCTTGTACTCATGCTTTCTTTGTCAAATGAAACCAACAAAGGGATGATAGAGGTTTGATCATCAAGAACAAGACAAGACTTGTAGTTCAAGGATGCACACAGGAGGAAGGGAAAGATTACACTGATGTCTTTGCACCTGTTGCAAGACTTGAGGCTGTGATAATCTTCCTTGCTTATGCAACATCCACGAACTTCACAGTTTACCAACATGATGTCAAATGTGCGTTTTTGTATGGAATTTCGGTAGAGAAGTCTATGTGTGCCAGCCTCCAAGATTTAAAGACCCACAACACCCCAACTACGTGTGCAAACTGGATAAAGCTCTCTATGGGCTGCACCAGGCACCTAGGCTGTGGTATGAAACACTTTCTCAATTTTTCATGAGGCATGGCTATACTAGAGGCATAATATAAAAGAAATTATTCATTAAAAAGTCTGGGAAAGACATTATGCTTGCACAAGTCTATATTGATGACATCATATTTGATTTCTCAAATGACCAAATGGGTAAAGACTTTGAAAACATTATGAAGAAGAATTTTGAGATGAGTTCAATGGGTGTAAGGCCCCGTTCCTGGAACACTCACAGTTGGACGATCATCGCACATAAAACATAAAATATACATTTACATCTATGAAAACATCGTAGCGGAATAACTTAAAAACCATTTCATATATTAATGACTACTTTTGCAAAATAATACATCATTGTTAACAGTTACAAAATATTATTGTTAGGACCTGGTATTTGAACGAAATACCGAGTGATTAGCGTGTAAACCAGATCAAATAGTGCGGAATCCTATTTGATTGGCGATCCAATCAGTGAGAACACACGAAGAATCAATAAAGAATTGAAACTAACGTTAAGAATCGAATGAGAATCGATCTAATGTGTTCTATGAACTTGGAGAACGAATTGGGAGGCTTCTGGACGGCTAGGGTACGTCTGGAGTTGTAATAGAATGAATGCTTACGTTTTTCCATGAATTGGGTTGTATTTATAGGTTAGTATTGTTCATTCGGGCGATTGGACCATAAGTATGGTTCAGTCGTGCGATTGAACCATGCGGTTGATTCATCCGCACGGCTGAGTGTTCAGTCGTGCGACTGAGCCAATCTTATGTGTCATACATACGACTTATCCAGTCTACTGGTTCAGTCGTGCGACTGAGTCAATCATATGAAGTTATTCATGCGTGTGGTCCATTCGCATGGGCCATTCGCATGAGAACTTCATTGTGTTAAGTTTGAATGTATTAATTAATATAACATTATGTGTAACCATTCAACCAATCACAAACCTAAATAACCAATTCAACATCGACTCATTAATGAAATATTACACATTATCAATCACAAACAATCAATATCATTTCATTAATCATTTCAAACATTACACCATAATTAGACAAACAAGATCTATTACATTCAAATCCTAATCTAGGGACACACATGTATCAACAAACTCCCCCTTGGACTTAGATCTCTCTAATGTCTTGTTTTCTGCATCACCTCCTCATATTTCTTGTACTTGTCCTCTTTTGTGACTCCCGCGTGAATCTCAAACGCGAAGCAGAGTCTTATGACGTTCTGGAACTGGAGGGCTTGTACAATATCCTGCGTATCATAGAACAGTGGCCACTTGTATAGCGTATAGACATCATTAGCTGACAAGTTCGTAAGCCACATTGGGTCGAATACCCTGATAGTATCCATTTGGCCCTCTTTGTTTAGGAATATGACCGCTTCTGCTGTTCTCCAATCGTAGTACCACCACTTAAAGTGTGGAGTGAAGTCCTGTGGCATTTCCCTGAGTGGGATTCTTGACATTGTGCTCGGAGGACTCCACTTCAACACTATCTTTGGCTTGCCAGTAATGGCATCAACCTCAGACCTTCTGATATACCTTGTAGGCTGTTGGGGTCTGAAGTAAACCCACCTAGTGTGGTACTCCTTCCTTAGGGCAGCCTCAAACCAGCCTGAAATCTTCCTCGGGTCAGCATACATAAGCTTTAGTTGGCCAGCTGGTTGAGCTCAAAACCTAGTAGAGTCTTCAGATCATGTGGGAATCTGAAGTACTCTATGCCCTTTTCCCTCTTAACTGCATATATGTTAAGATCCTCAAAATACGCCCACGCTATGATCCTGCCAGATACCTTATGATGTTTCTTGACTCGGTAGAGTTTGGTGTAGGCATCCTGTTTAGGTGCAGCTCGTTGGGCTCTAACTTCTTCAAAACACGCAGCCCACTCAGCCTTTCGGATATCGACATCATCATTTGAGGCTTGGGCCGTTCCCTCTGCTTTCTCTGAATCTTGCTCCATCTTGTCTAACACCTCAAAGGTGTCACTACCGAGCATTACCCTCAATATCATTTCATTAATCATTTCAAACATTACATCATAATTAGACAAACAAGATCTATTACATTCAAATCCTGATCTAGGGACATACATGTATCAACAATTATTGTTTGCATTACATCACAAAAACATCATAGTTATACAAATGGATGTCATCCAAAATACCAAGTAGCTGTCCCGTGCCATCCTCAGCAACATTCACCAGCCAACTAGAAAATACATAAAGTCACCGTTGCTGAGTGAGTTCTAGTGTTATAAATAAAATACTTTACATTTGCTAAATAAAATAGTTTTATAATCTCATCATTACCTTTCATCCTTTGTTCATCATTATTCGTGTCGTTCATTCCGTGCATACATCATTAACCTTTATATTCATTCGGATCAATGCCATGTGCTATACCCCACCGTCATGCATAAAGCGGGTACTGGGCCGATGTCTATAAATAGACTCCCATACATTGTCCCTGGTGGCCTGACCACAGTACCGGGGTAAGCGGCAAGGATCCCATACGTATGGTCAATCATAAGGAATTAGACCCCAGTGTGCATCCTTTGGAGGTAGCTAACCCATACACAGATGAGTTAACACCCTTCATTGGGTGTGAACCTACTTTCATTTGCTTGTAATACTTTCCATTCATTCCTTCATTAATGCATGCATTCGTTCGATCTTTACGTTCCTCTTTTCATTATCATTATCTTCCGCTTTCATTAAATCATACTTTACATTCATTTCATAATCATACCACGTAAAGCCACCGAATAATACATAATAAGGATCATAAAGAAGGCTTGACATAATTATACATATCATCATCACACATCATCATGCAATATCATATAAACATCACACATCATTCACTCCCAAACATATACACATGAACATATGGTTACACACCCAAAACATATAAAATGTTAGACATGCATTTCCAGCCCGAAACAGTTTAAAACCTTTAAAACAGGGGATCTAGAACTCACCTGGACCGATGAGTAACTTCTAAATCAAGCTTTCTAAGCAAGAGTCACACTACGCAGCTTGCAGATAAGTTAACACTCAAATGGGTTAATTGCTGCCTAATTTCACTACTAATTTTGCTTCTACCTTTGCTGACAGTTTCGCTGGCAGTTTCGTCCAACTTTCGTTGGAATTTCAAGTCTACAAACCAATCTGCGAAACTATAGTTTCGCAGAAAGCTCCATAGTTTCGCTGGATGACTACACAGTGTCGCGGACAAACCCACAATTTCGCAGAACAGTATTAAATTACGAATCAGTCCATTTTTAACCCAAAACTTCAATCCTTTACACCCAAATCCTTGGTCTAACGTGAGTTTTGGACGATTCTTTGCCACTTTCAAAAACCCCAAACCCTAGAATCCAGGTTTACTCTAAAGATACGCTTAAGTGATGTTTCTTACCTGGATTCTTAGCCATTTCTTGTTGTTTGGATGCCCACAAACACCGATCTTCAATCTCCTGATCAACCGAGTCTTGTATCTTGACCTCCTCTCTACTTTCTCTCTCTACACACTCTCTCTAGAAGTTAGGTGCTTGAGTTGCAAATAAGAGTGGCTCTAGCTGATCCGTTTATATATACCGGGTGTTCCCAGGACCTTAAACTTGCCCAACACGTAACCCGTAAGGTTAACTTGGTCCATACTCCATTTCACTCTTATTTTCATTAAATAAATCCGACTAAGCCCATCATTATTAATTGGCTCGTTTTGACTTTATTCCGGGCGTTACAAGTCCACCCCCTTATTTAGGTTTCATCCACGAAACTTGTTAGTCGTTGAATAATCAAGGGTATAGCTGCCTCATCTCCTCCTCAGCTTCCCTAGTGGACTCCAATCCCTTCCTATGCTTCTACTGTACTCGCATTAAGTGGACCACTTTATTCCTTAGCATCTTCTCTTTATGGCCAATATCACCCCAACAAGCGCGCGTTCTACATCTCCTACCGTATAGCATCTCATAAGGAGGCATGCCAATGCTGGCATGGTAGCTATTGTTATATGAGAATTCGGCTAACGGTAAATGGTCATCCCAACTTCCCATAAAATCAATGACGCATGCCCGAAGCATATCTTCCATCGTCTGAATGGTCCTTTCTGACTGACCATCGGTCTGGGGATGATAAGTCGTGTTGATATGTAACCTCGTCCCCATCGCATCATGAAATCTCTTCCAAAACTTGGATGTAAATCGAGTGTCACGATCAGACACAACATTGGTAGACCATGGCGACTTACAATCTCCTTGATGAATAGATCTGCGAGACTCTCTAAGGAATACGTCTCTGGGATCGGTAGGAAGTGAGCACTCTTTGTCAAACAATAAACTATCACCCATATGACATCATACCCTTTCATGGTACGCGGTAACTTTGTGGTAAAGTCCATGGTGATATGCTCCCACTTCCACTCGGGTATATCCAAAGGTTTGATCTTCCCGTATGCCTTCTAAAGCCCGCCTTTACATGCAAACAAGCAAGGCACTTACTCACGTACTCCACTACGTCACGATTCATACCCGGCCACCAATAATCTTTCTTCATGTCTTGATACATTTTTGTAGCACCGGGGTGAATGGAGTATCGAGTCTTATGAGCTTCATCAATGATCCTCCACAAGGAATCCACACCCTTCGGAATCGAGTTCTAACACCGAGAGTGTTTTCACCCAACTTCACGACTAGACCTCTCATCCTCTCAGAGTTAAGATGATCTTCTTTCAACGTCTCGTCTAGAAACTTCTTGACCTGCGTCATCACATTAGAGGTCATAATCAACTGATAAGCCTTCACCCGAATTGGCTCGGGTTTCTCTTTTCGGCTAAGGGCATCTGCCACCACGTTAGCCTTGCCTGGATGGTAATGGATCTCACAATCGTAATACTTTATGAGCTCCAACCATCGCCTTTGGCTCATATTCAAATCTTTCTGCTTGAATAAGTACTTCAAGCTTTTGGGGTCGGTGAAGATGGTGCACTTCATCCCGTACAGGTAGTGCCTACAAATTTTTAATGCAAAGACCACAGTTGCTAACTCCAAGTCATGAGTAGGATAATTAACCTCATGAACCTTCAATTGTCGGGATGCATAAGCTATAACCTTTCCTTGCTGTATCAACACGCAACCAAACCCCGAGTAAGAAGCATTTGAATTGACCACCAAATCCTTGCTTCCTTCGGGTAATGACAAGACAGCACCTTGAGTCAACCTTGTCTTTAACTCCTCAAAAGCCTTCTCCTGATCTTGACTTCATACAAACTTGACATCCTTACGGGTCAGCTTAGCCAACAAAGAAGCTATCTTGGAGAAGTCTTGGATGAATCTTCTATAATAGCCTACCAACCCCAAGAATCTACGGATCTCGGAAGGCGTCTTTGGAGACTTCCATTGCATCACCTCCTCCACCTTTGCTGGGTCTACCATAATCCCCTTGGGATTTACCACATGACCGAAGAACTGAACTTCACGAAACTAGAACGCGCATTTAGAAAACCTAGCATACAGCTTTTTCTTCCTTAACGTCTCCAACATCTCGAATGTGACCGACATGCTCCTCTTTGCTCCTTGAGTAAATCAGGATATCATCGATAAACACAATCAATGATTTATCCAACATCGACCGGCACACTCAATTCATCAAGTCCATAAAAGCAGCTGGCACGTTTGTTAAACAAAAAGACATAACGAGAAACTCATAGTGTCCATAACGCGTGCGAAAAGTTGTTTCAGGAATATCATGCTCCTTCACCTTCAGCTGATGATAGCAAGATCAAAGATCTATCCTCGAGAACCAATTAGCACCTTGCAGCTCATCAAACAAGTCATCAATCCTCGGCAATGGATACCGATTCTTCATCGTCAACTTGTTCAATTCACGATAGTCAATGCACATCCTCATACTACCGTCCTTCTTCACGAATAAGACCGGAGCACCCCAAGGAGAGACACTCGGTCTAATGAACACCTTATCGAGCAATTCTTATAGTTATTCCATCATATCCTTCATCTTGGTCGGAGACAACCGATACGGTGCCTTAGCAACAAGCTGGGCACCGGGCATCAAGTCGATTTGAAACTCGATCTCGCGGTCCGGTGACACACTTGGTAAGTGTTCTGAAAACACATCTGGAAAGTCACAAACAACCGATACATCGGACAATTGTGGTGTTGACGTATCCACATCCTTCACGTAGGCTAAGAAGGCACTACATCCACGTCTCATGCATTTTCTCGCCACCGCTATCGAATTAACCTTTGGAATCGTAGTGACTCAGTCACCGTAGATCGTCACTGAACTCTTGTCAGACATTATCAGTCGAATCATCTTCTTACGACACACGATATTCGTCTCGTAGTCCGTCAACCAATCCATTCCTAGGAATACATCGAACCCGCCTAAGGTCATCACAAACAGTCTAGCAGGAAATTTATGACCCTCTAGCTCTATGGCACAACCATCTACCAGCTCAAAAATCCTGGTAGACTTACCTATGGCAGTTTCTACATCGAAGGGCTCGTCAATACATCTACTCGTAATGGACAGCTTAGGAGAAAAGGAAGCAGAAATGAAACTCCTACTAGTTCCGGAATCAAATAACACTGAGCAAAAGTTTGCTTCACAAGAAACATACCTGATACGACATCGGGGTCCGCCCTTGCCTCCTCCCGGGTCATCGTGAATGCCCTGGCGCTTGCTTTCTGCCCTTTGGTTCTAATCTTCTTGTTTGCTCAGGAACTCTCAGCCATTGGCTTCTTGCATTCCCTGCTCATGTGACCCTTTCCACTACAGTTAAAACATCTGGCCACACGACAATCTTTTGCTATATGCCCCGTTCTACCACACTTGAAGCATACATTCGATCCCCACCTACATTATCCGGTATGCTCCTTTGCACATTTGCCACATCTCTTCGACCCTGCACCGGGTGTGACCACATGCCGGTCATCCACCCGTGCATTCTTGCTGTTTGCCGGAACACCACCCCGTCCAAACTGCTTCTCGTTCTACTTCCGGTCACCACCACCTTTCTTGCTCACCTCAGCCACCACTACCTCCCTTTCATTATACAGTCTTCGCGCCAAATCAACCACCAACCTGAACGTATTTGGCCGGCGGCGCTCATATGCCTGCGGATGTGCGCCGGCAAACCCTGAATATACCTCTTGATCTTTCGTGATGCGGGAGTCACCTGATTCGGCACCAGTCGTGCCATCTCGTTGAACTTGGTGGTGTACTACAGGTGTGTCATGGTTCTCGATTCCAGCTGCAAGAGCTTCCTCTCAATCTTGTCCAACTCCCTATGAGGACAGAACTCCTCAATCACCAACTTCTTCAGCTCTGCCCACCTCATCCTTCCATTCGCCCTACTACCCTCGGCTTAGACGATATTGTCCCACCAACACAGAGCCGAGTCCACAAATGAGTGGGCAACAAACTTCACCTTCTAATCTTCCCTGCACTCGCTGATCTCGAATACAACTTCCATCTCTCTCACCCATCGATGAGCAGACGCAGTAGTGCCATTGCCATCGAAAGTCGGGGGCTTGCATCTCTGGAAAGCCCCATAGTTGCTTGCTTCTAGTACAACTTCCTCATCCTCATCATCATCGGAGACAACCTTCTCGGTCTCCGGTTGTTCCCTTTCCCTGGCGGGCCTACTCCTTTCCTTCCTCTCTCCTTTCCTTATAGCTTTAATCACCACAGTCACCACAGAAGGCAGAATCGTCTTCATGACCTGGTGAACCTACTCCATCACTGCCTCCTTCACTTAGGCCCTCAAGTTGGCACTCTCATCACTACCCTCCGGATAAGGGGTCTCAGGCTCCACATGAGCTGTCTCCTCAGCCTTAGCCTTTCCTCTTGTGACCCGTGTGCAGGACCGTTTAAGGGCTTAAGCACAATTACAACACAACAACACAATGAGGAGATTAACTAAGCTCTAATCAAACAGTGAACTGGTAACCAAAGGTGATACAAAGAACACAAGTAAAGCAAGAGACAGAACAAGAGAGTATGGGTTTCAAGGAGGCAGTATATTGCTTTCTCAAGTTCTTTTACAAGTGTTACAAAGCATAAAGAAAAGATACAAGAACTTGAAATACTTATACTACAACCTACAGCCGTATACTTTGAAAGCCAGCTGGATACAATTGACTAGACACTAACAAAATCAATTGTAGGATCAAAAGGCATATCTGCCTTTTGACCTTGTGACTATGACATGCCATAGCTCACATCCTTATACAATACAAAAAGGATAAAGTACATAAAGTGGAAAGTTGAAGACTCAAGACCTCAATGTACAGTTACCAAAAGCAAGACCCTTTTCACCAACTCATGTAAGTTGGTGACTTTACAGAGATGCAGCGGAAAAGGTGCTTTATGGAACAGTACATCAGATAAAGCATGTGTACTAAAAGTCTTCGGAAGAAATCTGTCTTCATAGGTTGAAGCTTCGGAAGACTTTGTCTCTGAAGCTTCGGAAGACTTCATGTTTGGCTTCGGAAGATATTGGTCTTGGCTTCGGAAGATTTTACACTTAGAGTATTTTCTAATGCTTTGTGTAAAACTTCCGAAGCATTCTTCACTTCAGTACTTAGTGCATGTTGCTGAGACACTTAGCTGTTTTGGGTTGCATCAGACTTCAGGAATCCTTACAAACTCCCCCTAGGCTGATGCTACCAAAACACTTGGAAGATCTTCAAATGTTGGTAGTCTTCAGTACAATCAGGACCATTCCTTTCTTCATGAGATGGTCAGGATCATCAAGACTTTCATAGTATCTTCTCATCTCAAAGAGATCATGCAGAGGTAAGTTGATTATGTCTTGCCATGAGTAGACATTCTCAACACCTTGATCTCTGATAACAGTCCATCTCTCTGGATTGGTAGAGTAAGTCCAGGACAAGATGGGTGTCTCACTAGTTAGAGGAGCCACTTGAATAGGAGTTGATTGGGCTGCCTCATCATGCACTTCCTCAGGTTGATCTGATTCAGCCTGAGGTGCAGAGGTAGATGACTTTGGCTTCTTCTTCTTAGTCTTTGGTTTAGAAGCCATCCTCTTCTTCCTCTTGGATGTCTTTAACTGAGAAGACTGGTCTGCAGCACCATGTTGATCATCAGTGTCTTTCTCAGTTGGGTGTTCCTCCCTCACAGGTTCAGAAGGAGAGGGAGTTTGACCCTGCCTAGGATCAGAAGATGAAGCTTGCTGAGGCTCAGCTGGAGGTGCTGGTTGAGGTGTCTCTGGTTGTTCAAACTTGACCTCCACTTCAGGTGGGACTTGACTTGGAAGAGAGTGCAAGTCAATGAGTTCTCCACTTTTAATCTTCTGCTTGATCACCCTAATATGCTCATCCATAGTGGATAGAGACATGGGGCCAAGTCTCCTTCCGGAGAATCCATACAGCTTCAAGAAGCTCACCATTCTTTGTCTGTCAGCAGACTTCTTTGCATTCTTTTGAATGATGGCCCTTGACTTTGCAGCTTCTTCCCTTAGTTTCCTTTTAGTTGTCTTTCTTTCCTTGACTAACTCAAGCTCAAGTTGCTTTAGATACTCGAACTCAATGAAGTCATAGGACAAAGGGAGAAGTGCATCTGCCTGATAGAAGCCTGTGGCACTCAGGTAGTTGATCATCTTGATCCTATCTTCTTCTTTATCTACCTGAGGTTCTTGTGGAGCCACATCTTCCTGTGCAGGACTTTCTTGAACTGGTGAGAGAGTAGGAGCATGCTTGTAAAGTCTTTTCTGTCTCTTCTCCTCTTTGAGTTGGAGAAGTATCATTGCATCCTCTTTCTCCTTCAACTCTCTTGACACTTCCCTGTCAGCCAGTTCATTTAGTTCTTCTAAGGGGAGGGAGATGATCTCATCAATGTCATAGTTCCTGGTCTGTAAGTAGGTAATCCTGACTGCCCTTAACTCATCATCTTGAGTATTTGGTCTGGGAGCAGCCCTGATTGCAGCTTGCATGAAGCTAGATGACCCAGTGGAACTTTCTCCCCTTAGTCTCCTTTTCCTCTCTCTCTCTTCCTCCTCAATTTCCTCAGGAGTCATTATCCTTTTCCCTTTGTCACCAACAGACCTTTGTGACTCAGGGTGGATTGAGGCTTGGCCTTCATTGCTTGGAGTAGCTTCCATGCTCTGGCCAGAGAGAGGCTGAGAAACACCTTCACCAGCAGGTGTCTCAGATGGAGTTTGGACCTCAGCAGCAGTTGTTGATGATGAGACAGGGGTCTCAGGTTCTGTCACTGGGCCTTCAGTCAAGGTTTCCCCTATGAAACTAATCTTAGGGTCCACCTCAACATCCAGTTGACCGATGACATTGCCTGATTCCCTAAGTCTCCTTCTTAGAGTAAACTCTGCAAGGATCCTGTCTTGGATTCTTTGAGCCAGCCTGTCAGCTTGTCTTGAATTGCTTGGATTGACAAGTGGCAAGTTGACTAAATCCAGTCTTTCATAAAAGCTCAGGCTTTGGAATTGAAAAACTTCTTGTTGGCCTTGAACTCTTTGAAGTATAGGGCTCTCCTGTCATCATCATACCTCCACCTTATGATGTGATTGCCAGTTCCTAGTGGTGGAGATGAGACAGCCCTTGGTATGCCTTCCTCAAAGAGACTCCTGATGAGAGAGTCTATAGAGTCCACATTAATGTGAACTTGAGGAAGTTGCTGAGAATGCACAACAGCAAGTGAGGATGGTGAGTCCTCTATGTCCATTCTCTCTGAAGAACTCCCAGGTTCTGTGGTTGTAACAACTTTCTCCCCCTTTTTGGTAGCATCACCCACTTGCATAGGTGAGCTGGAGGATAAGTCAATCACTTCCACAGGTTCTTGTGTTCCTGGTTGAGCTCTCCTTAAAGGTCTCCCAGCTAGTTTTTCCTGCAGATATGAAATCTGGAGTTGCTGATCATTGACCCTGTTTTGCAGGGTAGTCACCTGAGATTCCAAGTGACTAACCTTAGAGACTAAATAGGTGCATGTTTTTGACAGTTTTTGCACCTTTAGTCTCAAATTCCCCTCATCTTCATCAGAAGATTCATTGGGGGATGAGATGATTGGACCAAAGTCCTCTCTCTCACCACCAGCTTGAGTTTCTTGGCTGCTGGTTTTCCTCTGCTCACTGGCAGCCTCAGTTGAGATGCCAATGGGCTGAGTTGCCATGGTTGAGGTCTTAATGATGTAATCACTTTCAAAAGTGAGAGCCTCTTCCATATGGACATCCTGAACAGGTTCAGAAGTGTCCACCTCAGTAATAGGTGACTGATGGGGGATAGACTGAGGAGAGTCAGAGGTACTCATCTCTCTTTGAGTAGGGGAGGAGAAGAGAGACTCATGGTACTCACTGAATCCTAAGTCTTCATCAGTGTAAAAGGATAGGTTGGGAATTGGTTGGTTGAGATCCAAAGGCTGGGGATGGTAGCTGTCCCCTGAAGGTTGTCCACTTGAGTGTTGAGACTCAGAGTGAAGGCTTAAGGTTGTTGGGCTATTGAGCTCATCAGGGTGAGCTTGAGGAACCTCAGCCCTGATAGGTGAAGTAATGGGAGTGGTTTGCTCCTCAGGAGAAGTGGGAGCTCTAGTGTCCACTTCTTCCTGTAAGGTTGAGTATTTGGGGGCCTGCACAGACTCAATAGCCTGAGCAGGGGTTCGTTTGGATTTTCTTTGGTAGGTGAGGGTGATTTCTGGTCTTTTTAATGGTAAGGACA
Source organism: Flaveria ramosissima (assembly GCA_025215565.1). NCBI lineage: Eukaryota > Viridiplantae > Streptophyta > Magnoliopsida > Asterales > Asteraceae > Flaveria > Flaveria ramosissima. The sequence goes on from CM046035.1 coordinate 27,136,930, forward strand.
AAAGAGGTGTGGGTTCAACACTAGCTTGTGTTGCTAGGTTGTCACCTTGAGCAATGAGCTCTAACATTTTTGGGACTAGGGCTGTTTCTACCCCAGAGAAGCCTACAGTTGGCTTCTTCATTATTTTAAAGATGCCGGGCTTCATCTGTCCCAATTTAAGAATATTACCTGTTTCCCTCAACTGTGAGCCCAGTTCACAGTTGAGAATGTGTTGAACATATCTAGGAAACATGTAATACTCTAAGGAGTCTAAGTTTGCAAGTAAATTAGTATAAACAAATTGTGAATACCTGAACTTGACCCCCTGAACCATTCCATGAACTATAAAGGAGAGATCCTCAGGAATCTGGTCCCATCCACCATGCTTGTTTGACAAGCTGTGGATAACCACATGGAGCAGGAATTTCCATTGGGATGAGACCTTCCCTTTCCTAAAGGTCTTTACAGAGAAATCTCCCTCATAGCCCATCTGCTCAAAAGAATGATTAACAGCTTCTTTTGGGAAGGACACCTCACCTTCTTCATCATCCAGCTGTAGATGTTGGTTAATGATGGCCGGAGTGATGAAGATTGTCCTCCCTTGCACTGTGGCAGACAGTGCCTTCTCCCCATCCATAATGACCTCTTGGCAGGTCTTCCAGAATTCAAGCAAGTGATCCTCATATAGAGTAGGATCAATGGTCAGGGAGGTGAAATAGTTTGACAGAGTCAAGAATTGGCAAATCTCTGAGAAACTTGCATCTTTCTCAGAGCTTAACAGAGCAACTTGATTATGTTGCCTGTGTAGTTGCATGGAGAAATCAGGGTTGTTTCTGCGGTTAAGGTTGGCCATTTCAGAAGCTTAAGGGTGAAGAAAGGTAGAAAGCAAAGGCGGTTTAGAGAATTAGGTTAGAGAAACAGTAGAATTGAGGAAGATAGTGGGAAAGAGGGGGAACCGTTGGGTATTTATATGAAAAGGGATTTGAACCAAAGTTAATGAAAGAGGATAAACTTTGAAATCCGAAAGTCGGTCCCACCTCTGAAAAGGTAGTTTACTTTTGCTCAAAAAGTAGTTTTCTTGGAATTCGAAAAGCTTCCGAAGTTTATTTGTCTTCGGAAGTTTTGATTGAAAAAGCTTCCGAAGCTAAAATGGCTTCGGAAGATTTTCCTGAGAGTCTTGAAGATTTATGCTTCGGAAGAGAAATAAACCCTTGAATGCTTTGTATGAAAATAAACAAAGCTTCCGAAGGTTAATTTTGCTTCGGAAGGAAAAGGTTCTTAAAAATAAATAAGTGTCTGAGATAAGAATTTTAAGCTTCGGAAGATGAATTTGACTTCTTCCGAAGGTAAAATCTCTTAGACAGTTATTTATTTTGAAGACATGTTTTTCTTCCGAAGATAAAATTTTATCTTCCGAAGTATCAAAAATTTTCAAGAATCTAAGGAAAGTCTTCAAAAAGAATTTTACATCCAAAGAAAACATGAGCTTATGAAAGTGATGAACTAGACAACTTAGGACACACATATTTTAAGAAGAAATAATTAGAATTAGTTTTAATAAAAAGTCTACTCAAAGTTAATCATCCCAATAGCTGATATCAGATACTTAAATCTCTGTTCATCAAAAGCTTTTGTGAACAGATCAGCATATTGTTCATCTGTATGAACTTTGACTAGTTTAATTAATCCTTTTTCATAGTTATCTCTTATTAAATGATACCTGATGTTGATGTGTTTGGTCCTTGAGTGCTGCACAGGGTTCTCAGTGATAGAGATAGCACTATTGTTGTCTATGTGGATAGGAGTCTCTTTGAAGTTAAATCCATAGTCCAGCATCTGATTTTGAATCCAAAGCACTTGAGCACAGCAGCTTGCAGCAGCAATGTATTCAGCCTCAGCAGTTGATGCAGACACACAGGATTGTTTCTTGCATTGCCATGAGACCACCCTTCCACCAAGGAATTGACATCCCCCAGATGTAGACTTTGCAGTCATATTGCAACCACCATAATCACTATCTGTATAGGCATACAGATTGAAATTTGGATTCTTTGGATACCATAGACCAAGTGTTGAAGCACCTTTGAGGTATCTTAAAATCCTTTTCACAGTGATTAAGTGAGACATCTTAGGGTTGGCTTGATATCTTGCACAAATACATGTAGCAAACATGATATCAGGCCTGCTAGCTGTAAGATACATAAGAGACCCAATCATAGCCCTGTATAAGTGCTCATCTACACACTCCCCCTCAAGATCTGGACCAAGGGAGTGGTTTCTGGCTATGGGTGTCTTAGCAATCTTACAATCAGTCATATTGAACCTCTTGAGTATGTCTTGAACATACTTTGACTGACTTATGAAGATGCCATCTTCAACCTGCTTCACTTGAATTCCCAGAAAGAAGTTGAGTTCTCCCATTGAACTCATCTCAAATCTGTCTTTCATCAGCTTCTCAAAGTCTTTGCAGAGCTTTGGATTAGTTGAACCAAAGATGATGTCATCAACATATACTTGAACCAGCAATAAGTCATTTCCCTGTCCTTTGATGAAGAGAGTTCCATCTATAGTACCTCTTCTGTATCCATGCTTACAAAGATACTCAGATAGTGTCTCATACCACTTCCTGGGTGCCTGATGCAGCCCATAAAGAGCTTTGTCAAGCTTGCAGACATAATCAGGATGATCAGGGTCTACAAAACCAGGTGGCTGTTTGACATAAACCTCCTCATCAATCACTCCATATAAGAAAGCACACTTTACATCAAGTTGGTAGACCTTGAAGTTCTTGGATGCAGCAAATGCCAGGAATATCCTAACAGCTTCTAGTCTTGCTACAGGAGCAAAGACATCAGTGTAGTCAATCCCTTCTTCTTGTGTGTATCCTTGAACAACTAGTCTTGCCTTGTTCTTGATGATGATTCCTCTATCATCCTTCTTGTTTCTAAAAACCCATTTGGTTCCAATGGTAGTCTTCCCATGAGGAAGAGGACAAAGGTTCCAAACTTTCTGCCTTTTGAATTGAAGCAGCTCTTGTTGCATAGCTTCAACCCAACTTCCATCCTTTAGAGCTTCATCAACTTTCTTGGGCTCTATCTGAGATAAGAAACAAGAGTGAAGACAAACATTTGCTTCATGGGTTTGTCCTCTTGTTCTTACCCCTGTGACAACATCTCCAATGATGTTTGTGGTGGGGTGAGACTTGTGGATCCTTAGCTGAGGGATCACAGCAAGTTGTTGAGAAAGATCTAAATTTGAGAAATTTAAATCTGGTCTGGAAGATTCACCCTCCACATTATCACACTTATCAAGATTAACTTGATCCAATGAGTGTGAGACATCATTGATGTTGTCATCTATGGTATGGTTATTAGCATCAAGAAATTCCTGATCACTATCACCATCACCATTGTTGTCTTCTACAAGTGAGGTGTCTTTATCTGGTTGAGAGGCCTCTGAGCTGGAATTTGAAGGCATGCCAGATGTATCAGCTGAATTTGTCATTGTTGTGCTGATAGAAACCTCATTTGCTGAAGTAGTTCCAACTGGAGCTGAAGATGTATGAGTTGAAGGTCTTCCTAGCTCAAATCTTGGATCAGGATCACCTGTATTTAGATTTTCTGCAGATCCTGAAACATGCTCACAAGATTTGTTAAAACAGTTGGTAACTAAATCAAGATCAAACAGCCAATCCGGACCAGAACCAGCCACACAAGGAGTGTGCTCATTGAAAGTCACATTGGCTGACTCCTCAACAATTCTAGTTCTGAGATTGTATACTCTATAAGCTTTAGCTTGAGAAGAGTATCCAATGAAATGTCCATCATCTGATTTCTCAGCAAACTTGGCAATTTGATCTTTGGTATTCAAGATGGTGCAGGGACATCCAAATGACCTGAGAAAACCAATGAAAGGTTTCCTCTTGTGCCAAAGTTCATAAGGAGTCTTACCATGTGTCTTAACTACTAAAACTCTGTTTTGCACATAGCAAGCAGTATTAACTGCCTCTGCCCAGAAGGTGATAGGCAGTTTAGAGTCAGACAACATAGTTCTTGCAGCTTCAATAAGTGTCCTGTTTCTCCTCTCAGCAACTCCGTTTTGCTGAGGAGTCCTGGGAGCACTATATTGTCTTGTAATACCTTTTCATCACAAAATGTATCAAGGATTTGGTTCTTGAATTCAGTTCCTGATCACATCTTATGGTTTTGACCTTGTGATCACATTGATTCTCAACTTTTAAGATGAAATTCTTCAGAATCTCAGGGGTTTCATCCTTAGTTCTAAGGAAGAAGACCCAAGTGAATCTTGTAAAATCATCTGTGATCACCAGACAGTAAGAGGTCCTTCCTAAACTCATTACACTGGTGGGGCCAAAGAGATCCATATGTAACAAGTGTAGGGGAGTAGTGATGGAGTTCTTTTCCTTAGGCTTGTGAGATACCTTGTGTTGCTTCCCTTTCAGGCATGCAACACAATGATCATCACTAGTAAACTCTTTCTTTGGCATTCCAGTTACCAGATCATGTTTAATTAATTTATTCATGTTCTTAAAGTTTACATGGCACATTCTTTTATGCCATAGGAAAGACTCATCACTATTTGCTTTAGATAGAAAGCATGAAACTTCTCCTGAGGGAGATGTTTCTTGCAAATCCATCTTGTACATGTTCCCTTTCCTGGGGGCTCTGAGCAGGATATGCTCATGAGGAATGACCACACCAGGCTTGAGAACAATGCACTCATGCTCAGTAAAGAGCATGTTATGACTCTGATCACAAAATTGGGATACACTCAGAAGATTGTACCCAAGCTCCTTAACAAAGTTTACCTTCTCAATGCTGAGCTTACCATTTGTGACCTTGCCCCTTCCAGAAATGTAACCACCTTCATCTCCTCCAAAAGCAACTGGTCCTCCATCAATTCTCTCAAAATTATGGAGTAGAGACCTATTGCCTGTCATGTGCCTGGAACAGCCACTGTCAATTATCCAGACATTCCTGTTTGTCTTGAGCTGTTCCTGCACAAAGAAAATGATTAGTTACATTTGGAAACCCAAGCCTTACTTGTCTTGGGCTCATTAATAGTAATAGAAGGTAATGCAACAGTAATAGATCCTATGGTTGTACTATGGGGATCTTCAGCTGTTGTTGATGGAGAAACCTCAGTCATTTGGTCTTTCTTAGACTTCCACACCACCTTTGGAGTCTTGGACTTGACCTTCAAAACCTTAGAAGCTTTTGGAACTTCACAAGTTTTGATGACTGATCCTTCGGAAGAATCTACAGTCACTGCAGCAGACTTCAGTGCTTCGGAAGAACTCCTTTCTTCCGAGACCAACTTTGCTTCCGAAGGTAATTTTCCACTTACCTTCTTCTTTGATTTGGAGCTTCCGAAGGAAACAGACTTTCCTTCCGAAGCTTGAGACTTCTTGAGACTCTTTGAAGTCTTTGTTTTAGTCATGTGGACAGTACTTTTAGGATTGTATGGGCAATCCTTAGCAATGTGAGAAGTACTTTCACACATAACACACAACATTTTCTTCTTCAAAGAAGTCTCCCTTTGAGAGCAAGACTGGCTTTGGTCACATCCCTTCTCCACCTTCATCTTGGTAGATGCTGAGACAGTTCCTTTGGGCTGTGAACTGTTCTTGGAGTTTGATGGTCCAGGCTGTGCAGCAGTGGTACACAGCAGCTCAGTCTTCTTCTTGGCACTGAGATGATTTGAACAAGAACCATGACTCTTAGCTGAGGAGTCTTGGTTGATGTCTTCAGTCCTTACTACTTTGAAACCTGCAGAGATAAAAACTTGTTTCTGCTTAGCATCAAAAGTAGCCTTGATTTCTTGAGCCTTCTTTGCCTTCCTTTTGCTCTTCCTGATCAAGTTCTTTCTTTTGGACTTGGTCATCACAGTTGATTTCTTCTCCTCAGAAGGATAGTGGCCCTTGGAAGAATCCTCTTCTTCACTCTTCTCAGAGGAATTCTTCACTATCACTTCTTCATCATCCTCACTTACAGGATCTATGAGAGGAAGCTCATCTTCACAAGTTCCACACCTAGGAGATCTTACAGACAAGATTGTGTGTGGAGGAGCTATCTCATTTGATCCCAGTCCCTGTCTATTTTGATAACAAACCTTGTTGTGCAGGGATGAGGATATCATGTTCTTGAAGGTCTCTTCTTCAAGAACACTCTTCTCTGCCTTGGCTTTGCTGATCACAAGCTCAGCCTGGCACTCAGTTAACTTAGTGATGAGATCTTGGATCTGAGTTCTAAAATCTGTATGTTCATGTTTTAGTACTGAAATGGTTTTCTCCAAGTCCTCTATCTTTAACTTGTAATCATTTTCAGACTTTCTAAAATCAGATTTTAATATGTTTAATGACTCAAGATCAGATCTCATCTCTAGGTTGTAGGACCTGTATCTATTTACTTTAGCAATGCATTCAGGGGAGCAAAGATGTTCCAATACCTTGGCTTCATCATGGTCAGCCATCAGTGCTTGGTTTGGAGAAGCATCCTCCACCTGAAAACTCCAGTCAAAGCCTCCCTCTTCAACAGCAACAGCAGCATGTTGCTTTGTCTTCTCAGCCTGAGGAGCTTTGTCAGTAAAGTTTGGTCTGGGTTGTGTTTGGCCCCCATTTGCTTTAGGTGCCTTACACTCCCTAGCAAAGTGACCCATAAGGTTACAGTTGTAACACTTAACTTTGCTTTTATCCAGCCCAAACTTACTACTGGTAGCATTGCTTGGAAATCTTCTTCCTGTCCTCTTGTAGAACTTCTTGGCTCTGTGAGTGAGGAGAGCCATCTGCTGAACTATCTCCATGTATTCCAGGTCATCTGGATGGATACAGTCCAGGTCTTCAAGAGTGAAAAGATAATTCCCACAGCTTTCATCTGCAGACACAAAGGCTTGAGAAGAACTTGTCTCTTGGAATGGGCTTCCTTGAGTAAAGTTCTCCCTTGGTGTCTCCGGGAAGGTGATGAAAGGACCCTTTTGTGAGTTGTCAGGGTAGCATATGAGATGATGTTGGGGTTCTATGCTGTCCCTTTCAACCACATGAAGGGCTGAACCCATTTGATTGTTGGAGTTGCCAGATGAACCTTGCATGTTCATCTCCATCTGGTATCCACTGAGAATCCCATACAACTCTGTAAGAGTAAGAGTCTTAAGGTTCTCAGTCCTCTTGATCACCACACAATAGTGTGTCCATTGCCTAGGAAGTGAGGACATGAACTTCCTTACAATGTCCCTGTTCTCAAGAGGAACTCCTCCATCCACTAGGGTATCCACAATCTCAACATACCTGAAGTATTGTTGGGTCATGGTTTCACCTGCTTTGAAGGTGAAATTCTCAAACTGCTGCTTCAGAAGATCTTTCTTGTTCTCCTTGGCTTCAGAGGAGCCTTCATACATCAGCTTCAGTGCATCCCACAGCTGTTTGGCTGTCTTGCACTTCTTAAAACCTCTGTATACAGAGTTTGGGAGAGCAGTCTGAAGAGCAGTCATGGCCTTCCTGTCAATCTCTACTCTTTTTCTATCTTCATCTGAGTAGTTGGCCACATCTTTAGGAATCATACCAGCACCAGTAGCAGAGGGGGTGCTGGGTATGAAAGGTCCATTCTCAACAGATTCCCACATTCTTGAATCAAGAGACCTGATGAAGCCTTCCATCCTCATGCACCAGGTGTCAAAATCATCAAGAGTGATCAGTGGGGATTTGTTCATGGTTCCAGTCTCCATATCAGTCTTTGAGATGGAAGCCATTTGAAGAGTTTAGCTTTTGTGTGTGTGAGGGATCTTAAGATGGTTAGATCTTATATCAAGAGCCTGGAATGCTCTGATACCAATTGCAGGACCGTTTAAGGGCTTAAACACAATTACAACACAACAACACAATGAGGAGATCAACTAAGCTCTAATCAAACAGTGAACTGGGTAACCAAAGTGATACAAAGAACACAAGTAAAGCAAGAGACAGAACAAGAGAATATGGGTTTCAAGGAGGCAGTATATTGCTTTCTCAAGTTCTTTTACAAGTGTTACAAAGCATAAAGAAAAGATACAAGAACTTGAAATACTTATACTACAACCTACAGCCGGCTATACTTTGAAAGCCAGCTGGATACAATTGACTAGACACTAACAAAATCAATTGTAGGATCAAAAGGCATATCTGCCTTTTGACCTTGTGACTATGACATGCCATAGCTCACATCCTTATACATTACAAAAAGGATAAAGTACATAAAGTGGAAAGTTGAAGACTCAAGACCTCAATGTACAGTTACCAAAAGCAAGGCCCTTTTCACCAACTCATGTAAGTTGGTGACTTTACAGAGATGCAGCGGAAAAGGTGCTTTATGGAACAGTACATCAGATAAAGCATGTGTACTAAAAGTCTTCGGAAGAAATCTGTCTTCATAGGTTGAAGCTTCGGAAGACTTTGTCTCTGAAGCTTCGGAAGACTTCATGTTTGGCTTCGGAAGATATTGGTCTTGGCTTCGGAAGATTTTACACTTAGAGTATTTTCTAATGCTTTGTGTAAAACTTCCGAAGCATTCTTCACTTCAGTACTTAGTGCATGTTGCTGAGACACTTAGGCTGTTTTGGGTTGCATCAGACTTCAGGAATCCTTACAAACTCCCCCTAGGCTGATGCTACCAAAACACTTGGAAGATCTTCAAATGTTGGTAGTATTTAGTACAATCAGGACCATTCCTTTCTTCATGAGATGGTCAGGATCATCAAGAATTTCATAGTATCTTCTCATCTCAAAGAGATCATGCAGAGGTAAGTTGATTATGTCTTGCCATGAGTAGACATACTCAACACCTTGATCTCTGATAACAGTCCATCTTTCTGGATTAGTAGAGTAAGTCCAGGACAAGATGGGTGTCTCACTAGTTAGAGGAGCCACTTGAATAGGAGTTGATTGGGCTGCCTCATCATGCACTTCCTCAGGTTGATCTGATTCAGCCTGAGGTGTAGAGGTAGATGACTTTGGCTTCTTCTTCTTAGTCTTTGGTTTAGAAGCCATCCTCTTCTTCCTCTTGGATGTCTTTAACTGAGAAGACTGGTCTGCAGCACCATGTTGATCATCAGTGTCTTTCTCAGTTGGGTGTTCCTCCCTCACAGGTTCAGTAGGAGAGGGAGTTTGACCCTGCCTAGGATCAGAAGATGAAGCTTGCTGAGGCTCAGCTGGAGGTGCTGGTTGAGGTGTCTCTGGTTGTTCAAACTTGACCTCCACTTCAGGTGGGACTTGACTTGGAAGAGAGTGCAAGTCAATGAGTTCTCCACTTTTAATCTTCTGCTTGATCACCCTAATATGCTCATCCATGGTGGATAGAGACATGGGGCCAAGTCTCCTTCCGGAGAATCCATACAGCTTCAAGAAGCTCACCATTCTTTGTCTGTCGGCAGACTTCTTTGCATTCTTTTGAATGATGGCCCTTGACTTTGCAGCTTCTTCCCTTAGCTTCTTTTTAGTTGCCTTTCTTTCCTTGACTAACTCAAGCTCAAGTTGCTTTAGATACTCGAACTCAATGAAGTCATAGGACAAGGGAAGAAGTGCATCTGCCTGATAGAAGCCTGTGGCACTCAGGTAGTTGATCATCTTGATCCTATCTTCTTTTTTATCTACCTGAGGTTCTTGTGGAGCCACATCTTCCTGTGCAGGACTTTCTTGAACTTGTGAGAGAGTAGGAGCATGCTTGTAAAGTCTTTTCTGTCTCTTCTCCTCTTTGAGTTGGAGAAGTATCATTGCATCCTCTTTCTCCTTCAACTCTCTTGACACTTCCCTGTCAGCCAGTTCATTTAGCTCTTCTAAGGGGAGGGAGATGATTTCATCAATGTCATAGTTCCTGGTCTGTAAGTAGGTAATCCTGACTGCCCTTAACTCATCATCTTGAGTATTTGGTCTGGGAGCAGCCCTGAAAAGAGAACCCATGTAAATCTTGAAAAGTCATCAATGATCACCAAACAATACTATTTCTTTCCAATACTCATAACATGAGTTGGGCCAAAAAGATCCATATGAAGTAGCTTCAATGGAGAATTGTTTGTGTTCACCAGCTTTGGCTTGTGGGAAGACTTATGTTGTTTCCCTTTGAGACACGCTGAACAGTGATCAATAAAGTGATATTCCTTTTGGGGTAAACCAATGACATGGTTTCCTTTGACCAGCCTGTTCATGTTTTTGAAATTGGTGTGTCCCAAACGTCTGTGCCAAAGCTGTGACTTATCAAAAGATGTTTTTGACAGAAGATATGTTTCTTCTTTTGGAATGGCAGAATTGAAGTTTAAGACATATGTGTTATTCTTCCTCGGTGTCTTCAAGACACCCTATTCTTCAGGAATTTGAATTCCTGGTTTCAGAATGTAGCAATGAGTGTCAGTGAAGTGAGTTGAATATTTCTTGTCACAGATCTGAGACACGCTGAGTAGATTGAAATTTAGTTGTTCACAGTAGTTCACTCTGTCAAAGCTCAGCATCCATTAGTCACAGATCCTTCACCAGTGATTCTTCCACCTTGTGAATCTCCTTAGAATGCTACAGTAGTTCCTTGTATATGCTTGAAGTCATGAAGGAGGGAACGATCTCCTACCATGTTTCGGGAGCATCCACTGTCCACATACCATAAGTTATTGGACCTGTATGAATGACCCTGCAAGCACAAATGAACTAATTAGAATATGAAACCCAAGCCATGATGGTCTTGGGTTTACCGTTCCTGTCCATAATGGTAACTTCTTGATATTTTCCTCTAAACTGTGACTTAAAGGAAGGTGTTCTGGGAGATTTCTGATGATATTTTGCTTGTTTCATCTCATCAATTTCATCTGAAGAATCAGAAAAATATTGAAACCTTTGGTCCCTATTTCTTTGAAGAAATCTGACCCGTTTTTGGTTATCAAACATCATTTTTGGTTTACGAAGATTAGATGTTTGCCTGATGTTGTGAATTTTGGTTCTTTGAATTTTCTTAAACTCTTTTATGTTACATAAGTCATTATCTGAACTAGAATTTCTTGATTGATTATTATGAAAATGACTTCTGATTTTGGGTTTAACATATGATATTGGTGAGATGGGTTTGTTTTGTGGAATTCTCATCCCTTTTTGTTTGACGAAACAACCAGATGTATTGTGGTTGGTCATATCACAGACTGAATAATATTTATTGAAATAGCAGTTTTTGGTGGAATGATTGTTCATGTCACAGATAGAGCAGTATTGATTGAAATAACACTTATCTGTACTGTGATTAGACATTTCACACACATCACAATACAAGTGATTGTCTCTTGAAGCTGACCTTGATGTTGAGGACTCAGTAGGTTTACCTATTTTCAACTAAGTCTCAACCTTTGACTGTGGTGAGAAAGCAAGATCACCCTTTTTAGTAGTTTGTTTTACAACACTACTAGGTTTGTCTTTTCTGGGTTATTTTTGCTTCCTTAACCGTTCTTCTTACTTCTGATTCTAATTGATTTACATGGTCTTTGTTATAAATGTCAATACCAACTCCATGTTTAGATTTTGACGATTAGGGATTTGAATATATTTTTGTTTTTAACACCATAGAAACCTTGTTTTTGTTTGTCAGTGAAACTCTATCAGATTTGCTTGAATATTTTGGAGATTTAATCTCATAATCAAAACTGCTTTCAGCAGAAGGTTTCACTGAACCCACGGTTTTCTTCTTTTATTTTGAAATTGCAGGTATAAATTTCATAAATGGGACAATGGCTTTGATTGGGCTTGTTGGTTTGATAACATTCACCGTCTTGTCTGAACACTCCTTAATTTTAATTGGGTGACCTAGTTTGATTTTCTCCTCATTTGTTTCAATATACACATTTAGTTTATTTTGAGGATTAGTGACTTGTTTTACTATTGATTTTGGTTCAACAGCAATAGCTTCATTTTCCTTTTTGAGTGTGACAGATTCAGGCATGACAGTGTAGTTATCATTGTAAGGTAGAGGACAAGAATTATATCCAATCCCAGTCATATCCTTGGGATCCTTTTGTGAATCTAGCATCTGTTACAGATTGACTAAAGATGTTTGAAACTTTTCAAGTTTCATATCAGTAAGTGATAGCTCAGCTTTTGATTAAACTAACTTTTTAATCAATTGCTCATTCTCAGCTGCAAGAGTGTACTTTTCACCATGTAATTTTTTAATGTCAGAGATGAGAGATTTGACTTTATTTTAAAACCTTTAATTTATCTTTTGAGCATCTCTGACTTGACTTTTTCTTCTTTTATTTTAGCAGGCAGCTTATGATTATGCTCACGATAACCTTGCAGTTCAGAAATACATTTATCACTACAAAGGTTGGATTTTACCTCAGATGGCATAGGAGTTGGACCATCATTGATGTGAGCCATGAGTGCATGATTCTGAAACTGAGGTTTTACTTCCTCTGCATACAGACTCCAATCACACACTCCATCTTGTCTAATGACAAGAGCATTTGAAGATGCCTGACTGCTTCGATGCACTTGATTTGTTAGTTGTAGCGGACTCTGATAGGGTTGCTGATGTTGTGATTGTTGGTGATGATACTGCTGTTGTTATTGTTGGAGTGAAAACTTGTGCTTGGTTGTGGAGATGACTGACCCTGAGAGTTTCTTTGGAAAGTGTTGTTGTTTCTTCTAGGAACATTGCACTCTCTAGAGAAGTGACCAGTTATACCACAGTTGAAACACTTTACCTTGGATTTGTCATATCCAAGTTTCGTGTTTTCATTTAGACTAAGCTTTCTCCTTTCCTGAAAAACTTTTTGGCTCTCATTGCTATCATAGCCATTTGCTATTACAGATCCATTTCTTCCACATCATCTGGATACATTACTTCCAAATCTTCTTGGATCAAATGAGCAGAAGTGAGTCTGCCTCCCAGGTACTTCAAAACTAGCAACAACTGCATTGTAAGTTGCCTTTTGTTCTTCTGATCTTGGGTCTTCATGGGTAGTTTAGGGAGTGGCAGTAAACCCTGTTGGTTGAGATGATGTTGATTGCTTGTTTGGTGTTTGTGTTGCAAGGAAACCAGTTGCCTTCACTTGATCTCTTGAGGAGAGAAAATCATCATCTTTAATAACTCGAGGTCCACCAAGGTTCCTGCTCCTTTCATCCAGTTCAAGAGCTTCTATTTTGGCAATCATTATATCCAAGGTGGTACTCTCTAGATCAAGAGTGTTTTTCAGCATTGTAACATTTTGTTTCCAACTTTTCTAGAAGGCTGTGAAGCATCTTCTTGTTTAGTTCTTTGACTTTGTATGTTACTCCCATGATCTCTAAATCATTCACCAGTTGCACAAATCTTTGCTACTGTTTAGAGATGGACTCCCCTTTGGAGTGATGAAAGGTTTCATATTGATTAACAAGTTTATCCTTGTTCATTTCAGCCACTTCACTGCTTCCTTCACATATTATCAGCAATGCATCCCATACAGCTTTAGCAGTTCCATACTTTTCAAGTCTTTTTAGCACATCCATTTTCAGTGCTTGAGTGAGTATAGAATAAGCTTTGAGATCAATCTTTATCTTCTTGTAGTCATCATCATCAAGAGTGAGATCCTCAATGGGTATTCTTGAGGTTTTGTAAAGTGCAGCCTGATCAGCAGAAAGTGTCATAGGAATGTAAGGCCTTTGCATATTGAAATCCAATAGGCCGGATCTACACCTATAATATAGTTCATGAATCTGATTTTCTATTGCTTAAAATCAGATTTATGTTTAAGCATAGGAGGTTTTGGAATATGACCAAGTTCAGAGAAATTATGTGAATCCATTTTCATAAGCTGCTTTTAACTTGTTTGAATAATGATTAGATTGATTGTTAGGTCCAATTAGTCCAAATAGTCCAAAACAGGCTTAAGAAATCAAATCTACTGATGTTTTATAAGTTTCTGTTGTGGTTTTAAGGTTTGAGCAACTGTTCATAGATTTGTTCTTGAAGATGTGTACGGATGAACAGTGAATGTCTTAGAGTTTCTGCATTTTTTTCAACTTGTATGCTAAGTAGAGGTATTCGAACACTCTATCAGCAACTCAATCACCAGTTCAATCGAGTTCAGCTTAGATTTAAGCAGATCCAAAGAAGAACCGAGAGCCAAGGCTCTGATACCAATTGACTGGGTGTGAGATTGATATTCTCATAAGGACCGAGTATGATGATTGAGTCAATGATTGTATGGCGCAATCAAACAACCAATGAACATTGAATGCGAGAAATACTCATAAATGCTCTTGGTATTAATGAAGGTGATAAGTTATAATGAATGCTAGGGTTTGAGCATTTAACAGTAACAATACACCTTGATAACATAAGACTAAACAAAATATTCTGATTGTCTATGATGTCTATCAACAGTCACCTCACATACGAGGTTTTCTATTCTATTTATAGGCTGACAAGTTGCCTTTAACAAAAAGACTAAACTACCCCTGACCTATACATCAGAGAACTAGTCTAAATACAAAAGTCTTCATCAGCATTTCCTTTGTTCATCTGCATTAACTAATGCGGATGTGTTGGTCTTCATCAGCATTTCTTTTTCTTCAGAATTGGTGTTTGGTCATCAGCATTGACAAATGCGGATGAGCAAACACTTGGCACATTTGTTGCTGAGCATCCGTATTAGTAAATGCAAATGTACAAAGTACTTGTCAGTATTTGTGTTTGGCTATCCACATTTGTTAATGCAAAAGAACAAATACTTGTCAGCATTTGTGTTTGGCTATCCACATTTGTTAATGCGAAAGAACAAATACTTGTCAGCATTTGTTCTATGTCATCCGCATATACAAATGTGGTTAGCCGACACTTGTCTTCTAATTCTTCATGCAGATTCTTCATCCGCATTGGTTCTTGGACTTGTAGGATTTCCAGCAGAACAACCATCAACTCACCATTTGAATTGGCATGTATGATCCTTTCAGGGTCTAACATTTGGAAATATCATACAATTGTTGACTTTTTTTTAAATTTCCTCCGTCTTTTTAAACGCATATAACTTTTTTATACGACATTATTTTTTAAAAAAATAATAGACCATAAAATCGATTATTTTATACTCTTTAATATGGTTATAGTGTTGCTATACTCTTTTTAAATAAAATCAACTTTCGTTTTAAAAAATGTCTATTTGTTGTGCGTATCTTTTGCGTGATTATTAACTTGCAATAATGAACATAAATTGCTTAATTATCATATACCTTACGTAATTAAATATAACTTGCGTAATAATATGTTAGTGCTCTAGAAAGATTAACATGTTGTCTTTATGTGTCTTTTTGATATTTGTAATAGTATAGAGACTAGTTTTGTAATTTGTAAGTTCCTTTCTGTTTCATTATAAATAGCTTAGACTTACAGGTAGTGAGGGGACGAAAACTGCTTACATACTTTGTAATTTGTCTTTCCTTGATATTAATGAAACCATGAATTTTGTTGATATCTTGCTTGATTTGATTACTTTGTTTGTATTTCATTGAATTGTGTTCATACAACATCACAGATTGGTACATTTGATCCTATCAAATGGTATCAGAGCTGTTGGTAAGTTGTTAGTGAGTGATTTTTGAAGATTGTCGAACTTTCAAACTCAAAAAAATTCACTGAATCTGTGATTGATAGACAATTCAATTGAAAATTTGTGAATTTCAAATGTGTTTCATCATCAAAAAGATGATTTGAATCACAATTAGCAGTTAAATTCATCAAATTCAAGCTAATTTGTTGAATTTGTGTTCGAAAAGGTTACTATTTTTTGAACTGAAAATCTCAAAATTGATTGATTTGTTGTTGATGTTGAAAGAAATTGATGTTAGAAGAATGATTATCGGTATAAAACATGTCTAATTGGAAAGTTTCAATCCAATTCATCAACTTTTGAAGAATTTCAGAAGATTTGAGTTAGTTACATTCATATAAACATGATGAATGTGGCGCATTAGAGTTGAGATTTGCTGGAAAATTGTCTAAGTGTTAGGCGTTTGACTAATGTTTAGTCGCATTAA
The DNA here is from genome assembly GCA_025215565.1 of Flaveria ramosissima. Classification (NCBI taxonomy): domain Eukaryota; kingdom Viridiplantae; phylum Streptophyta; class Magnoliopsida; order Asterales; family Asteraceae; genus Flaveria; species Flaveria ramosissima. The sequence goes on from CM046035.1 coordinate 27,152,939, forward strand.
CACTATGTGGACGTTTTTACTTTAGACGCTTGACTACTGTTGAAGAGTAAAAGTCCAGACGGTTGAAAACTGTTGAGGCGCTTTACAACTGTGTAGGCGCATATCAACTGTTCAGGCGTTTTACAACTGTTCGGACGCATCAACTTGGGCGTTTTTGAAAATTTTTCTAAGGCGTTCCCTTAGACGTTTCTCAACTCAGGCGCATCAACTATTTGGAAGTTTAATCACTGTTCAGGCGTATCACCCTTGACACTTAGAATTTTTTTTAAGAAAATTTTTCAAAAGCTTTTTTTATTTCTTTTCTTAATTCAAAATCTAAGAAAAACAACAAAACTATAAGAATGGTGAAATCAGAAGATTCTAAAGATAGAGTTCCAAAATTTAAAAATAGAGCTGATTTCAAAAATTGGTCTCTTAGGTTAAAACAACATTTTATTTCCATTGATACTGATCTTTGGAAATCTATAGAGAAAGGACCATACATTCCTATAATCACTAATGAGCCTGACAAAGGATTTGTTTATACTAACGATTCTCCAGAACCCTATCCTGAAGATGGTCTTCAAGGAGATGATTTGAAAAGAGTAAAGAATGATATCAAAGCATATTTCTTGATGTGTAAAGGACTACCTCTGGAAGTTCTTGCAAGGCTTGATGCATATCAAACTGGATACACTTTATATAAAGCCTTAAAGACCATTTGTGAAGGAGGCAAGGAGATTCAAAATCTCAAGAAACAAAAGTTGAAAAGGCAATTAGAACTATTTCAACATTTGTCTGGAGAAACCATAAATTAGATGATGAACAGATTTGTTCAACTTACAACTGAGATGTCAACAGCTGGTATTAAGCCTGATCTTGAAGATCTAAATCTTAGACTACTCAATGCTTTACCCTCATCATGGAAACAAACAGTAACCTTACTAAAGCATACTGAGAAGTTCCCTATGGATCTAGATCTACTCATTGCAAAGATAGAGTCAGTAGAGATTGATGAAAGCTCAAGGAACAATGATAGAGCAGCATCAATGTCTCAGTATCAGTTTGTTGCTTCTCCTGCAACCACTATTGAAAATGCATTCATGGCAAAAAGTGAGAAAAGTATATAAGAAGAGGGAGATTTGTTTGTTGGAGTAGGATTTTTCACCGACTCATTATTTACTAGTACTCCTGCTTATACAACTCAGTCTCATTCTCAATCTCCTCCTAAATCTCAGTCGCAAACATCTAATGTTCAAACAGAGACTTTTTCATCTAACTCTGCTAAATCTAGCAAAGTTAAAGATGTGATAAACATCCTATTAGAGGATGAAGAGTCTAAAACTGCATTCACTGCATTTATGGCTAGTTTTCAAGCATATCAAGGTAGCCATTTAACTCAATAGATTTTGTTTTGCAGGATTTGTTTGAGATGGATCCTGAAGATGTTGAAGAGATGGACTTAAACTGGCAGATGGTGATGATTGCTTACAGGACACAAAAACATTCATATGTCAACAGAAAGTACAAGCCAAGTGCTAACAAGACTGTTGGGTTTGATAAGTCAAAATCTAGATGTTTTAACTGTAACAGTTATGGACACTTCTCCAGAGAATGCAAAGCTCCAAGGAATAATGGAGGAAATGCTCAATCAAGTTCTAGCAATCAAAGGTTTCAACCAGCTCAGAAGACTTTTCAAAAGCCTTATCAAAGTCTTCCTATGCCTGAGCTTAAAGATGAAACAAAATCATCTGATGAAACCAAGAAAGCTTTAGTAGTCAGCATTAAAGATGGTTATGATTGGAGTGCATATGCAGATCAGTTTACTAATGATTTAACATCAAGTTTATCTCTTATTGCAGAAATCCAGGGAGAAGATTGGTCAGAAAATAATGATCCAAAGGTGGAAAGTGAGAATGAAGAAGATGACTATGATTGGAGTGACAAATCTGATCCTAAGGAGGATACAGATGAAGTAGCTCTAATGGCACAGTCTGATCAACCTAAGGTTGACACTTCATCTTCAAAATCTGAAACCTTATCTCCAAAATTCCCTGAAATCCCATCTGAAGTGAGAGAAAAACTCTACACAAAATCATGCTATGAACATGTTGAATACTATAGAAACTACTCATTCAAAATCTGTGAGAAGCTAAAACAAGAAGAGTCAATGCATAACAAACTAAAATCTGATCATAAAACAGCAGATCAAAAGATTATCTCTCTTCAAACTTCATGGAACAAAACTCTAAAAGATTTAGAAATTGTTTCTAAACAATTGGAAGAGATGACCAAAAATCTTGAACAGGAGAAGATAGCACATGCTGCTACTCAAATGGATCTTGCTAAAGTAAAAAGTTCAAAAATGATTGTAGAAAAATGGTAAGTGAAAGAAAAGATAAACAGAAAGCAGGGTTAGGTTTCACTCATGAACCTATGCCTGAATCTATTACAAACACTTTACCAGAGAACTTCAATACACATGATCATTCTCCTGAGAATAAAGCTAAACTTAAAGCTTTTCAGATCAAAAACAAGAATTCAGAAGAAGAAAAGGAAAATGTAAAAATTTTTGTTGAAAATGATCAAGAAAAGATTTAAAATGGTCATCCAATCAAGATAAAATCTTATGAACCAAAACAAACAAAACAAAACACTTCTGATCAAATTCATGTTGTATTAGAAGAAGTGAAAGTTCAAAGCAAAGAAAAAGATAAACAACAGGTAGGAACATCAGAAGATTCAAACACTATTAATCTGAAACAGGTTCAATCTGAAAAGGAATCTTCTTCTGACGATGTTCAATCTGAAAGTAAACCAAGTTCTTCTAAGTCAAAGAATCAAAGAAGAAGAAAGAAATCATCAAAAACAACATCTGAACAAAACAAAAGTTCAGAAAATTTGATCAAAGCAACAAATCAGGCAACAAAACTTAAACCGATAAAATTTGTGTCAGCTGGTTTGTTAAATATGAATTCTCTTCAAAACAACAAAGTAAATACTATGAACAAATCTCACTCTGATCTGAAATCAAGTTCAGATTCTAAGACTTCCGCTGTAGCAAAAAGATTTGTTCCTAATGCATTCAAGAAGGAAGTTCATGTTAAACAAATGCAAAATAATTTGACACAAAATCAAAATGTGAAAAATGAAAGACAAAAGTTTAACTATTTGACACCAAAATCAAACATCATGTCAATGTCAAAAGTTAACAAAAGTTGTTTTTTAACTCCACAAAAGTACTGTGAAATTTGTGATATGAAAAATCACAATACTGCTGAGTGCTATTTCAACAAGTACTGTCACATATGTGACATGAGAAATCATTCCACAGCAGATTGTTATTTTAACAAATATTGTACTTATTGTGATGAAAAGACTCACAATACTGCAAATTGTTATTTTAGAAATAGATCTCTTACTAGAGGATTTGCAAATTCAAACATGAGCAAAGGTTATGTTAATCCTCAATATTTAGGTTTGAGATCTTTTCAAAAGAACAATTATGTGAGATCTAAACAAAATGTGCAAGAACAATTCATACCAAGATCTGTAAGAATGACTAATAAAAACGTTAGTCATCAATACATTTCAAAAATTGATCAATCAAATGATATGAATGTTCTCAAAAATAAATCAAACAATTTTCAAAATAAGATTGGTAAATTCATCAAGAATAAACCTGATTTGAATAATCTTCATTACAAACAATTTACAATTGTTGATAAATTTGGAAAACCCAAGACCATCTCGGCTTGGGTAGATATCTCAACTTAATTTTCTTGTTGTGCAGGTACGCCCAAAAAGACCACTCAATACATGGTATGTGGATAGTGGGTGTAGCCGGCATATGACAGGCAATCCTGCCTTGTTACAAGATTTTAAGTTAAAGGATGGAACACACGTCGCCTTTGGTGGTGATGCTGGAGGAAAAATAACCGGAGAAGGAACAATATCAAATGGGATAATAAGCTTTGACAAAGTCAACTTTTGTTCACAGTTGAACTTTAATCTTTTAAGTGTATCCCAAATATGTGATAAATCATACTCTGTTCTATTTGATGATTCATTCTGTTATGTTTTGAAGCCAGGTTTTAAGATAAGCAAAGATTGGGTAATTGTTACAGCTGAAAGGGATAGAGATGTATACAAGCTGGATATGTCTCAAGTTGATCCTTCAACTGAAACAACATGCCTAATTGCTAAGGCATCAAATGATGAAAGCCAGCTTTGGCATAGACGTCTCGGACATTCAAATTTCAAGAATATGAACAAGCTTGTAGCAGGAAATCATGTCATTGGACTTCCATCTAAGAAGTTTGCAACAACTGATCACTGCTCAGCATGTTTGAAGGGAAAGCAACACAGAGCGTCTTATAAGTCCAAGCTCATAAACTCAACATCCAAACCTCTTCAAATGTTACATATGGACCTTTTTGGACCAACAAATGTCAAGAGTATTGGACGAAAATCATATTGTTTAGTTATCATTGATGACTATACAAGATTTTCATGGGTTTTCTTTTTGTATGCCAAATCGGAAACGACTGATTTACTGAAAGAATTTATCATTAAAGTTGAAAATCAATTAGAAAATAAAGTGAAAAAATAAGAAGTGATAATGGAACGAATTCAAAAATGCTAACATTGAAATGTTTTGTGCACAGAAAGGATAGCTCATCAGTTCAGTGCTCCCAGAACTCCTCAACAAAATGGAGTTGCTGAAAGAAGAATAGAACACTGATTGAAGCTGCTCGTTCTATGTTAGCTGATGCAAAAATTCCTATCACTTTTTGGGATGAAGCTATATCAACTGCGTGTTTCGTTCAGAACAGAATCTTAATTGTGAAAGATAAAATGAAAACTCCATATGAGTTAATGTTTGGCAGGAAACCGAACATAAACTTTTTAAAATCATTTGGTTGTCCTGTTATGATTCTTAATTCAAATGATCAATTAGGAAAATTTGAAGCAAAATCTGATAATGGATTTTTCGTTGGATACTCATCTGTTTCAAAAGCCTATCGAGTGTACAACTCTAGGACAAATATAATTCTTGAAACATTCAACGTTAAATTTCTGGAAAATTCTTTTCCATCAGTTTCAAATGGTCCTGCATGGTTATTTGATTTAGATTCATTATCAAACTCTCTTCAATCTAACTTGTTTAATCAATCAAATTGTCTTGATTCTATAGGTAAGAAGAACTCTAGAGGAGATCTTGGATCTTTCAGTGAGGATTCAGATTCTGATGACCCAGATGATTCTAGCTCAGACTACCCATTTTTATCATTTGTCAAGGACTCAACAATAAAATTTGATGACAATAATCATGATAATACAGTCTCAGATCATTCAGTTTCATTTGATCAGGAAGGATCACAACATATTCCTAATGATGGTAATGAGTTTGTACTACCTGAGTCTGGAACATCATCCATCTCTGGTGATGTAGTTGATACTGGTAACTTTGATTACTTTATTAACTCACCGACTCAAGTTCCAAACTTCAATCCACATTCTTCTACTTTGTTACATGAGCTTTCCAACTTGAACCAAACAAATCTGGATGTTAATGTTCAATGTGATGAGATTCCAACATCTCTTATTCACAAGAATCATCCAATTTCTCAGATTATTGGTCCATTGAATGAGAGAACAACAAGGAGTAAATCAGAACAAGCAAATGTGTGCTTATACTCTTGTTTTCTTTCTCAAATTGTTCCTAAAAATGTTACCGAAGCATTAAAGGAAATGGTTGGATAGAAGCCATGCAAGAAGAATTACTTCAATTTCGCAAACAAGAAGTGTGGAATTTAGTGGATTACCTGAAGGAGAAAATGCTATAGGCACAAATGGTTATTTAGAAATAAGACTGATGATCGTGGTGTTGTAATAAGGAACAAAGCGAGACTTGTTGCACAAGGATACACACAGGAAGAAGGAATAGATTATGATGAAGTGTTTGCACCAGTTGCAAGACTTGAATCCATTCGAGTTTTCCAGACTTATGCTTCATTCATGAAATTAAGGTGTATCAAATGGATGTAAAGGGTGCATTTCTATATGGTCCTATCACTGACGATGTGTTTGTGAAGCAACCTCCGGGCTTTGAGGATGCAAATTTCCACATCGAGTATATAAGCTGAGTAAAGCTTTATATGGACTTCATCAAGCCCCTAGAATTGGTATGAGACATTATCACAACACTTAATCCAACATGGATACACAAGAGGGAAAATTGATCCAACTTTATTCATAAAGAAGGATAATGATGATCTCTTATGTGTACAAGTGTACGTGGATGATATCATATTTGGTTCTACCAGTCCAAAATTGTGCAATGAATTTGAAGAAATCATGAAATCTCGGTTCCAAATGAGTTCTATGGGAGAGATTAATTTCTTCCTTGGACTTCAAATCAAGCAAACTGACGATGGAATTTTCATCAATCAAGAGAAGTTTGTTGACAAGCTCTTGAAGAAATTTAAGTTGCAAGACTGTCAGTCCATACGAACTCCAGCAGATGTTAACACCAAGATTGAACCTGATCCAAAAGGAAAATCTATTGACCAAACGTTATACAGATCAATGATTGGCTCTTTGATGTATCTTACTGCATCTAGACCAGACATTATGTATGCAGTTTGTGTTTGTGCCAGGTATCAATCAGACCTGAAAGAATCTCACTTAATTGTTGTCAAAAGGATATTCAGGTATCTCAAAGGTAAACCAGCTTTAGGGCTTTGGTATCCTTACGAGGGTAACTTTGAACTACATGGATACACAGATAGTGATTATGGTGGATGTTGTCAAGATAGAAAATCTACTTCGGGTGGGTGTCAATTTCTTGGTCCCCGATTAGTCTCGTGGCAATGTAAGAAACAAACAAATGTCTCTGTTTCAACTGCAGAAGCTGAGTACATTGCTGCATCAGCAGGATGTTCTCAAATCCTCTGGTTGCAAAATCACTACTGGATTATGGGTTCAATTTTCTTAAAACACCAATTTACATTGATAACACTGCTGCTATGTTCATAACAACTAATCCTGTTCAACATTCAAAAACAAAACATATCGAAATTCGATATCATTTTCTCAGAGATAACTCTGAAAAAGGATTAATCATATTGATTCAAATTGCAACGGAAAAACAGTTGGCAGATCTATTTACTAAAGCCTTCCTATAAGGACGGTTTGAGTTTTAGTAGAGTCAATTGTCTTATTAATCATATGTGAACTCTCTAAATCAAAAGATCATAATAAGTGATCCTCTCAATGTTAATTGCCTGTTTATATTTTGTGTGTGTGTGATTTTTGTTTTCTTAGAAAAATCAAATACAAAAGTATAAATCAAAACTACAAAAATAGAGTCTTTTTCTAATTATCAGTTTACATTTTTTTGAAAAGAATATGTTTATGCAATATGTGAGAAATGATAGTACATTAGTGAGATCAGTTGCATACTTCACTCATTAATAAAGTCTGACATGATCAGATATGATGTGTAGACAATATCTTGCTATTATACTGAAAAAGTAAATTCTTGTGATCACACTAAATCTTAATGCTTGTGTGTATTCATCTGAGTACTTTTGAGATGTTTTGGCTTATCAGATTGATTGCTTGTTAAGTTACACCACTCACACCTGTTGGTAATGTGTTTAATCATGATATCTGTTACAAAGCATCATATCATTTCTCTGTTATGAGTCATCATAGACCTGAAGTGCTGAGATATCCTTTGTTGTAAGTGATTACAGACCTGGATTCTCTCTTTGATGCAAAAGATGCCAACGTGCACAAACTATTCAAATGAATAGTCAGAGCTGATGAAATGGTTATCCATGATCAATCTCTATTAATTTAAGTAACATGAACTCTAGTGATACATATGTTTCAGGTAATAAGTTGAGTATGTGTTCTTTCTTGCATGTCATGATGATGGTTGAGCTCTCTCAGTCTCTGTATGATTTACATCATGTCATATCTAAATATACCCTAATCAATCCAAGAATTGAAAAAGTAAGTGAGCTGATAATTTGTCAAAAACACTCATTTTCTGTCCTTAGATCTTGTGTCTCCTTTGCTGTGATATCACTGACCTGGAACACCCTTGATCAGGATTTATTCATTGTCTATGACTATTCATGCTTTTTTTTATTTTAATATGCTGATCTTCATTAATATGATCTCACTGCAGACATTAATTCTTTTGTTTATATTAGATTTTGATTCTGCTTTCATTGTGATTTTATGCATGTTTTCTGTGTGTGGAGGCAATGTAACAATGAGATGGCTGATCTTATTATGATACCTTAGGAAACTTATAAGTTTTTCAAACTTAAAAGTTTAGGGGGAGTAATAAATGGAAAAGTTATTCTCAGAAAATCAAAATAAAAGTTAAAATGTTGAATTGAAAGGATGATGCTATATGTTCAAAGTATATGTTAATTTGAAAATGTAATTTTTTTGAAAATGATAATATGAACCTATATAAATGTGCAAGTGAAAATGCTTCTGTCAAAAGTTGGAAAATAGATGATACTTGATTTTATGTTAAGACTAAAATGAAAGGACAAAATAAATTTTAAAAATTAAACAACAATTGAAAAATTAAAATTGTTAAAAATTAAAATTTGAGTGTGCAAAATGCAAAAAGTTTAAAATTGAGGGACTAAAAGGTAAAATTTTGGAAAATTCAAAATTATGCCTAAAATGTTTAAATATTAGTATGAAATATTACTAATATGTCTGAACAGTGTGCAGGTGAAGAATTTGTAAAACACAAGTGTAAGACTCATGAAAGTCAACTCAAAGTCAACTCATGCGCCTAAATAGTGTGCATACGTCTAAATAGGAGCATGATGAACTTTCAGGAATTATACAAGTGTTTGGGCGTTTATCACATTCCCATGCGTCTAAACAGTTGTAATAAGTCCATGGAATTATACAAGTGTTTGGGTGTTTTTCACATTCCCATGCGCCTAAATAGTTGTAATAAGTCCATGAGTTTAATCAAGTGTTGGGCGTTTTACTCAAACCCATGCGCCTAAACAGTGATAATGAGTCTGATTTTAACCAAGTGTTGGACGTTTGAACGTCTCATGCGTCTACAGAGTGTTGAAATGTTTCAAGAGTTACAAGTGTTAGACGTTTCAGGAACTCCATGCGACTGAACAGTGTAAAAGCGCCTAAACAGTGTCTATGCGTCTGAACAGTTCTCATGCGCCTGAGTCAAAAACGCACAAACAGTGCTCATGCGTCTCAGTATTTTGTGAATTTTAGGGTTTCATACGCACAAACAGTGCTCATGCGTCTAAAATTTCACTTAATATAAATTCAACACTTACACTTGTTTCTCATTCACACTCAAATTTTTCCAAAAACAAATCTCACAACTATCGACTCTTAGTCATCATCGAACTCTCAGATTCACAGTGATTGCAACAAATCTTGTTGATTGTAAGAAATTATTTGGATCTATAAATGTAAGTTTGTGATTCAAATCAGTAGACTTTGGTTAAAACATGATGATTGATTTAGGCGTTTGACTGCTATTTGGGCGTTCGAACATCATAACTTTCAAAGTTCAACTAATCAAATATTAATCATATCTAAAATTGACTCTGGATTGTTGATAAGTATCAGATTTCGAGCAATTTGATATAAAGTTACATCGACTGAAATTGTAAATGATATTGATTATAGAACGATCCGTGTATTCATCGATGGAAGAAGAAGAAGATGAACAGACAGATTCAAATTTTGAATAAAAATAAAAAATAATTAAAAAAATATTTTTTTACAAAAAGTAGATAAATCAGAATTAAAATGCTTGATAATAAATTCAAAATGAATAAATTTTAATGTTTCACAAATTAAAATCATAATTCAAAAGTCAAAATCATAGTCAAAATTGAATTCAAAATTATAAGTCAAAATTGTAAATTCATATGTAAAAATTAAACTCATTAATCAAAATTTCAATGTTCTCATATTATTTTCTCTATGTTTTGCAGATGGCAGATTTGAAGTTTGAGCCAAAACATAATGTTGCTGCATTCTTAGATGATGAAAACAGAGAAGCTATTGGTTATGAAGAGAATATTCGATTTCTGCTTAGATCAAAATATGTCTATGCCATGTGTACAAGACCAATGATTAATGCAAGATTGATCAAAAGATTTTGGAGAACGGCAGAAGTAGAAAGAGATGAAGAAGGGAATAAAGTTCTAAGAGCTTTTATTACATCTGATAGAATGCTTGAAGTTTCTGAACAAGCAATCAGAACAGCTCTAAAACTTGGTGAAAATGACCCAGAAGACTTATCTGAATATACCTTCAATGAATGTAAAGATGTGTTTCTACAAATGGGTCATCCTGATCACTTCCCTAAGAAACAATTCTTTAGAGCTAGAGTATATAAACACTAGAAATTGTTGTGTTATATATTTCAACATTGCATGTCTAAAAGAAGTGCTGGTTAGGATTCATTGCCAGCAGACATTGCATCTCCTATCATTGCTTTAGCCACAAACAGAAGATTTAACATGGCTAAGTGGATAATGAATGGATTCATATTTAATCTTGAAAAAGGAAAGAGAAATAAATACTTGATGTATTCAAGATTTCTCCAACTGCTTATTAATGAAGAGAATCCAGATTTATATGTTGAAGGAGTTCAAGGAGATAAGCTGCAATTAGAGCATATGTCAGAAGCTGTGTATAAAAGACTTGCAATGATTACTGGTGCCCAAAACATTCTAGTATTTGATTATATACGAAATGTATCTATGGATGAAGTAGACATCAATCAGCAACACTATCATCTATCTGAAGATGAACCAATAGATCCAAATGATCTTATTGAGGATGTTGTAGATGATATGATTGATGATGATGATAAAGAAAGTGAGGATGAAGCTACTGAAAGCTCATCAGATGATAATAATGATGATAACAATAATGATGATGATAATAATGATGATGATGATGGTAATGATGGTGCAACTGAAGCACATCAAGAAGAAACTGATGAAAGAAATAAGGATGATAATGTCAATGAACCTCAAAACTTAGCTGAAGAAACTAATGATGTTGATATTCATGCTGATGCTGTACATGAAGAATATTCACAAAATCAAACATTTGATTTTGATTTCATGACTGATATGTTATATGAACCAGTGTTTGAAGCTGAAGTGAATGAAGAAGTTGAAGAAATTCATGTTATTACGACACACAATGTGTCAGTACAAACAGAGGAGATAGTAGATATTGATAAGATGGAGAATCTGAAAGAAAAAACTTGATTAAAGAGAAAGAAAATGAAGAATTGAAAGGTGAGAATAAAAGATTGAAAGAGATGAATATATCTCTTGAAATGGAAATTCAAAAGCTAAAGAATGAAAATTTGAAGTTGATTGAAGCAAACTTATTGAAAGATGAAAAGATTTTGAGCTATGCAAAAGATAAAGAAGATGTCATCAAAAACTTTGAAGTAATGATGAAGGATTATGACATTCTTGAAGTTCAAAAAATTATCAGCTGAAAATGAAAAACTGAAAGATGAATTAATGAAGGAAAAAGAAAATCAAAAGCCTATCTCACCAGATCAAATAATAAGTGCTGAGATGAGTGTTGAAGAGAATCTTGAGCTGCTTAAAGGCAAAAAGAAAATTGATGATGTAGCAGATACAAGTCTAACTGTGTCATCTTCAAAGTGCAAAGAAATAGAAGAAAATGTTAAAGAACAAAACGTTCAAGAACAGATTGAAGCCTTAGAAGATATTGAAGAAGTTTATAATGATGACTGGTATGATGAAGTTTTAGATGAAGATGATATGGATGAAGCTCAATTTGTATCACATTTCTCTTCACAAGAACAAACTCAAGAACAATGTTGATGCATGTATGTCCCTAGATCATGAGTTGTAATGTAATAAATCTTGTCTGTCTGATTATGATGTAATAGTATCGATTAATGAAATGATATGAATTGGTTGTTACTTGTGATGTTTAATATTTCATTAATGAGTCGTGATTGAATTGATTGGGTTTATGATTGTTTGAATGATTGCACATTATGTTATATTAATTAAAACATTCAAACTTAACTTAATGAAGTTCTCATGCGAATGGCCCATGCGAATGGACCACACGCATGAATAACTACATACGAATGACTCAATCGCACGACTGAAACATGAGACTGGATCAGTCGTATGATTGACACATAAGATTGACTCAATCGCACGACTGAACACTCAGTCGTGCGGATGAATCAACCGCATGGTTCAATCGCACGACTGAACCATACTTATGGCCCAGTCGCACGATTGAACAATACTAACCTATAAATAGACCCAATTCGTGGAAAAACGTAAGCATTCATCCCATTACGATTCCAGACGTACCCTAGCCGTCCAGAAGCCTCCCAAATCGTTCTCCAAGTTCACAGAACACATCAGATCGATTCCTAATCGATTTCTGACGTTGGTTTCAATTCTTGATTGATTCCTCGTGTGTTCTCACTGATTGGATCGCCAATCAAATAGGATTCCGCACTATTTGAGTTGGTTTAACACGCTAATCACTAGGTATTTCGTTCAAATACCAGGTCCTAACAAGTGGTATCAGAGCTTTGGCTCTTGATTACGTGTTGATTCAATCAAGATTGCATAAAAGTTTGTGTTTTTGCACGAAAAACTCAATCTTTGGCATCAAAAGTGATCTTGGACGTTCCCTGCTCATTGAAGTTTAGTTTCTACGGACTTAGGCGATTAGGACTTGTGGAAGCAAGTTAACATTAAGAAAAAAAAAATTGAGGGAGAAGGAGTAACTAGCTGAAATAAGGTAGATTGTGTCTGTGATACCGATTCAATACCTTTGGAAAATGATAGTACACAGGAACAAATCAAGAGGGACTTTAAAAAAATGTAAGTTTTGACAAGATGCAAAAGTTCAAAGTATAAGTCTGTGTAGTCTGAGCAATATAAAAAGGAAAGATGATAGAAAACTGGCAACTCCTAAGGTGACACAAAGAAAGTTGACTTAGAGGCTGCTAGACCACAAATGATATGTTGGTAGATTCAACACAATAGACAATTAGACCTGATTGGTGATCTCAAGATCAAACTAAGTTGTTCAACTGACTGTGGGCTTCCATCTTATCACTGGTTAACACAATCAACAATATTCCAATAAGGGGTAATGAGCAATTAAACGCCACAAATGTGTGCGGATGACCATAATTAGAGCAAAGCAAGAAAAAAATGAAAGACAAATGCAATAAAGCTAATGACTTATGTTGTTGGTGCATTTTGTGTAAAATAAAATAAGCTGCTCTAACAAGGAGATAGGTTGTGTGCCTCTCTGCTGTGCGATGGCACTGACCTGAGGATAAGCATAACCTAGATATTCTAGAATTCATTGTTGTTTGCCGCCTCTCTGCTGTGCGATGGCACTGACCTGAGGACAGGCTTCTCTTTGAAAGCTCTAAGAATAGTCTCTTCTTGTAATAATACCCGTAGACCGCTCAAAAGCTCCTGAGGAATGTTGATTACCATATAAGTGTGGGATCCACAAATGTTTGTTGAAATAATTAAACCTAAATAAGTCACCAGTCTATGTCAAAAGTCTGTGTATGGATTTAAGTGGAAAAACATACTGACAATCATTGTGGCTACATTCTCAAAGGTTCAAATCGATGTGAAAATCTAAGAGCTTCAGTATGATTTCCTTAAGTTGCTAACGACTCTGGATGAACACCGAGAATTTGAGCATCAAAATGTTTAATAACTAGTCCTAAATGATTTGACTTGCCTGTATGATTCTAAAATTGAATTGGTCCAGATATGATCAATCTAAGTTGAAGCTATCTACTCCCGAACCAAATCTCGTAGATATCAATCTCTGGATTTATCTCTCACAAAAAGCCAAAATTATGTCTGTTTATGTAATTAGTTTAAAGTCTTAAATTAGTTAGTCGTTTTAATTTTAATTTTAGTCAAGTGTCGGGCTACATCAGGAAAATCAGAAGGAATCAACTCACTAAAAGGGTCATGTCTGAGATGACCGTATGTGCTTTGAAAGGTTAAAATAGTCACGTCTGAGGTGACAAAGTGTTTTAAAATGATCACGTCTGAGGTGATCAAAATGTTTTCAAGATAAAAATGGTCACATCTTAGGTGATCAAAATGTTTTCCAGATAAGATGATCATGTCTAAGATGATCAAGGTTCATAATGTTAATTTCATACAGTTAAAAGGGGTTTTAAATGTAAATTGGTCAAAATGGAAGAAAATTAACTAAGTATGACCCATTCGCACGAATGGACCATACGTATGGACTAACCATGCGAATGGAGTCCATTCGCACGAATGAACTATGAGTATGGACCATCAAACCGAATGGCCCATACGATTAGTCCAGTCGGAGGCTTAAGTGCGAACGAGTGAGTCAGTCGCACGACTAAACTTCAGTCGGACGACTGGAGAAGGGTGACTGACCCAATCGCACGACTGAGTCCCACTCGCACGACTGAAAGGTGCGTATGAACTCAGTCGCATGATTGGATCTAGGGTTGGTATAAATAGAGGTGGAGTCGGTCGCAGAGACTCATCACCTCAAATCGCCCCTAAATCGCACTCCCTACCGTTACGCTGCCAAAATTTTATTTGCCTTAGTTTTACCGTTGATTGTGATTCACTGATGTTCGCCATTCATCATACAGGTAGTTTGAAGTCTTATTTCATCAAAAACAGAAAGATTGGAACCCTAATTGGGATTATTCGACTGTGAAACTTGAACCGAGACAAGAAAGCCCTAATAACCTATTAAAACCAAGCAAAATGTTAAAATTAAGTTAAATAGGTTATTAGTAACGAGAATGCGAGTCTAATGAACCGGTTAATTGGGTTAAAAGACTTAATTGTTGAAGTTTCAAACGATTAGCGACTGAACAACTGAGACAGGCGACTGGTCGTCCGGATGAACTTCAGTCGCACGACTGAAGGGGGCGATTTACTTAACCGCACGACTGAACCATGCGAATGAGACTCAGTCGCACGACTGGTGTAACCACATAAGAGTACATGCGCATGAGTTCAGTCGCACACTCAGACGTACGCATGAGATCATTCGCACGTCTGAACCTCAATCGCACTGTTCAGTCGCACGACTGTCTTCAGTCACACACCCTCAATCGTATGACAAAGACATTCTACTCAAAGTTTAAGTGTTTCATTATACTTGTAGCCAGTGGAACTAATGTTTATATTGGTATGTGTTACAGATGGCGAGTCGATGGAACATGAGCACCAAGCACAACATATGTGCTCATCTGGATTTGACATCCAGGAACGCAGCTGACTTCTCAGGCATCATTACGTTTCTGTTGAGATCCAGGATCGCTCATGCTATCTCTACACCATGCACGCCGTATAGATCAGTGCAGCAGGCCTTCTGGGAAGGCGCGACTGTTGATAGATCCTCTGAGCCTCATTGCATCAGGAGTACGATCTTTGGTGAGGCTATCACCGTATCAGAGGAGGATTTGAGGATTGTTCTACAGTTAGGGGATGATGCTGATTGCCCTACTCGTCTACACCCCCTCACTGTCAGAGGATGTTTTATGAGAGCCAAGTACTTTGGGGACATCAATGCTGGGGTACTCAACAAGAGTAACCTCTGTCCCCAGTTCAAGTATCTTGCGCATGTTCTGCTGAAGTGCATAGCGTCGAGGAAGGGAGGATTTGATGAGTTGTCAGATCAGATCCAGAACGCTTATGCTGCGCTGGTGCCGAACCATCCGTTCAGCTTCTCCAAAATGATCTTCACCTACCTGGTGGAGAACATTGAGGGGAAAGGGAAGGAAGGCTTCTGTATGTATCCGAGATTTATACAGATGATTATTGATCAGAAGCTTCCCTCCCTGCCGAAGGAGAAGGAGGATGCTGTGGTGCTAGAGGTCATGGATGACACTATGCTAGGCCGGATGAAGGTATACAGGGGGAAGCAGGTGAAACCCCCTGTCAGGAGGTTGTTTGGGCATCTGGCCCGTGCTGACTATGTGGCGCCAGCCAAGAGAAAGTGGCGCCACGATGACAGTGATTCAGATGTTGAGCATATTGCTATACCAGATACTGACTCAGATGATGATGATAGCGGCGACGCCGGGGATGATATGCCTGCTCCACCTAGAGGCACTGATTCAGACGTTATTCCCCCGGGGTCTGCCACTGCCGGAGAGGTTGCTGAGATGGTCGGTTTCCATCAGGAGTTTGTAGCTGGGGATCAAGAGGAGGAGGAGTCAGATGAGGAGCCCCTCACTAGGACTGTGGTAAGCAAAGTTGTTCCCACAGACCACGGGCTTAGGTGGTTGGTGAACACCCTCGGGACTCTTCAGAGAGAGAGACTGACCCGAACTATGTTCCGGGTTCAGTGGGCAGAGCTGCAGAGGGAGCATCCCCTTCCACCGGGACTAGGAGGAAGCGGATGGCTCAACCCCATGGATTGAAGAAGAAGAAGCGTCGCCTGACCTTCGTTACCACTGCTGCCACTACTTCCACCACCACAGCCACCACTACCACCACCTCTGACATACCACCCATCACCACAGCCACCACATCCACTACTCCCACTACCACATCCACCACCTTACCTACCACCACTGTATCCTTCCCATCCACCACCTTACCATTCACACCTACATCACCAGCACCTGCCTACCGACCCATATTCACCACGGCCACTTCCACCACCACCTCACATCATGCTGGACCCTCAGCCCAGCCACCACATGTTTATGGATCTACTCTACCTCACATCGGGGTAGAGGAGCAGCTCTCAGCGCTTAACCGTATGGTGATGCGCCTGCTTGCTGCAGATGAGGAGAAGGCGGCGCAGATCCGCCAGCTGACCGACCTGACTGCTGCCCAGTCTTAGCAGATGGCAGAGCAGGCTCGGGTGATAGACCAGCAGAACCAGCTAATCGATGCTCAGAGAGTCGAGGTGTCCCAACTCCTGGACCAGCAGGCCCAGTCCGTCAAACGTATAGAGGAGTTGGAGACGACCAACAAGACGATTATGCTGAGGTTAAAGGGGTCAAAGGATGAGCCCTTGAAGCTAAAGGAGGGTGACGGGGATGATGGAGATGGTGATGATGAAGATGATGATGATGATGAGGAAGATGATGATGATGAGGAAGAGACTGAGGAAGACAGGACAGAAGGTAGAGATGATGATGACGAAGAAGAAGGAGGGGATGCGGCTGCATCGGCCTCTGCTTCAGGTCAAGAACGAAGATCTAAGCATCGACAGGACCAGTCATCCACCACTTCTGCTCCTCCGAGCGACACGCCCATGATTCAAGACAAAAGTACAAATTAGATATCTTATGTATTTATTTATTTTGTATTTGAATCATGTAATGAAAAACAAATGTGTTGAATGTTTATATATTAAGTTGATATAATTCTGTTTGATTACTTACTAATGGTTTATGTGTTGAATGTTTATATCAAACAGATCCAATCTTTCAAAGGGATGAGTTTGACTTTGCTCCCCTTCAAATGGTCAAGACTCAATTAACCATGATTCTTGATCTGCAAGGGATTGTAAGAAGGTCTGTGAGTTATACCCCTAAAGAAGAGGAAACAATTCATGACCTATCTGATGAGCAACTGGCAGAGATGTTCAGACTCAATCCTGATGAAATAGTCAAGGATGCTCCAACAGTTGATTCAACCAGTGATGAAGAACTAAATGACATTGATGAAGTTGAGGTTGAAGATATTACTGCAGAAGAGTACCCTCAGTATGCTGACACCGAGGGTAATGTGGTCCCCAATCTAGGTGAATCCCTAGTCAGTGATACGTTTGAGGTACTAGACAAGATGGAGCAGGAAACCGAAAAGACTGAAGGAACAGCCCAAGCCTCCAATGATGATGTAGACATTCGCAAGGCTGAGTGGGCTGCCTGTTTTGAAGAAGTAAGAGCCCAGCGTGCTGCACCAAAGAAAGATGCCTACACCAAGATCTACAGAGTCAAGAAACACCATAAGGTGTCAGGCAGGATTATCTCATGGGCTTATTTTGATGACCTTAATGCGTATGCAGTTAAGAGGGAGCAGGGCATAGAGTACTTCAGGTTCCCACATGATCTGAAGACTCTACCTGGTTTTGAGCTCAACCAGCTGGCTAAGCTAAAGCTGCTGTATGCTGACCCAAGAAAGATGTCAGGCTGGTTCGAGGCTGCCCTGAAGAAGGAGTACCACACCAGATGGGTTAACTTCAGACCACAACAGCCTACGAGGTACATAAGAAGGTCTGAGGTTGATGCCATTACTGGCAAACCCAAGATTGTGTTGAAGTGGAGTCCTCCGCGCACTATGTCGAGAATCCCTCTCAGGGAAATGCCACAGGACTTCACTCCACACTTCAAATGGTGGTACTATGATTGGAGAACTGCTGAAGTTGTCATAGTTCTGAATAAAGAGGGCCAAATGGATACTATCAGGGTATTCGACCCAATGTGGCTAACCAACTTGTCTACTAATGATGTCTACACATTATACAAGTGGCCACTGTTCTATGACACACAAGACATTGTACAAGCCCTCCAGTTCCAAAATGTTATACGACTTTGCTTTGCGTTTGAGATACACGCAGGAGTCACTAAAGAGGAGAAGTACAAGAAGTATAAGGAGGTGATGCAGAAGACAAGAGATTAGATAGATCTAGGTCCAAGGGGGAGTTTGTTGATGCATGTATGTCCGTAGATCATGAGTTGTAATGTCATAAATCTTGTCTGTCTGATTATGATGTAATAGTATCGATTAATGAAATGATATGAATTGGTTGTTACTTGTGATGTTTAATATTTCATTAATGAGTCGTGATTGAATTGATTGGGTTTATGATTGTTTGAATGATTGCACATTATGTTATATTAATTAAAACATTCAAACTTAACTTAATGAAGTTCTCATGCGAATGGCCCATGCGAATGGACCACACGCATGAATAACTTCATAGGAATGACTCAATCGCACGACTGAAATAGGAGACTGGATCAGTCGTATGATTGACACATAAGATTGACTCAATCGCACGACTGAACACTTAGTCGTGCGGATGAATCAACCGCATGGTTTAATCGCACGACTGAACCATACTTATGGCCCAGTCGCACAATTGAACAATACTAACCTATAAATAGACCCAATTCGTGGAAAAACATAAGCATTCATCCCATTACGATTCCAGACGTACCCTAGCCGTCCAGAAGCCTCCCAAATCGTTCTCCAAGTTCACAGGATACATCAGATCGATTCCTAATCGATTTCTGACGTTGGTTTCAATTCTTGATTGATTCCTCGTGTGTTCTCACTGATTGGATCGCCAATCAAATAGGATTCCGCACTATTTGAGTTGGTTTAACACGCTAATCACTAGGTATTTCGTTCAAATACCAGGTCCTAACAAACAAGACGAAATTCCACAAGATTTTGAAGACAGATACAACTATCTTGTGAAGATGAAATACAATAGAGTATTTTTGGATGGACTGACTGTTTCTCAAATAAATGATGAATATGAGAAATGCATTTCTACAGAGTCAGTTGCTCTTGTTGATCCAAATGAGATTGTAATTGAGCATGGTGAATGGAATAGAGCAAAAGAAAGTATTAATGTAGAAGAATTGTCAAGCTCTGAGCTGTACCATCCTGATCCGAATGATATGAGTATTCCAGCTTTAAGATCATGGTTGCAAGCTAGGAATTACCCGTGGAGAAAACTGAAAATATTACAATCTGTATCCTTGAGGAATCTTGTCAGAAGTTTTCAAGAAACAGAGAAACAATCAAAGAAGATGATTATACTTGATACTGATAATCCTCAATATCTTGAGATTACAAAAAGAACAAGAATGTTAAAGCCTCAAGATATCAAAAAAATGGCAAGAAAAACAGATGCTCATGATAGCAGAAAAGATTTGATTGAAATGTTTTTCGATCCTGAAAGACAAGCATACAAAGCCTCTTCTGAACAAAGGCAAATTTTTGATAATTCAAGATCAACTGGAGACTTGGTAAGAAATATACTACAAAGAGAACAATCAGTTGCTGAGTTGTTAAATGCTATGATTGCTCCTGATTTTACAAACCAAGTAAAGATTATAGTATGGAAGTATGATGAAGTATTTGATGCATTTTTGATAAAAAGAGTAAATGCAGTCTGTGATGTATATCATTTTTACTCAAGCATCATAAAACTTCCAATGCAAGATTTGAAATAGCTAAATAGATTACCTCTGATCAATCCATCTGATTCTAAACGTGGCAAGATGATGGTAGAATTATTAAGAAGAGGAATGGATAGATCAAGTAATTTTCTTAAAACGAGATATGATCAAGAAGATAAAGAGTACTTTGTTACTTAAAGAAGAATAAAAAGACCAAAGGATTACAGTCTAAAGAAGAACATTCAATGATAGAATTTATGACAAGTATTTTGAAAAAGTCATAAGTCCCGGTCTAAAAGTGATTGATGGTAATCAAAACTCAAAGCCAATTCTCAGATGGTTTTATAACACTGAGATTTTTGAACTTAAATTGGTCCGAAATCTCGAACGATGGGATGAGGACATGATTACATTATTTGAAGTTTTTGAACTGAAGCTATTACATCCAAGCTATATATCATTTTTGTCGGTACAAAAGTTTGAAAAAGTATCTCCAGAGATAGCAGAACAAGACAAAAAGTATTTTATTTTTATCATCAATGTGATGAATATTGCAATGGAAAGAATATCATTGAGGAAAGCTCTTGCTTATGCAAACATTGTTAACAAAAACATCAAAGATGTTGAATTCATGAGAATTTCAAGAAAAGGAGTATTAGAAGTATACTCAAAGGAAAGTCAAACTCCTATTGACTTATATGCTAATATTTGTATTTCATGTCTATCAAAAGATACTTTGGAAAGAATGAACAAAATAGAGATAAAAACAAATGAAGCAAAACCAGAACAAGGCATTCTTGCTAGCAAATTCAAGTCTGCTATTTCTAATGCTTTGAAAGAACTTGAAATGTACAAAAAGAAGCCAATGTTCAAGATCAAGGAAGAAGTAGAAGATTTCTTTGAGTGATGAAGATAAAAGTTGAAGATAAAAGCTGAAGATGGAAGCTGAAGAACAGATAAAAAGAAGACAAGATTGAAGATTTTGAAGACCGAAGACCATGCAAATATTAAGGGGAGTATTGTTAGTGCTCTAGAAAGATTAACATGTTGTCTTTATGTGTCTTTTTGATATTTGTAATAGTATAGGGACTAGTTTTGTAATTTGTTAGTTTCTTTCTGTTTCATTATAAATAGCTTAGACTTATAGGTAGTGAGGGGACGAAAACTGCTTACATACTTTGTAATTTTTCTTTGCTTGATATTAATGAAACCATGAATTTTATTGATATCTTGCTTGATTTGATTACTTTGTTTGTATTTCATTGAATTGTGTTCATACATCATCACAGATTGGTACATTTGATCCTATCAAATTTATAACGTGAGTAATTTTACTTTACGTGATAATAAATATAACTTGGGTAATAATAGATATAACTCGCGTAATTATGAATATGACTTGAGTGACAAAACTACCCCTACACCAAAAGTCCACATGGCATGACCTTGTGACTTCGTACGTTTCGCATAAAAATAAAACTTTTTATAGTAACCACAACCATCTTATCTTACTATTCAAATAAAATAGTAACTTGTGATAACATGTGTCAACATCATAATCCTGCTCACCAAAGTTTTACTGTTTCTCTCTGGCTATAAAATAATTAACTTAATTACTAATAATATTATTAAAATAGTTTTTAAGAAAGTAAAAAAGAGATTTTTTTATTGATGTTATTTCTATGAAAATAAATTATTATAAAATAATAAATTTTTCTAAAACGTCAAACTTTTTTAAAAATAGGAAATATTTTTAAATTGGTACTTTTAAAAAGTAGATATTTTAAAATCAAAAGTTATTAAATTTAGGAGTTATAATAAGAAATTTTTAAAAAAATGATGTTTTTATACGGTTTATTTTAGAACAAAATGTGTTATTTTATTTGAAGAAAATATTTAGAAAAGGTCAAAGCATTTTTTAATTATGTATGGCATTATTTATACGTATTTTTAGTAATTTATATCATATTTTAAAATATTATTTTATAATTTATATATATATATATATATATAGATATATATATATATATATATACATACCTATATAGATATATATATATATATATACATACATATATATATATATATATATATATATATATATATCTCTATCTAGATATATATATATCTATATACTATAAGATATATATCTATATCTATCTCTCTATATCTATATCTCTATATCTCTCTCTATCTCATATATCTCTCTCTATATATATATATCTATATC